>JANRMT010062791.1:168087233-168105694 GCA_026402145.1 Polypterus bichir lapradei | reverse complement strand
ATAATAATAATAATAATAATAATAATAATAATAATAATAATAATAATAATGCCCTGCGGTGGGTTGGCGCCCTGGCCGGGGTTTGTTTCCTGCCTTGCGCCCTGTGTTGGCTGGGTTTGGCTTCAGCAGACCCCCATGACCCTGTAGTTAGGCTATAGCTGGTTGGATAATGAATGGGTGGATGGATAATAATAATAATAATAATAATAATAATAATAGACTTTAATTAAAGGACACGTATGTGTGTCTGTGTATCTGTATGTCTCTTTAGTTGCTTTGTCTCTTCCATTCTAACAGATGGCACATCAGAACAAATTGTAGTAATGCGTTGCCATTTTCATTTTAACAGAAGGCACATCATAAATATTAACACTGCTTTAAATGGGCAGAGTGTAATTGCAGACTGGCAGTACCTATAATTTCGGTCACATAATGTCCCAACATCAAGTAATAGTTGTAATGTCAGTCGTGAAATGCTTATCAAGTGCCTGGTTTTTAACATTCCTAAGCAGTTTCCCTCAGGTGTTGACGCCCAAGGCAGCCGCCTATATCATCTAATGGATTGACCGGCTCTGATTATGGATAACATTAGAGTTGTGAGGGGTTGTCTAACTCACAGAGTGTTTCATGACTGACATTGTGGATATTATGTGAACTACACCATACAGTAGGTATTGTAGACTGAAGTTAGACCCATCTCCTTTTATGACTGCCATACCAAAATCATCTAACAAAGATATATGTGTTGCATTTGTCATTCTAACAGATGGCGCATCACAAACTTTATTATTAGTGCATTTTATCAAATTACAGTTTTGTAAACTATGTGCCATTGGGTCACAGGTTGCTGCCATTTTGTCACCTAGGATTGTGACTCACCATTGCCTCTAATGGGAATGGACCACGTACAACAACAACAACCCAGCTTAAAGAGTATTGGGCTGCTGTGGGTTGTTTAGAAATCGACATTGCTTCGATATGACTGTTGGCGCTGATTCTCTAAGGGGTCTCAC
This sequence comes from Polypterus bichir lapradei, assembly GCA_026402145.1. Classification (NCBI taxonomy): domain Eukaryota; kingdom Metazoa; phylum Chordata; class Cladistia; order Polypteriformes; family Polypteridae; genus Polypterus; species Polypterus bichir. The sequence goes on along the minus strand of JANRMT010062791.1, from coordinate 168,104,681 downwards.
CAGCACTTAGCTGCGATTTTTAAAGAGGGACAGCTATGAATGCCAGTAGTGATTATTCAAGGAGGACCCTCCCCAAATCTCATGGCTGTCATGGACTGGGTCTTGAAGACAATAAGAAAGGCTAGATTGGGTTGCAAGTAAAATAAAAGGTTTAAGAAACTCTAGGCGACCCAATGGCGAGAACCTGTGACCCAAAGACCCATATTTTAAGAAACTGAGATTTAATAAAATGCATTAATAAAAATGTTTGTGATTGTATTATCGTAGTATTTCCCTCTACTTACCCTCTGCCTGTTTTCTCAAAGGTAAGTGTACTCGTCAAGTTCGTTATCGGGTTGGTCTACTGGAGCACTTTAAGATTAACACACACATACATAGCTATACGCATCACAACAGGCCTTTCAATATGTCCTTCTTAACATCAAAGCAACAACTTTCAAGTCAGCTCACTATTTAGATTTTCCATCCCTTTGTTCTACATGCTGAGTGCCAGAAACTGGGTGATAAGCCACTGCCTTCCATTTTCTTATTCCCCATATAAATGTGCTGCTTGAAACACCAATAAGAATTTCATTCCAACTAACTACTAAAATGGCCATTCCAAATTCACATTTAATTCAAATACATTCAAAAGCTTTCATATACAAACACTTGCTTTGCTTTCATTTCCTCTATTTCTTTCTTTAATTCACTGTTTTCAGTCCCATTATTCAACTCATGCCCAGCAGCCTACAATGGCTATACAAACCCACCAGCTGCTCCACATTCAATTTGTAAATCAAATTTTATCTTAGCGCTGGTTCTTTTACCAAAAGTTGTGAATTAACTATTGGGGTAGCATATTAAAATATTAAATACTGGATAAACATCAGAATTATACAGAGAATGCAGTACAGAATAATGGAAGAAAACACTTTTACTCTTTTCCCTTTTATCACTCCTCTGCTTTCACTTACAGTCAAGCATTGGCTGTTTTTATGCTACTGCCTGACATTTTTTCATGCCAATTGTTGCATCTGCCCAGCACTAAGCAAATGCACACCATATTGTCACTTACACTTTCCTTCATTACCACATACAAGTAACCCTCACATTATAGCAGCTTTCCTTGTACACGGTCTCTCCAATATACAGTAAATTTTATTTTCTCTCCAGCACTAATCAACACAGGGGCTTTGAAAGGAGTGCTCCCAATAACCAGCTTCATTTCTACTGCTGTTGCTGGATGTTTCACTACCCTATAGCCTGTAACAACTCTTTACCTTTAAAGTTATTAGGATCAATGCTACTTCAATTTTAAATGTAAATCAATGTTTAAAAAGTGCCTTTCCTTCAAACAGTTGTCATATGTGTGCAGGTCTACACTATCACTCTCTTATCTCAATTGCAGGGGATCACCTTTCAAACGCTGGCCTCAGGGGTTTTCTTTCCGACCCTGGCTGAGACCTGAAAACTGCTCCCCAACACTCCCACTGTTCTCCGCTGCTGCAAGCTACTCTCACCAAGACCCTTGCCACCATAAAACACCTCTACCTGTTTTTCCTACACAACTGGCAACATACTTTACTGATTACCTCCTGTCCCATCAGCAATCTGCACTGCTATAAACTGTGCTCCCGTGTGCAGCACATCCTTTACTTTCAACAAAAGCGGCTCTCTTATCAGCAAACAGATATGAGAGTGCAGCGATCTGCGACAAACTAAGTTTTCCTGCATTTATCTCCCGTTTCTCAGGGTCAAAGGACCCCGAAATCAAGGTACGGGCTTTAACACCGAGTGGTCCTTGCTTAATCAGTATGGCATTTTCCTTATACACTCTACGCGTACTGCTAGCTTGCTCACGACTTTTTAGCCAGGTATTACTCATTTTTCTTGCCTCCCCATTTAACTGGTTTGTAATAATTAACCATATACAACCTGTCTGACCAGCAGACAAGTGCAGGTTTTCTATTTACCCACCTTTGCCACCGCTTTGTGTAGAGATGGCTTATCTGCGTCTATGACTAGCGCAGCTGCTGCGGCTGACTCCGCCCTCTGCGGAGAAAGTATAATAGCCTCCGATTCTACACTCTCTACCGCCACTGCTGCTGCTACGTTTAATGTTGCCGTTAACATTGCTGTTGCGGCTAATGCTGCTGCCTCCGTTTTTAGCAGAGAAAACACAGCTGTAACAGCTGATTCTACTGTACACCTAAAAAACTTTGGAAATGCTGTTGATGCACACTGACATGTGCCAGCTGTATGCCAGCATGTGATTACAGCATATTTGCTGCGAGTGGATGATCCATCCCTGTCTTTGAAAAATGAAGTCTCACACACAAAAATGCAACACATGATTACTCCTGTAACTCTGCTCGCAGCACCAAAAATGTAATATCGTAGTACTTCCCTCTACTTACCCTTTACCTGTTTTCTCAAAAGTAAGTGTACTCATCAAGTTCGTTATCGGGTTGGTCTACTGTTGCACTTTAAGATTAACACACACATATATAGATATACACGTACACACAGACTGTAACCACAACAGTGCCCCATGAATGACACACACAGCTGATTAACCTTTAGCACTTTAAACCACACAAGTGCTTTAGGAATAACACAGCCTTTCACTCTCTCAGCACTTCAAGAGACTTACTTATTATCGGCACGAACAATATACAAAGTTTTAATGATATCTCAGACCAAAATATTACTTTTTGTCTACAAGAATACATTTAAACATACAAAGGCTCAGCATCCTTGACTATAGGCTATTTATCAGCCAAGAATACCTTACTTTACGTACTGTTCCCTACTATTGAATGGAGCTCTCACTCGCAACCTTAATAAACCTTGCAGCACAGAGGTAATGGCAAATCTCCGGCCACACCAGGTGCTCAAAGAAATCTAACTTATTACTTCAATCACTCTATAGACATTAAGACAAAGCAGAGAAAGTTAAAATCAGCATGGTATTTATTACAAGAATAATAATAATACCAGTGGAACAAAGAATAATAAAAAAAAATACGACTGATAGAAAAGTATGGATATATATATAGTCTTTAGAAAAAGCTTACAAAAATGTTACAGATGACACGGATGAATATCCCAGGGCAGCGTTTGATTTAGCAATCGATGTTAATGAAAATGCTGTTAACTAATGATCGAATGAAAACTGGTCATAAGTGTCTTTGTTTTCTTTTCTGACGTCACTCTTCCGTCATCGCCGTTTCTCTTCTGACGTTGCTTTCAAATGAGGCATATTTATTATAAAATTTCACAACACATGATTGTTGCATGCACCTGATTGGCGGGCTGTCAATATGATGGATGAATTTTGCTCAAACTCTTTAATCTATCTTTTCCCAGATAATAAAGTTTTTTGATGTTTCCTAAAACATCGGCATGTCCTCCTTTCCCAGGCTGTAAACCAAATCGTTGTCCCAGATGTCCATGCATAAAGTAATCAATAGCCTGAGGTATTGACTCAGTCTTCCTTTCCCAGGCTGTAAAATCCTTTCTCAGGTTATAAAATAATTGAGCCACCAGCATGTCTTCCTTTCTTTGTTGGAACAGCTGTTTTAAAAGTGAGGTATAACTGGGAAGAAGACATGTTTTGATGTGTCCTGAATGTAGTTCATCTGTTGTCTTGTCTTGAACAAAATATAATGGAAATATAAACCAAAATGTACAGATTTTGTATCCCACAACAGTGATGCACCATATGTTAGAATGACAAATGCAATTCATCTTATTACTACATGCATTACAAAATACATTCCAATAGATGGTGCACTGCAAACATCAATGCTGAGGTCTACGTAGATTTCAACTGAGTAGCACAGTAAGTGATAATAATAATAATACATTTTATTTATACAGCGTCTTTCTCAGCCTATGTAACTCTCTGTTGCATGCTGCCCATTAAAACAAACAGAAGCATTTTGTATGACTTTAATTGCAGATTAGTGTATTGTTTCACAAGCAACAGGGAGCCCGATTGAAATGGGTTACAAATTCTACGTTTGTGAAATCCATACTTTCTCTGCAAATAATTATTTGTTTTTTTAAGTCCTTGAAATGATTTTATTATCATGGCACTGATTTGTGCTTAAAATAGACCTTTTCGGCCAATGTAATGAAGAGCTTCCTGTTTAAACGGGGCTGCGAGACGAGAACTCAGCTCTTCGGCGCACCTCGTTTGATTTTTTCCGGCAAACAAATTTTCAAAACTAATCATATTTTACGACTCTAATCAGAGTCGGAGTAATAATTATGTTGGTATGGTCATTTTAGATCTGAGATTGGCTAAAATTTAAACAATGACCGTTGTTAATACCCACCGTCATTACTCAGTTAGCCAATAGATGTCAGATGGACGGATGCCAAAACCGAACTGCCCAAAGATAGATTTCGATGTACCAAACAAATGGAGATGCGTTCTAAATTACTTACGGTTCCGGATCTGTCGAAGGGTTTAAGTCAGTCGACGATGTTAGTCCTGGAAAGTACGCCCCACCAAACCAACGTTCCAAAAATCAACTGAACTTACTGTTATCTGCTCGAACCAACACCGACTTACTATACTCGTCCGTCCAGCAGCGTCACTGAAGCATTCGAACATTTTTAGCCAATCAAGCAATACTGCATCCGCGTTTGCCACATTATGTTCTAACTACAGAGGCAGAGTCCCATTGCAAGGTTCTAACTTGTATTGAGTCGAGGTATTGACACGAACACCAAACATACGGATAGTATCAAATTATATATAAGGATATTTAGATTGAAAAAATTCACTTCAACTTAAATATTTTATATTCAGTATTTTCTTCCTTGGCATGTCAGAAGTCAGCAGCTGTAAACAAACAGAACCTCAGTGGTCAGTCCGAGTGAGTGAAATGTCATATGAGAAGCTTAAGTGTGTCTGAATCTTATACTTGAATGTACTGTCTGTACAAACAGTGGTGTGAGCAAACTTCAATGACACATCACACACTCCACATGACAAAATATTTAATATGCAAAAATGACTCTAATGGATTAGATACAAAAAATAAATAAAAATGCTCCAGGTTTCCTTCAGTCCATGCATTTTTAAACCCACCTGCATGTAGGGAAGCTGGAGCCTAAGCAAGGCAGTAACAATCCTGGACAGGACACAAGATACAGTAAGTGGGTACCAGGTTCTTGTGCACTTTTGTAAATGACTGACAGGATCACGACCCCTGAAGCCACTGAAGCCACGCCCCTTACTGGGCAAAAGCTGGCAATTGTAGTAGCATAAGAACAGTCAAGGAGGAGGTGAAGTGCATCAGGAATAGTAAAGGGGGATTAAAAAATAGAGACGGTGAAATAGCAGATGCTCTAAACTCGCATTTTTCTGAGGTCTTCACAACTGAGGAAGCAGAAAACCTCCAAGTGGTAACAGAGACTACTAAGGAGGTACTGACAGATTTAGAAATTGTAGAGGAAGAAGAGCTGCTCAGATTAAACAGGCTGAAATCAAACAAATCACCAGGACCACATCATATTTACCACGGAGTACTTATGGAGGTTAGTGAGTACAGATATAAACCATTGACGCATATTTTTAGGAAGTCACTGCACACTTGGGAGATTCCAAAGGATTGGAGATTGGCAAATATCCTAAAAAGGGTGAGTGGGCATGCAGATCCAAACAACTACAGGCCAGTAAACTTAACGTGCATCACAGGAAAATTAATGGAAGGAATACTTAAGGAGAAGATTGAGCAGCACATGGCAAGTGCAGGAGTTTTACTGAACAGTCAGCATGGGGTCAGAAGAGGGAGGTCGTGTTTTACTAGCATGCTGGAATTCTATGAGGAAGCAACAAAAAGGTATGATTAAAGTGGGGCAGATGATATTATTGATCTGGACTTTCAGAATGCATTTGATGAGGTGCCACATGAGAGGGTAGGCTTGAAACTAAAAGAAGTGGTAGTTCAGGGTGTTGATGGGTGCAGAATTGGGTCAGACAGAAGAAGCAGAGGATGATGGTATGAGGAACTTCATCAGAACTGGCTGATGTTAAGAGTGGTGACCAGCAGGGGGCAGTGCTGGGGCTGCTGCTATTTTTAATATAGAGAAATGATTTAGATAGGAATATAAAGAACAAGCTGGTTAAGTTTGCAGATGATACCAAGATAGGTGGATCAGCAGATAATTTAGAGTCTGTTAAATAATCACAGAGGGACTTGGACAGAATACAGGCTTGGGCAGATTTGTGGACGATGAAATTGAATGCCAACATATGTAAAGAATTACACACAGGAAGTAAAAATGTAAGGTTTGAATACACAAAGGGCGGTCAGAAATTTAAAAGTCCACCTTATGAGAATGATTTAGGAGTCATAGTGGACTCTAAGCTATCAACTGGCAGACAGTGTTCAGAAGCCATTAAGAAGGCTAACAGACTGTCAGGTTATATAGCACCTTGATGTGTGGAGTACAAGTCACAGGAGGGTCTCCTAAACCTTTATAACACACTGGTGAGGCCTCATCTGGAGTCCTGGGTGCAGTTTTGGTCTTCCAGAGCTACAGGGGATGAGTTATGAGGAAAGATTAAAAGAGCTGAGCCTTTACAGAGATGAAGAGGAGACCTGACTGAAGTGCTTAAAATTATGAAGGGAATTAGTGCAGTGGATCGAGACGGTGACTTTAAAATGAGTTCATGAAGAACTTGGGGGACACTGCTGAAAACTTGTGAAGGGTAAATTTTACACAAACGTGAGGACATTTGTCTTTACACAGAGAACCAATAAGTGGCCAAGTAGTGTGGTAGACAGGAGGACTTTAGGGACCTTCAAAACCTGACATGATGTTAGTTTAGAACATTTAAGTGAATGGGACTGACGGGCTTTTTCGGGCTGAATTCCCTGTTCTCATCAAGATTATTCTAATGCTCTAATTTAGCTCAGTGGAACAAAAACGCAAAATTGTGGAGGAAAAATGGCCCAAATCAAAAATGAACTTGAAGCATTGAACTCAAAAACAAACAGTTTCATCAGATTGCACGGTGTCAAAAACCCCTGTAAACAATTTGCAGCTCAATAATTTAGAAAACACCCCAGGATCTTGAGAATGGATGGATGATATTTTATACAGCTTTAAATATACAACACTGTGGCATTCTTAACCCTAACCTTCAGAAGTGTCCACGTTCTTCAGAGTGATGCCATAGAGGAACCATTTTGGTTCCCAAAACCCACCATCCACATGAAGGTTTCACAAAGAACTTATTTATTTAGATCCGTTAGGAGTTCCATAAATAGCCATGAAGAGATCTGTGAAATGACTTTCTGATCGATTTTTAAAGGAACAGGCTGCTTTTATCCTTGTAGGTCACCTTCTTCTTCTTCTGGCTGCTCCTGTTAGGGGTAACTACAGCGGGTCATCTTCTTCCATATCGTCCTGTCTTCATCATCTTGCTCTGTCACACCCATCACCTGCATGTCCTCTCTCACCACATCCATAAACCTTCTCTTAGGCCTTCCTCTTCTCCTCTTGCTTGGCAGCTCTATCCTTAGCACCCTTCTCTCATTATACCCAGCATCTCTCCTCTGCTCATGTCCAAACCAACGCAATCTCGCTTCTCGGGCTTTGTCTTCAAACCTAATACACATTAAAGATTTTTGTTTTCTTCACATACTCAACATCGTTTCAAAGCCCAAACAAATTTCATATGTTAAGAACCCTAAATGAAATAAATAAACAACCCAGTAAAGCTCCACTAAATAACATTACATTTAAGAGGCCTCTCCAGCAGCACTTTGAGAGATGCCCATTATAAGATGGCTGCACACAAGGGATTGCAGAATATTATTTGTTCCACATTCCTAAAAATGAAGGTGCCCAAGTAGTTCTACAGAGCGATGCCATAAGGAAATCATTTTGGTTGCCAAATGAATCATCCATTTGAATGTTCCAGATAGACCTTTAAATATGTGTAAAGATCTGTAAGAGGCTCCATACTGTAAATGACCATCAATAGATAATAACCAATTTGTGAAATATCAGTAAGTCCTGATTTTATAAAGACCGTCACTGCATACAATCACACAGGCTAAGTCTACATTTTCTTAATCTGTTAATGTCCTGCTAAGTAGCCTACCAAACATTAAAGATTTTTTTTTCCTACATATTAGGAAGTTTTTCAAAGAACAAACTTCATATGCAGACAACCCTTCGCAGAATGAAAATGTGCTCGGTCAAGCAATGGCTCTATGAGGAACCACACAACCCAACAAAGAATTACGAAATGTCATTAAAGAACAATTTTTTAAGAGATGAAAGAAATTTTCCACAGAAGATGGAATCAATATTATCCAGCACAGAAATGCTAAACCCTCAGTGTTGTGAAAGTTCACTTGCAGCAGCGGAGCCTCATGCTTCTCGACTCATGCAGATCCTCACACGGACAGCAGCGCAAAAGACAAAAGGGAACTGAGGAGAGGCGCCGAAGCCGACCGCTGTGATGACCTAAATTCCAAGTGCAGACGAGAGAGGTCATGAGCGGTGACCCGTGCTGGTCATTCCAAGCGACGCCTACACTCACTCTGCACTGCTGCGAGCTCCTCCACATTACAGCATACAGGACCATTGTTTCTACAGTCTGGGCACTAGAAAAACAAAGTGAGTCAATCTGGTGGTGGTGGTCGGGAGCATGCACTGATACACGCACCCACCACACGACGAACCACCTGTCAGTTTGGTCTTGTCTGGGAAATCATTACTTTATATAGCGTCTTTGCATAGTGATTGCCATCCCAGGTTACTACTTTATATAGCGCCTTTACATGATTATCACCATCCCAGGTTACTACCTAATATAGCACCTTTAAATGTGGTGTGTGCCGTCCCAGGTTACTACTTTATATGGAGCCTTTACATGTAGTGAGCACCATGCCAGGTTACTACTTAATATAGCTCCCTTAAATGTAGTATATGCCATCCCAGGTTACTACTTTATATAGCGCCTTTACATGTGGTGAGCACCATTCCGGGTTACTACTTAATATAGCTCCCTTAAATGTAGCACATGCCATGCCAGGTTACTACTTTATATAGCGCCTTTTCACGGTGATCACCATCCTAAGTTACTACTTTATGAAGCACCTCTTCATGATTATCACCATCTCAGGTTAATAATAATAATAATAATTCTTTGATCAGTGTCAGAGCTTGGTCCGCATTGCCGGCAGTAAGTCGAACCCGTTTCCAGTGAGAGTTGGACTGTACCAGGGCTGCCCTTTGTCACTGATTCTGTTTATAACTTTTATGGACAGAATTTCTAGGCACAGCCAGGGTGTTGAGGGGGTCTGGTTTGGTGGACTCAGGATTGGGTCACTGCTCTTTACAGATGATGTTGTCCTGTTTGCTTCATCAGGCTGTGATCTTCAGCTCTCTCTGGATTGGTTCACATCTGAGTGTGAAGCGGCTGGGATGGGAATCAGCACCTCCAAATCCAAGACCATGGTCGTCAGTCGGAAAAGAGTGGAGTGCCCTCTCAGGGTTGGGGGAGAGATCCTGCCTCAAGTGGAAGAGTTCAAGTATCTCGGGGTCTTGTTCATGAGTGAAGGAAGAATGGAGCGTGAGATTGACAGGTGGATCGGTGCGGTGTCTACAGTGATGCGGGCTCTGCATCGATCTGTCATGGTGAAAAAGGAACTGAGCCGTAAGGCAAAGCTCTCAATTTACCAGTCGATCTACATTCCTACCCTCACCTATGGTCATAAGCTATGGGTAGTGACCAAAAGAACAAGATCGCGAATACAAGCGGCTGAAATGAGTTTCCTCCGCAGGGTGTCTGGGCTTTCCCTTAAAGATAGGGTGAGAAGCTCAGAGTGAGATGAGGTGGCTCTGGCATCTGATCAGGATGCCTCCTGGATGCCTCCCTGGCGAGGTGTTCCGGGCACGTCCAACCGGGAGGAGGCACCGGGGAAGACCCAAGACACGCTGGAGGGACTATGTCTCCCGGCTGGCCTGGGAACGCCTCGAGATTACCCCGGAAGAGCTAGAAGAAGTGGCCAGGGAGAGGGAAGTCTGGGCATCTCTGCTCAAGCGACCCGATCTTGGATAAGCGGAAGAGGATGGATGGATGCATTTTTATAGTGCTTTTCTCTCTACTCAAAGCGCTCAGCAATTGCAGGTTAAGGGTCTTGCTCAAGGGCCCAACAGAGCATAGTCCCTTTTGGCATTTACGGGATTCAAACCGGCAACCTTCCGATTGCCAGTGCAGATCCCTATCCTCACAGCCACACATCATAGAGTTCCTTTACATGGTGATCACCATCCCAGGTGACGTCACTGTTAGAATATCTTTTTTTTTTTGTTATAAGCACTGACAGGTGAAGCAGATCATACAGGGTCACATAATGAGTCTATAGTGTGTACGCATTGTTCTTTATATAGTGCCTTACATAATTACCTTAGACACTTTTCAGGTGACAGTGCAGTTGTTTCCAAATTAATACAATGTGAACACTGACAGGTGAAATGTAGGGTTACTTAAGGGGTCAGTGCTGGGGATTGACCTTTTTCTATAGTGTCACATTTTGTTATGTTGCCCCCTTGTGTTCAACTCATTTCAATTCCTTTTTTCCCTCAACAAGCTACACTGTATGTCAAAGCGAAAACAGGATATTAAGAATTTTGCAAATGTATTAAAAATAATAAAATAAAATACCACGTTGACACAAGTATTCAGAGCCTTTTTGTCAATACTTCGGCAGCCATTCCAGCCTGCAGTCTTCCTGGGTCTGATGTGACAAGCTGCATACCTCTGGAGTTGGGGATCTTCTGCCATTTTTCCCCGCAGATCCTCTCCAGCTCTGTCAGCTTGGATGGAGACCATCAGTGGACAGCAACTTCAAGGTCTCTCCAGAGATGATTGACTGGGATCAGGTCTGGACTCCGGCTGGGCCATTCAAGCCCATTCTCAGATTTGTTCTTCAGCCACCCCTGTGCTGTCTTTGCTTTGTCCTGATGGAATGGGAACCTTTGGCCCAGTCTGAGGCCCAGGGCGCTCTTAGCAGGTTTTTCATCAAGGATGTCTCTGTGCTTTGATCAAATTACCTTTCCCTTGACCCCCAGACTAGTCTCCCACTCCCTGATCCTGTCACTACCATGCGTAGGAATGGTATTGCGCAGGTAATGAGCAGAGCCTGGTGTCCTCCAGAAATGACACTTAGAACTGAGGCCAAAGAATTCAATGTTGGTTTCATCAGACCAGAGAATGTTGTTTCTCACAGTCTGGGAGTCTTTTAGGTGCCTATTTGCAAACTCCAAGCAGGCTTTCATGTATCATCTGCTAACTCTGCAAAAAGCCCAGGATGCTGCAGTGGTTCATGGTCACCTGACTTACTAAGAGCCTTCTTTCCTAATTGGTCAGTTTGGCTGGGCAGCCAACTCCAGGAAGACTTGTGGTTCCTCCATTTAAGAATTATGGGGGCCAGTGTTCTCTTTGGAACCTTCAATGATGCCAGATTTTGTTTTTAGAAGCCTTCCCCAAATTTGTAACTCAACACAATCCTGAGTAGCCATTGTGTTTGCTGGTCACCTCACTTACCAAGACCCTTCTCTCTTGATTGGTCAGTTTGGCCAGGCAGCCAGCTCTAGGAAGAATTGTGTTGTTCCAAGCTATATCTACTTTAGCATTATGAAGGCCATTGTGCTCCTGGGAATTTTTTATGGTTGCTTTCCCCAGATCTGTACCTCAACACCATCCTGTCTCTAAGCTCTCCTTCGACCTCATGGCTTGGTGGACCTTCTATAGACGGGTGTGTTCCATTCCTTAAAGTGGACTCCAAACAAGGTGTAGAAGCAATTCATTGATGGTCAATAGAAGGGGAAACACCTGAGCCAAAGCAAAGGGTCTGACTACTTGTGTCAATGGGAGATTTCAGCTTTTTATTTGTAATACATTTGTAAAACAATTTCTAAACTCCGGTTTTTGGTTTGACATTCTGAGGTTTCGAGTGCTGCTTAATGAAATGCATTGAATTGATTTTAACACAAGGTGGTGCCATAACAAAACGTGAGCAAAGGGGTCTGAAGCCTTCTCAAGGTGGGATAGATGGAAGTGCAGGTGTGCTCTACCTGCTGGGCATTGCTGCCTGTCGCACCCCCTGTTGGTCATATGCATGCTCATCAGCGGGGCACCATCCTTCACAGATGTTTAGCCCCTTTAAGCCGAGAGCATCTACAGGTGGTATGGGGCGGCCATAGGGATGTCTCCCTACCTCTCCTTGCAGCTCTCCATCAGATCCTTTTTACGGTTAGGCTTAGGGTTAGGGTTCTAGCCATAGCCAGAAACTCCCTTGCTCTGCCTTCCCTCAGCCAGCTCCTTATGTGTCTTCTTCTGTCACCATGATAATAATTTTCAAGTGAAAAATGTTTTTCCCTAAAATGATTTTTTTTAAAGTAATATCAATAACTGTTGTTTTTAAATGTGCTATGTACTAACTGTGCTAACTGGGTTTAAGGCAGATTGAAATCTAAGTAATCAACCTAGACCTCAACTTTAATGTTTGCAGTGCATTAGAATGCATATTATAAGGCATCTATAATAATAAAAGGCAAAGCCCTCACTGACTGACTGACTGACTGACTGACTGACTGACTGACTCATCACTAATTCTCAAACTTCCCATGTAGGTAGAAAGCTGAAATTTGGCAGGCTCATTCCTTACAGCTTACTTACAAAAGTTAAGCAGGTTTCATTTCGAAATTCTACACGTAACGGTCATAACGGTTGATAACGGTCGACAACGTCCGCCATGTTGAACTTTCTTATTTATGGCCCCATCTTCACGAAATTTGGTAGGCGGCTTCCCTGCACTAACCGAAACCGATGTATGTACTTATTTCGATGGTATGACGCCACTGTCGGTCGCCATATTGAACTTTCCAACGTCACCAATTTTCAAACTTCCCGTGTAGGTAGAAGGCTGACCCCATCTTCATGAAATTTGGTAGGTGACTTCCCTGCGCTAACCGAAACCGATGTACGTACTTATTTCGATGGTATGACGCCACTGTCGGCCGCCATATTGAATTTTCCAAACGTCACTAATTCTCCAACTTCCCGTGTAGGTAGAAGGCTGAAATTTGGTATGCCCATTCCTTACAGCTTACTTACAAAAGTTAAGCAGGTTTCATTTCGAAAGTCTACGCGTAATGGTCATAACGATCAACAACGTCCGCCATATTGAACTTTCTTATTCATGGCCCCATCTTCACGAAATTTGGTAGGCAGCTTCCCTGCGCTAACCGAAACCAATGTACATACTTATTTCGGTGGTATGACGCCACTGTCAGCCGCCATATTGAACTTTCCAACATCACTAATTCTCAAACTTCCCGTGTAGGTAGAAGGCTAAAATTTGGCAGGCCCATTCCTTACAGCTTACTTACAAAAGTTAAGCAGGTTTCATTTCGAAATTCTACACGTAACGGTCATAACGGTCATAACGGTCAACAACGTCCGCCATGTTGAACTTTCTTATTTATGGCCCCATCTTCTCGAAATTTGGTAGGCGGCTTCCCTGCACTAACCGAAACCAATGTACGTACTTATTTCAGTGGTATGACGCCACTGTCGGCCGCCATATTGAACTTTTCAACAGTCTTTGTTACTTATGGGCCCATCTTCAAGAAATTTGGTACACGGGCTCCCAACGCTAACTAAATCCTACTTACGTACATATATACGTCCATAGCCTGCAGCTTGGTCACCATGTGAGGCGGCGTTGGGTCCCCCATCCCAACGCCTCCCACGTTGTTGGCTGCCTGCCTATATAAGGCCGTTCGTCGCTCCGGTCTCTACATTCCCTTCCTTGCTTCGCCACGGGATTCACGTCTCCCTGCTGATAACTACAGCCTTTTTGTTTAATCCACGGCTTCTCCGCTGTTTTATTGTTTGTTTATTACAATTATAGTTATTGTATAGGTATTTTACACTTACTTTACATTGTTCAGGTACCCATTTCCTTCATCATTCCAACCCCCATTACCATGTCTATCGAGGTAATCACCATCGATCAAAGAACTGTCACTTACCGAGTTGTTTCCATGCCCGGAGATGGCACCTACCTTTTCCATTCTCTGTGTTACATATTGCACGGCCATATCAGGCTCACTCTTGATATCCGGAAGAACATTGTGTCTTATGTATTGAATGACTGGGACAGGTTCAAGGTGTGGACTGATGACGGTACAGGAGATAATTATACTACACAGGAGCACTAGAAGAGTGAAATGCTTAAGCCCTTCACCTATGGTTCTGCATGTGAGTTGATGGCTGCCGCTGAATTGTTTGGTTGGTGCTTTCAAGTGTACCGAAATGGCCAAATATTTTACACCTTTCGACAACCGCCAACGCCACTTAAACATCTTAGATTCACAGGTGACGATTTCAGTAGTGGACACTTTGATGTTTATGAATGTTTAAACTCTCAAAAGCTGGATGTGAAGTTATCGATGAAACCGGTTGTAAGCTTACAACGCTTGACAGATGCCGAATGTCACTTCAACACAAGTCCTGCAAATACTGTCGTAATTGAAACAAACCATGAAACTCAAACCGATTATGACAGCAGCAATCCAAGCTGTGAGATTTGAAACAAGATTACTGTTCACATGGCCAACTGTAAGTTGCATGCTCAAGAGTAAGCTCAGCGCACAGCTTGGTCATGTTACAACCGGATGGCCGAACTCACAATGTGGTATACAAAGAGATCCTTAACAAATAATTATTGGCATATTTTCCCTCAGTTTAAAAAGGTTAAATTTTCTTCTTAATAAAAATTTTAATGAAGTACTTCGCCGCTGCGAAGCGCGGGTATTTTGCTAGTGTAGTAATAAAATACATTACTAAAAATGCTCGTGATGCTCTAGGTGTTGGAATGACAAATGTAATGCATATATCTCTGTTATAAGTCATTTGGTATGGACTTTGTAAAAGTAGTGTTAATGTTTGTGATGCACCATCTGTTGGAATGAAAAATGCAATGCATTTTATTACTGCAACCATTTGTGATGTGCCATCTGTTGGAATGACAGAAACATAGTCACTGGACTAACACACAAACATTTATCTTTGTATTAAGGTGGATGACATGAAATATTGAATCCTTGTTTTATGTTTGTTGGTCTATTCAGCAGTATTGTGAAAGGATTTATGTTCAGATGCTCAAAATGTCATGGACTGGGAAGGTCCCTTTCAAAAACTCCTTCCATTACAATAAGGGGAACCTATGCACTATGTACTGAGGTCTACAAATCTCAGTGATTCTGGTGCCAAATTGCTGGTTGGATTTTCCAGCAAAGCCTCTGCCGCCAACCTCTACCAGGTAGGTAGATGCCTTCTGTTCTGCTGCGGACAACTCACAGTACTTCTCCTTCTTCCTCTCTTATAAGGTTACCTCCATGCCTTCCTTTCATGGGACAATGAGTTTGACCGTGACCCCCACCTTGACAGAGGTGGACCACAGGACAATATCTGGTCATAGGGAAGTTGTGGTGATCTCACATGGGAATTTCAGCTGTTGGTGCAGGTCCACCCTCATGTTCCACTAGAACCCAGGTGTCAGGACAAACCACTGCTTCTGGATGATGTTTCATGCACTGGTGCCATACCTGATGAAGTGTATCCACTGTTGGGATGGTGACAGGCTGGTATTACTTACTATAAATGTGCATTCCTCCAAAACCTCGGCCATTTTTCGCAGGACTTGGTCATGATGCCATCGACACCAGCCTTGGGTCAAAGCTGCCTTGCGACCCAAAAGAATGTGCTGCAATCCGGGAAGTAACGAGTTCTCATAGTTGTATGGTGCTCACTAGCAGGTGAAACGACTCGCTCAGGACTCAGCTACGACTTGGTGGTCCAGAATCACACTTACAGTAAGTTTATATAGCAGCATAGTGAATACCTCTTCAAGGCACCATACTGATACTGTAGAAGGTTCCCAGATTTATAGGGTGTTCACTAGCAAGTGAAGTGACTTGTTCAGGATCCAACTGAGAGTTAGTGGTGGGGAATGGTACTTGCCTTTTATAGTGCCTTTCGTGAAGAACAACTTCCCAAGACAATTCACAAGCACAGTATAATCTTACCCATATATATATAAAAAGTAGACACTGCCAAGTGAAATGACTCATGCAGGATTACATAAGGAGATGATGTTTGGTACTGATATTTATTTTTTTAGCATTTTTCCCCGACACAGCTCTCGAGTACAGTACAGTTGTTTCCATACTTACCCATCTGCACATGGGGACCACCTGGAAGGATCAGGTAAGCCCGACAATTTAACTCCAATACAAGGAGAGGGCGCTGTTGCTATCCATATCTCCTGTTTGTCCAACCAAACCCCAGTAGATGACACCTAGCCCCGCCCACAACTCAGCATCCAAACTCCGCCCCTTCTGTGCTCAGATTTACTTAACCAGATAACCTACAGAGGGAGGCCTTCACTTTTGGACCTGCTACAACTGGAGAAGGAGCTCTCAATAATGATCTTTGTGTTCCAGTCAGAGTCTCAACACTGCTTTTCTAATTTTTTATTATTATTGTCACTCAGCCAAGTAGGTTATTATCTGTTCTTAAATGGGGGCGCCAAGTAGGCTAGTGTCTGTTGTTAAATGGGGGCTATCCGGTCTGATACCCTGAACCCTCGCACCTGCGTCTTACAAATTCTTCACACAGTGTACACTGTACATATAGGCAGGTGAAGTGACCGAGTGCTTAGTGGCATTGGTTTCATACTGTATTACACATTTTACACCAATTTACATTTTATATAGTGCCTTTCATTCAGTTTGTTTGCACAGCACCCCTCGTTGAGTGCAGGCGCAGAGTGCAGTTGTTAACAAACTCTTTACAGTATATCCATATTTGTACAAGGTGAGCACTGGCACATGACTTGAGTCATGAAGGGTGACATACAGAGTCAGTAGTGGGCATTTATTATAACATTACATATTGAAGCATACTATATTTTATATAGTGCCTTTCACAGGTAAAGCCTTCAAGGTACATTGCAAGTACTGTACTCATACAGTATACCCATATTCATAGCTCTGGAACTCACTACCATCTGAGCTTAGAAGTACTGAATCATTTTCACTTTCCAAATCTAAACTTAAAACTCATTTGTTTAAGACTGCTTTTTCTCTTTGATTACAATTGCTCTGTCTGACTTTAATTTTTGTATTTTAGTTTTGTTTATAATCTGTGTTTTGTCTATTGTTCGGTGTCCTTGAGTGTTTAGAAATGGGCCTACAAATAAATAAAATGTATTATTATTATACAATGTGAGCACTGGCACATGACTCATAAAGGGTGACATATAGAGTTAGTGGCGGGCATTTGTTAGATAGATAGATAGATAGATAGATAGATAGATAGATAGATAGATAGATAGATAGATAGATAGATAGATA
>JANRMT010062791.1:168030440-168063551 GCA_026402145.1 Polypterus bichir lapradei | reverse complement strand
CATCCCATTGATTGAAAACACCGGACACCTGACCTTCAAACTAACTGCTAATCCTAGAGGATCACATACTTTTGCCTCTCACAAATATGGAATATTCGATCATTTTCCTTAATAAATAAATGACCAAGTATAATATTTTTGTCTCATTTGTTTAACTGGTTTCTCTTTATCTACTTTTAGGACTTGAGTGAAAATCTGATGATGTTTTAGGTCATATTTATGCAGAAATATAGAAAATTCTAAAGGGTTCACAAACTTTCAAGCACAACTGTATGAGGACTATTGTCTGGAGAAGACAAGGCCCTGCTCATCACCTGCCTAATCCCACCCCTGCGGAGAAACATTTTGGGGATGTTGGGACAGGGAGGCTGGTCAGTATCGAGGAAGGGATGAATGCAGTCAAATCCTTGAAGATCACTTGCTCCAGTGTGCACGCCACTTCCGACCTGGATTACAGTTTAATGAACTGAAACACACAGCCAAGATAACCCTGGAGTGGCTTTGGGACAAGTCTTTGAGTGTCCTTGAGTGGCCCAGCCAAAGCCCAGACTTGATCCCCATCGAATTTGTATGGAGAGACGTGAAGATGGCAGTTTACAGATGCTTTCCATTCCAATCTAACTTGTAGAATGGATGTAACGCTGGTAGGGACTTACCAAAAAATGACCTGAAGCTGGAATTGCTGCTGCAGGGTCTTCTACAAAGTATTGAATTGAGGGTCTGAATACTTCTAGGTACCTAGATTTAGGTTTTTGATTTTTAATATATGTGAAAACCTTTCTGAAGACATGCTTTCACTTTGTTATTATGGGTTATTGAGCATAAAGTAGATTTATGAGAACAAAATGGAAAATGTATTGTTTAAAATTAAATCTACAATGCAGTGAAGTGCGCAGAAAGTGAAGGGGTCTAGATACACACTGAATCCCCTGTATTAAAGAATTATAAATGAAATATACCAGCATGCCATGGGGTGGACAAGTCCATCAGAGTCCAATATGTTTTACCTTCAGCAGTCCACATGAGCTTACTTCACGTATTTGTTCATCTGAGATCATATCAGTGGTGGAGCAGGGCTTTTGAACAGCGAGGTCCAGCTCATCAGTGGACCCCTTTAAGCATCCACAGGTCCAACACATAACATACACAAATTCCAAGGATTTACAATATGATCAGTAAGAATTTTTACCACATCTGGAGTGGACATCTGATTTTAGTACCTGGCAGAGTTGCTCTCTTGGGTGTTAAGTCATTACGAGGGTGCGGAGTGAGCTTTGTCAGCACTGACGAAGTGTGATGGCCACTGACCCTGTCAGTCTCATCCCTTGCTGCACGTTCATCTCCTTCTCCTTATTCGTTATTCATGTTTTCAACTTGCCTCAACCACACGGTGTTCTGTGCTGCATGCTCACTTTCTTCACCTGTGACGATCCATCTCTCTCTCCTGGTTTTCACTTTGCACTTCTTTGTGCCCTTTGTCATTGCAGCTTTGACCAGGTGTGTTTGTCTGCTGGCTTGAAGCAAAAAATTATGCGAGCAAAACCAAAGTTAAAGTACAGAGAGATCTCCTTTACAGTTTTGTGCACTCCAATGCTCCCTACGTGCACTTAGCCATCTTCTAGAAGGACTGCCATGTGTGAAAACAGTCTTGTGAGAATGTGATGTTTTAATGCAATTAACATGTCTCCCTATTAAACTTCAAAACTGAACTCTGTTTTAAATAAATATATATATATATACATATATATATACTGTATATATTGTGATAAGGCGCTATATAGGTGCCCGACCCGACACAGACTGGACACGGAGGCACACGTAAGATAACCAAACTATTTATTTTTTCTTCACCTGTGGGCGCACGTCTTCCCCGCACTCCCACAGGCAGTACGCAGTCCTAAGCACAAACACCAAATACACCAAGCAAAACTCTTTATCTTCCTCCACCACTCCTCCCAGGCAACCTTGTCGTCCTCCTCCCGATTCTGGCTCCTTGAGTGGTGGTAGCTGGGCCCTTTTATAGTCCACCCAGAAATGCTCCAGGTGGTTGATCGCCGAGTTCCGGCTGCACGTCCGGGTGTGGAGAATATGCTGCCTATACGGCCTCAGGAGTCCCAGCTGCAGCATGGAGCCCTGCGGGAAACCGAGGCATCGCTCCAGCCCAGGGGGGTGGCCATCTAGCATCCAGGGGGCGGTACTGCACTGTCCATGGCTGCTCCCCCTGAGCATATAACGAAGGGCGTTCTGGCCGGTCACTGAGCCCGGCTGTACGCCACAATATATATATATACAGTGGAACCTCAGTTCGCGAATGTCTCGGTACACGTACAACTCGGTTTACGACCAAAAAGTTCGCCAAACTTTTGCCTTGGTTCACAACCACACACTCGGTATACGATCAAGCCAGTTTCCCTTGTCCAGTCTCTCCCTATGCATTTCCTGTGCAGTGAGCAAGAGAGAGAGAGAGAGAGCGAGAGAGAGAGCGAGAGAGCGCGACACACACACAGGCAGCGGGAGAGAGGCACGTGCGCGCACACACACAGGCAGCGGGAGAGAGACGCACACACACACACACAGAGGCAGCGCCAGAGAGACGCGCACACACACACACACACACACACACACACAGAGGCAGCCCGAGATGAAGACACACAGGCAGCGCGAGAGAGAGCTGCACGCACTAAGGTAGGAAGGCAGTTAAAGAATACACTGGGCTTGATTTTGTTTTCACTTCTATTTCCAGCGATCTGTTCGTAGCGTGCATTGTTGCAATATTATTTTTCTTGGTGGTTTATTAAATTATGGATTTTTTCAAATGTCCATTTTTTTCCCTGTACTTAAAACTCATTAAAAAAAGTGCTTTTAGCGATCGGTTGGTAGTGCTATAGCACAAACTATTGCAGTGTTAGTTTTCTCTGTTGTTCAAGGTTTTCTCAGTGTTATTCAATGTTTTTAGTTTACTATTACGCTGTGCATTCTACGGTTTGATTAACTATATTTGTGCTTAAAAACCTAAAAAAAATATATATTTACATACAGTTTGTACGGTCTGGAACGGATTAATTGTATTTACATGCAATCCTATGGGGGAAATTGCTTCGGTTCACAACCAAATCGGTTTACAACCTGAGTTTTGGAACGAATTATGGTCATGAACCGAGGTTCTACTGTACTGTATGTAGATATATAATGAAGTAGCGCATTTGTCAAGGTCATTGTGTGAGGTAGAGACAGTCGAGTGGGTTGTTTGGGTGGGGATCCTTTGATAGGCTGATCTCTTGTAGTTTTCAGTCATGAAACATGCCTTGGTGCTTTCACTGTTGAAGTGTTCTTCAAAAACAACAAATCCATCATCACTACACAACACGCCTTCCGACCACACTTCAGCATTCAGTCCTAACGGTGATGTCCCAAATTGGAAAACAATTCTAAATTTAGACAGACAGGTACAACATTGAACTGAAAATCTCCAGGCCATCCTCGGACTCTGTGAACGCCTGAAAACATCCAAGCTGTAAGGCCATCAGTTTTGCAGTCTCCTAGACGTTCAGTGCGCTTCTGCCTTTGGCATTTCCAACACGTCTTTGATTTTGCGTGAGGACCTTAATTTAAATCCACACAAAATGATGGCAGTGCAGGAACTCACTGAGAGAGACTAGGAGAGCCAGAGACAGTTGTGCGCCAACATTCTGCAAACGGTTCATCGAGATGCCATCGTCATGTGATGTCAGTGACGAGGCACATTTCCATTTGAATGGTTGCGTAAATAAGCCATACGTTCGCTATTTGGCTGAAACCAACCCTCGTGAACTTCATCAGAGACCCCCGCACAGTGAACATGTTACAGTTTGGTGTGCCGTTGTAGAATTTGGCATTGCAGGCCCATAGTGGGGAGCAACGGTCACCATCACTTCAGAACGGTCCACTTAAATGCTAGAGAACTGGAAGAAATGGATTTGGTGGATGCCTGGAGGAACAGCTCATACGGCCTGCGCGGAGATCCATGCAAGTGTAGTGGGGAAGCTGATGTGCTGATGTCGGGTGGCCTTCACGTTCGCCTGATCTCACTCCGTGTGATTTCTTCTCATGTTGAAGGTCTACACTCACCGACCTCAAAACCTTGAAGCCCTCAAGGATGCTATTCTCCTTGAAATGGTCGAACGAGTCATGCGAGCGTTCAGAAATCGTCTCAAAGAGTGTATCGCTGATGATGGCCACCACCTTGAAGACATCATTTTTAAAAGAATGAAAAATAATCTGTTTTGTATACCCTTGTGTTGTAATGAAATTTATTTAATCTTGTAGCGTTTTTGTAGAATAAACGTTTGAAATGTGGTACTTGTTTTTGGCTCACCCTGTATATATATATATATATATATATATATATATTGTGGACTATGGACGGCTTGTCTTCCCGGCCAATACCCCCAGGCCGCCAGGTGGAGCTCTCCCTGCAGCATGGAGGTGCCCCGAATACCAGCAGGGAATCATGGACAGTGGAGTTTTCCTTTACAGCCCTGCTGGATACCACAGGGGCCAACAGAGGATACTGCAGGGAGGCCCAGAGAGTTGTATGTGCCCTATAACCCGGAAGTACATCATAGGCAAAGCGACAGGGGAAATGACGTACTTCCAGGATGAAGAAGAGGACTTTTTATCTGACCCGGAAGTGATAGGAAGTCACATGGACTGAAGGATTGGAAACACTTCCGGGTCAGGGAATATAAAAGGATGATGGGAAGTCACAGATGTCGAGCTGAGCTGGGTGGAAGGGTGGCAACGCGTCTGGGAGTAGGAGGATTAATTATTGTAGTATTGTGTATTGTATTTATGAGTATTGTGGAGAGGAGGGTGCTTTGTGCACTGTTTATTAATAAAAAGTCAACTTATTGGACTTTTACCTGGTGTCTGACGTTTGATCTGAGGGTTCAAGAGGACGATAGCGCCCTCTATCTGTCACAATATATAATTTATTATTATTTGCATGAGGCTTTATATTAGGATGTACCCAAATGTTGCTAACTAGACCTTTATTGTCACATCTGTGGGTCCACTATAGGGCAAAAAAATCTCCACCCCACCTGTGACTGTGCCTCTGAAGTGAATACAAGATGCACCCCAATTTTAACATTGGAAACACATGAAAAAGATGCATCTTAAATTGGAAGCAATGCCATATATAATTAATATATAGACATACAGTATATACAGTCTGTCAGCAGCCATACCATCTGTGCTTCAGAACAGGTGTTCAACTTTGAAGCTAAACATGTCTGGCCCCGGCCCATTCCTGGATTAAAGCTTGCACTACTGCTTGAAGAGTGTGTGGTGAGCATACTGGTGCAATAGTAGCTACTGTCACATTATCCAGGTGGGTGCTACACAATGGTGGCGGTTTAAGTGGTTCCCCTCTGTTTAAGTAACGAGAAAGCCATTATGTAAATGTGAAGAACTGTTATTAATTATACACTCACCGACCGCTTTATTAGACTGCTTGTTAATGCAAATATCTTACTAGCCAATCACATGGCAGCATATCAATGCATTTCGGCCTGTAGATGACCTGTTTAAACTGAGCATCAGAATGATGAAGAAAGGCGACTGAAGTGGCTTTGAACGTGCCACGGTGTTGGCTGCTATGAGTACTTCACAAACTGCTGATCTGCTGGCATTTTCACACACAACTAACTCCAGGGTTTACAGAGAGTGGTCAGAAAAAGGGAAAATATCCAGTGGGTGGAAGTTCTCTGCTTTGTTGGTGTCAGAGGTCAGAGGAGAATGGCCAGACTGGCGTGAGATGATAGAAAGGCAACAGGAACTCAAATAAGCACTCGGTACAACTGAGGTGTGCACAACACATCAAACTATGATGCAGGTGAGCTACAGCAGCAGGAGACCACAGCGGGTGACACTTCTGTCAGCTGAGAACAGGCAACTGAGGCTACAGTTCACACAGGATCACCAAAATTGGACAATATTAGAGTGGAAAAATGTTGCCTGGTCTGACGAGTCTTGATTTCTGCTGCAACATTCAGATGGTGGGGTCAACAACATGAAAGCAGGGAGCCATCCTGCCTTCTATCAACAGTTCAGGCTGGTTCTGCTGGTGTGATGGTCTTAATTGATATTTTCTTGGCACACTTTGGGTCCCTCAGTACCAATTGAGCAAAGTTTAACTGCCGCAGCCTACCTGACTATTGTTGCTGACCATGTCCATCCCTTTATGATCTTCTGATGGCTCCTTCCAGCCTGATAACGCGCTACATCACAAAGCTCAAATCATCTCTAACTGGTTTCTTGAACATGACAAGGAGCTCACTGGACTCAAATGGCCTCCACAGTCACCAGATCTCAATCCAATAGAGCACCTTTGGGATGTGGTGGAACAGGAGATTCGCATCATGGATGTGCAGCTGGCAAATCTGCAGCAACTGTGAGATGCTATCATGTCAATATATGGACCACAATTCCTGAGGAATGTTTCCAGCACCTTGTTGAGTCTACGCCATGAAGAATTACGGCAGGTCTGAAGGCAAAAGGGGGTCCAACCTGCAACTAGCAAGGTGTACCTAATAAAGTGGCCAGTGAGGAATATATAAAACAGCTCTGACTCATCAAGGCATGGCTTTCATAAGACCTCTGAAGGTGTCCTGTGGTATCTGCGCCAAGATGTTAGCTGCAGATCCTAGAAGTTCTGTAAGGTGGTGACATTTGGCCTTCATGGATCAGACTTGTTTATCGAACACATCCCACAGATGCTCGATTGGATTGAGATCTAGAGAATCGGAAGGCCAAGTCAACACCTTGCCCCGTCCAGGGATTGTTTCTGCCTTGTGCCCAATGCTAGCTGGAATGGGCTCATTCTTGGATTTATGGATTTAATCATTAAACATCCATCCTTTTCATAGATAATGCGGAAAGGCATCCTAGGAGTTTGTTGGGTTTTTCAGGCAATTCACAACACAGCAAAGCCGAACCTGATGTCACAGTGATGATATCTCGCACTGCCACCTGCCGGAATCTTACAGATTTACATAAAGTATGCGCGCAAGTATGAACAGCAAAACGCTTGCTTAGTAGGAGCGTCCCCTGGAGCACGCGTCACATTACATGAAGTATAAACCCGACCTTAGAATTAAAGGCGGCTAACTGGCAGTTCACTGTCAAAATACTTATCAGATAAAGGGGATTATCAGAGAAGGACTTGAACAGAAAATGTCTCTCTATGCAGATGACATGGTACTGTATATCTCAGACCCACAAAATACTGTGCCTGCAGTCCTAACAGCACTAACAGAATTTCAAAAGATCTCTGGTCTCAGAATTAATTTGAATAAAAGTGTGTTCTTTCCAGTGAATTCTCAAGCACACAATATCAGATTGGACACCTTCCCTTTTATCATTGCAGAACAGTTTAATACCTAGGGGTAAATATCACAAGTAAACATAAAGCTCTTTATCAAAAAAATGTTGCCGTCTGTATGGAAAAAATTAAGCAAGACTTGCATAGATGGTTAACCCTCCATCTCACTCTGGCTGGAAGAATTAACACTGTTAAGATGAATATCCTTCCTAAGCTCCTTTTATTATTTCAAAACATTCCAATGTACATCAATAAATTATTTTTTAAGCAATTAGATCCAGCCATAACCTCATTTAATTGGAACTCAATTCATCCACGTATCCAAAGAGCGACCCTACAAAGACCTAAGGCAGAAGGTGGCATGGCTCTACCCAACTTTCAGTTTTATTACTGGGCAGCAAACATACAAGCTATAAAAACCTGGACACAAATAGATGAACATACACAGTTCTGGTCCGTAATAGAAGAAAAATCCTGCAGTACTTCTTTATATTCCCTGCTCTGTGCTCCTATTAAAGTATATTAATTAATATACTGATAACCCAATCGTGCTTCACTCACTCAGAATCTGGAACCAACGTAGAAAGCATTTTAAGACGGAAAAGCTTCTATCTGTGGCACCTCTGCAAGAGAACCACCTCTTTCAACCTTCGCAAACATATGCAGCTTTTAATATCTGGAAAAGATTTGAGATTAAATTACTTAGAGATCTTTATGTAGACAACATCTTTGCATCCTATGAACAATTACATTCCAAATTTAACTTTCCAGCCACACATTTCTTTCACTATCTTCAAATTAGGAACTTTGTTAAACAGAACCTGCTCGATTTTCCTCATCTTGCACCATCCTCCATGCCGGAAAAAATATTGCTCAACTCCAAAGACTCAGACACAATCTCTGCAATATATAAAATTATTTTGCAGTCCCTCCCTTTTACAGATCCAAGAGGACACTGGGAAAAAGATCACTTAATCAATATATCAGAAAGGGGGGTGGAAGGTAGCAATGCAGAGAATTCACTCGAGCTCCATATGTGCAAAGCATCCAATTACACAACTCAGAATTATATATCGAGCACATCTGTCTCGCCTAAAACTCTCCAAAATGTTTCCAGGGTGAGATCCAACCTGCGAACGTTGCAATCAAGTCCCAGCCTCACTGAGTCCCATGTTTTGGTCCTGCACCAAATTGACATCATTCTGGACCAGAATTTTTAATTACCTTTCAGATAGCCTTGGTGTCCCAATCCCTCCTAACCCATTAACAGCTGTGTTCGGTGTTCTTCCAGATGTGTTTAAAGCGGAGAAAGACAAACAAACTGTGATTGCATTCACTACACTTTTGGCATGCAGACTTATTCTGCTAAACTAGAAGAATCCTATCTCTCCTGTTTTAAGTCAGTGGGAAACTGATGTTTTATACTATTTGAAATTGGAAAAAATCAAATATTCAGTTAGAGGATCTGTACAGAATTTTTTCAAAACCTGGCAGGATCTAATCAGTAATATTTTAGAATAAGCTCTTAATGCACTGAGGAAGCAATTATCTCCGCATTTCTTTTTCTTCTCCATCCATCTCTATTGCCCTATCAAACTCATCAATTTAGGTATGTTTACAAGCCTTAAGTTTTACTCTGTTGGCCATGCTCTCTCTCTCAGGGGTGGGGGCGACTTGTTTTCAATCCTATTTTTTGTAAAAATTGATCTATTTGTATGGAATGATTACAATAAAATTAAAAAAAAAATAATAATTAAAGCCAAACAGTTTCCTGGTGTGCCCTGTGGTGACCTGGCGCTGTAGCAAAGGACTACTGTATCTGTAGTGTGTTCAGGATTTATAGTGTTCACTCCGGAGTGACGATCTGGACACTGGCAAATGATGCTGAGAATTCCACAAAGCAGCTCAGAATGAAATTGACTTAATTTATTTGAAGATAAACACCTGTATTTGAATAGGTATTTAGGTGTATGTGTGGTCTACAATAACAAAGAATAAATAAAATAAAATAAATATAAATAATATAAAATAAATAATTTTTTTTTTCATTTTTTCATTTTTATTACTATTTAATTTAATATTGTTTCTTTGTATCAGTATACTGCTGCTGGATTATGTGAATTTCCCCTTGGGATTAATAAAGTATCTATCTATCTATCTAATACGTATTGGTAAATTACACAAAGTCCACTAGATGGCAGTATTACTCAAGTTAAGCACTAGCTTATCTGCAGTATAGCCTCCAAATCAATAAAGAATCAGTACATAGTATTAAGAAACTTATAGTAAAGTACATTGATGTAATACCATAAACTATTATTAAATAATATTGCTGCATGTAACTAACACTAAGGCACATTTCCAACATATAAACGCTAAACAGTACACTTAACACAACTTTGCATCTTAATGTATAAAAACATACAATACAAGTAAAACGCAAACGAACCCACCTCTGGTCATTAACGCACACTTCTTATTAATTCAGGACACTACTGACTCTTAGTTATCACAAACAAATGTTTCTCTACTCGGAAATGACAACTGTAGTACACGTGCATCTCTTTCGCTTTTGAAGATCCCATAATATGCGCTCTCGTGCGTGTTAGGAAGTGCACCTTGAAATGTGAGCCGTGTCTCTTAATTATATTGATTTCTCTCTAACCATAGACATATACAGATAGACGCCGCATTCACTGGGTTTGCCCAGTCGACACGATACGTCAGCGCGTCCGCCATATTGCGAGTGGCAAAAGTGCCATCTAAACTAATACAGGTAGACGTGGGTTTTCTGATGAAAAAATAGTAACATTTAAAACAGTATCGTATACATACAACAGATTTTGGCGAATCGTTCACATGCAATTATTTATATCCATTTATTCACTAATAATGGCAATTATTAAATAATAATAATAATTATTAAATAATTCCTCCCATATAAGTAACATTTCTCGGACTGCCTTCTTCCATCTCCGAAACATTTCTAGACTTCGTCCTGTTCTTACGCCACACAGTACTGAAGTATCAGTTAATGCCCGAGTCACCTCACGTATAGATTACTGTAATGCTGTTCTATCTGGCATCCCACAAAACGTATCCATCACTTACAACTTCTTCAAAATTCTTCCTCAATTTTATTGTATACAAATTGATAATAATTTCTGAAAACATTTCACTCATTCCTCTCTCTCTCTCTCTCACACACACACGCACACACAATGTGGTTACTTAAATATAAACAGGATTGGATCTAAAATCCTTGAAACAGAACTATCTTCCATAGCTTTTTTCGTGTGTTGCCACTCTGTAATTTGAGAGTATTCAGTCTGCCAGTATGGTGCAGCCTTAGTTTGTAGAGAGACACAGCTAAAGACATGAGCATGAAATGATGGCTGTCAATTTCAAACTGTGTTTCCTCGATGTGCTTCTTCATCTGAACCAATCTCAGCCTGAACAAACTGATTGATCAAAGACACACCGACAGCTTGCCCTCATGTCGACTGTCGGATAACACGCTCAGCTACTTCGACCACCTTGACTGGACCCTCAGAAGGAATCATCAAACCTCCTTTGTTTTTAAATGTGAGCGAGTGGTAGCTTTGATCATATGACACCGGTACAGCATCTGTTACCAGACTAGCACGGCACACATCACAGGACAGCTTCCTCCAAATCTGTCGAACGACAAACCCTGAGATGTAAACAAAGGCATTTTCCACGAGGCCACCAAAGCGGGTTGGTAAGTAGCTCTGGTCACACACAATTGCAGGCTTATTTGCAAAAGAGGATGGAAACTCTTCTTTCTGTTGCTACTGGTGTAGAGGACATCTCAACAGCAGACAGGGAGACCGCCTCGTCCTGCCCTGCCACGTTTCCAGATGTGCTTGGAGAGGCACCACACCAAACCTGAGACGACGGAAAATGGCCTGGAACTGACCAGCTGAAGGGTTGTTATTCCAGCCCCCTAAAACACACAGGCACCACTTTTACAGATCTTCACTTTTTTTTCAGTTGAATTTCTTGAGAAAGAAAAAAAAAACTGTACTGCTAGTAACAGTTCGGCTTCATAAATTGTACAAAGTGATAGATTTACATGCTTGTCTGTCTGTCCCCACAAAATCGGTCAATCACAGTCTGTCAGTCTGAGGATATTATAAAGACAATGCAGTTACCATGGTAAAACAGCACGTGAATGCATAGCTTTGCTATCTTAGCCTGGCGTAGCTAAAGTTAAGATTATAAAACGGGATTTTCTAATGGCCAAATATAACCACAACAATTGTTCAGCCTTACCTATGAAATGTGATCCCCCGGGATCTGGTTTGGAGCGTACAGCGGTTTGTACAATCCCAAGTAGCACATGCGTGAGGCATCTTTATCATTACTTCACCTCACAGCAGTGCCACTCGCAATATGGCGGCGACGTTGACGTACGATGCTGCTGGTCATGCGGCGTCTAGTAATCCTATGTCTATGTCTCTAACAGGCGCCCTGCCCGGGGTTTGTTTCCTGCCTTGTGCCCTGTGTTGGCTGGGATTGGCTCCAGCAGACCCCCATGACCCTGTGTTAGGATACAGCGGGTTGGGTAATGACTGACTGACAGTTTCCTGTTGATTTCATCAGACCACAGACGCTTGTTTCTAAGAATCTGAAAATCATTTAGGTGCCTTTTTTACAAACCCCAAGTATGCTTGTAGCAAGCCTACATAGCGCTGACATCAGGTTTGCTTTCTCTACTGCCGTCACTATAATACAGGGACTAGATAATGACACAGTAATGGATATCCCTTCAGCCATTCAGTCTCAGAGGACCCCGCTGGGTAGAAATTCCAGCTGCCTAGGGCAGGCGTCATGTTTCCATAACGACCAAAGCAGGAAATGGCATGTTTTAGCGGGAATTTTTTTTTTTTGTTCAGGACGACGGCTGACCAAGGGGGTGTTGAAAGAAGCAGCAAAGCAAGGGGCTCAGCTTTCTATGCCTAGGAAGTCAGCGAACTTCATCCAGGGACGTCTGCCGTTTCCAGAAGAAAGAAGACAGGCAGGTGAATCCCTGAGAAGATGCAAGGGTTTTGCTAAATGGCCCAGTGGTTCTCCGGGTGCTCCCATTGGTGAGTCGGACTCGTTCCTAAATTTCTTGGGATATCGAGAAACAGCCATATCCACTTGCTGCCCACATCACACAGTGAGAACTGGAAGACATGATTCTTCATCATTGAATCATTCTCTGATTTTCGTTTCTTTCTTTTTGTGTGTATATTGGACCGGAGGAGATTAAGTGTTTGGCCGGAGTGATGGCGTCCAAGGAAAAGGGGGATCACAAAACGAGCACCCAGTCACCTTTTTATGTACAGTAATCCCTCGTTTAATCGCGGGAGATAGGTTCCAAGGCCGGCCGCAATAACTGAATTTCCGCGAAGTAGGGACACCACATTTATTTAATTATTTAACATGTATTTGGACGTTTTTAAACCCTCCCTGTACTGTTTACAACCCACCCTTTACTTTATTAATAACAGGGACCTACCTAACATTTCCTGGGGCACCTCTTCCACGGTTTCCGAAGGTGTATCCGTAGTAGTAATAGGAACTGGCTCTTTTTTGCGAGGCTGCAAAAACATTGTGATCGGCAGTTGCTGCCGCTGCTTCTTTTTCCGGTCGAAGAGCAGCTTGTAGGCGGTCATGACGTCGTCGACCTTGTTGCAAAATTGGACCCATCGAACGGCGCTTAGGCTCAGCACCAGCCTTGGAAGAAGGAGCACGTTTGGGAGCCATTGCAGGGGGTGAAAATTGAAGAGAAGTTCAACACAAAGAAACCACAAAAAAAATCACACACAGTACAGTGTAAAGTAAACCGCTCGGCGAGAAAGCTTGAAGCGAAATGGCTGCGACAGAGAGACAAGGGGAGAGGCTGTGGGATCTGGGCATCAGTCAAAGCACCAATCACGGGCCCGATTAGAAAGCGGGAAGCTGTGATTTGTCGTCTCCCTCCCATGTACCAATCACAGCCCGTGTTACAACGCACTTAGTCACCGAACTTGTTTTGTTGTTCTTAGACTAGGAAATACTGCTACTATATTTAAAAACCCGCGAAGTCGTGAATCCGCGAAAAGTGAACCGCGAAATAGCGAGGGATTACTGTACACGTATAAACAACGAATTCTGGATTGTAGAACACTTTTATATTTGATCAGTTTACCTACCGTCTGGGTTTCATTCAAATACTGGTGAGTGCGGTGAGAGGGGGATGAAGGGTCGACGACCGAATTTTTACTGCTGCTATATCTTTCGAACATTGCACTCCTTATAAGGCAATCGTTACAAGTTTTCTTGTGTCCTCTGGCCACTCTGCCATAAAGCCCAGATTAGTGGAGTGCTGCAGTTGTGGTTGTCCATCTGGAAGTTTCGTAAATCTCCACGCAGGTTCTCTAATGCTCAGTTGGTCACCTCTATTACCAAGACCCTTCTCCTCTGACTGCTCAGTTTGGCTGAGTTGCCAGCTTCTGGAAGAGTTGTGGTTCTTCGGAAAACTTTTTATCCTTCCCCCAGATCTTTGCTTCAACACAATCCTATCCTGTCTTTTAGCTCTGCAGGCAATTCCTTCGACCTCGTGGCTTGGCTTAGCTCAACTGTGGGACCTTCTACAGACTGCGGTGAGCCTTTCCAAATCAGTCCAATCAACGGAATTGACCACAGATGGACCCCAAACAAGATGTTGAAAGGTCTCAGTGTAGTACAAGCCAAAGTAAAGGGTCTGATTAGTTGTGTCAGAGTGAGATTTCAGTTATTTGTAATATAGTGTCTTCTGAAAGTATTTCCCCCCTCTGTGTTTGTTCTTCTTTGTCAAATTACAACCTGGAATTAAAATGAATTTTTTGAGGGGGATCAGCTCCATTTGATTTACACACCATGCATACCACTTTGAAGGTGCAAAATATTTTTTATTGTGACACAAACAATAGTTAAGACAAAAAAACAGTGCAATAATTCACTGACAACACTGCTATTGTGGGCAGCATCAGGAGTGGGCAGGAGGAGAAGCACAGGAACCTAATCCAGGACTTTGTTAAATGGTTCGACTCAAACCAGTTACACCTGAACACCAGCAAAACCAAGGAGCTGGTGGTGGAGTTTAGGAGGCCCAGGCCCCTCATGGACCCCATGATCATCAGAGGTGACTGTGCAGAGGGTACAGACCTATAAATACCTGTGAGTGCAGCTGGATGATAAATTGGACTGGACTGCCAATACTGATGCTCTGTGCATGAGCCGACTATACTTCCTTAGAAAGCTGGCGTTCTTCAACATCTGCAATAAGATGCTGCAGATGTTCTATCAGACGGTTGTGGCGAGCGCCCTCTTCTACTTGCTGGTGTGCTGGGGAGGCAGCATAAAGAAGAGGGACGCTTCACGCCTGGACAAACTGGTGAGGACGGCAAGCTCTATTGTAGGCACGGAGCTGGACAGTTTGACATCCGTGGCAGAGCGACGGGCGCTGAGCAGACTCCTGTCAATCATGGAGAATCCACTGCATCCACTGAACAGGGTCATCTCCAGACAGAGGAGCAGCTTCAGCAACAGACTGCTGTCACCGTCCTGCTCCACTGACAGACTGAGGAGACCCCACACTATGCGACTCTTCAATTCCACCCGGCGGGGTAAACGTTAACATTATACAAGATTATAGACTGTTATACCTGTCTCGTACTCTCTACCTTGCATTTTTTAACTTGCACTGCATTTTTATTACTCTTTAATTCATATTTATCACTGTGCTGCTGCTGGAGTGTGTGAATTTCCCCTTGGGGATTAATAAAGTATCTATCTATCTATTAGTTATATAGTGCCTTTCTATCTATCAATCAATCAACACTAGCTGCAAGTCTCTTGTTGAATGTCTCTATTAGCTTAGCACCCTGGGCGCTGGGATTTTCAGCCATTCCTTGATGCCAAACTGCTCCAACTTCTTCAGGTTAGATGGACGGTGTTGGTTTCCAGCAATCTTCAAGTCATGCTACAGATTCTCCATTAGACTGAGATCTGGGCTTTGATTCGGCCAATGCCAAGACATTTCAAGATCTCCCTTTAGACCCCTCCAGTGGAGCTTTAGCAGTCTGTTTAGGGTCATTCATTGTCCTACTGGAAGGTGACCCTTGATTCAAGTCTCTAATCACTGGCAGACTATAACAGGTTTTCCTCAATAATTGACCTGTATTTCGTGTCATCCATCTTTCCTTCGATTCTGGCCAGTTTTCCTGTCCCCACAGCAGGATGCTGCCACCACCCTGCTTCACTGTGGGAAAGATGGTAAGTGTTGGGTTTGCACCACATATGGTATTTTTGGCATGCTGGCCAAAAAGTTCAATTTTAGTCTTGCGTGACCAGAGATCCTTCTTCCATGGGTTTGGGGAGTCCACCACATTCTGTTGGCCAAACATGTTTTCTTATTTTTTCTTTTTCTGGCCACTCTTCCATATAGCCCTGCTCTTTGGAATATACAGCTTAACGTGGTCCTATGGACTGATACTTCCATTTCTTATGTGGATCTTTGCAGCTCCTTCAGTGTTAGCATTGGTGTCGTTGTGGCATCTCTGATTAATGCCCTTCAGTTATGGTGGGCGCCCTCCTCTTGTCAGGTTTGCAGGACGAGTGGTCCCATGTTCTTTCCACTTTGCTAGTATGGATTTATATGGTGCTCCATGGGATATTCAAAGTTTGGGATATTTTGTTAAGCCAACTCTGATCTACACTTCTCCTCAACTTTGTCTCTGACCTGTCTGGAGTGCTGGTGGTGCTGCAGAGTCAGGGGACCTTTCAGAACAGACATGTGACGCTTTGATCGCACACAGGTGGACCCGAATCAACTAATCGTGCAACTTCTGAACTTTATTGTTTGGCACAGATCTTATTTAGGGATTTCATAGAAAATGTTTCAGTTTTTACTTTCTCGTATACAAAGAATAGGGAAAGTATTGTAATCATTGAAAAATTCGACCTCGAGATTTTGATGAATCTCGATGTTTTAGACCTTCCCGAGTCCAAAAATACCATTTTTGGAATAATGTTTGTGTGTGTAAGTGTAAACACGATAACTTGAGTTCGCTTTCACTTAGGTCAACCAAATTTTGCATACAAGTATTGGGTACAAAACGTAGATTTCTATCAACGTTTGGGCTATTTCTACTAACCGGAAGTGGTACCTCAAATATCCATCCCCATATCTGAGTGTATGAGAAAGTCAGAGGAAGAACACTC
The DNA here is from genome assembly GCA_026402145.1 of Polypterus bichir lapradei. Lineage (NCBI taxonomy): Eukaryota > Metazoa > Chordata > Cladistia > Polypteriformes > Polypteridae > Polypterus > Polypterus bichir. The sequence continues at coordinate 168,046,933 of JANRMT010062791.1, read as the reverse complement.
CTGTTTTTTTTTTAATACAGTAATCCCTCGCTCTATCGCGCTTCGACTTTCGCGGCTTCACTCTATCGCGGATTTTATATGAAAGCATAACTAAATATATAACGCGGATTTTTCGCTGCTTCGCGGGTTCTGCGGACAATGTGTCTTTTTACTTCCTGTATATGCTTCCTCAGTTGATTTGCCCAGTTGATTTCATACAAAAGACGCTATTGGCAGATGGCTGAGAAGCTAACCAATCAGAGCACGCAGTTAAGTTCTCCTGACTGAGAAGCTAACCAATCAGAGCACGCAGTTGAGCTCCTGCGTGCTGAATGCATTGTTAACCAGGAAGTCTCATCTCGCTCATTCAGCATCAACGTGTTTCGCTGTGTAAAGAGTTGTGCTCTTTAGTGTTTATCTTTGTGCATAGTCAAGCCCTTCATTATGGCTCCAAAACAATCTGCTACTGCTTCAGGGGCCGTGCCCAAGCGCAAGAAGAAGATGTTAACGATTGCCGAAAAGGTAAACGTTTTGGATTTGTTGAAGGCTACGATTCTTTTTATTTAAAAAGTAGGAAAGGAATATAAGATCTACGGCTGCAGCCTCCTTTTAACCAGGGTGCAAAACGAGTTGTAAGTGGATGTAATAAGGCAGTAGTCTGGATGGAATCTGCTTTAGGGATTTGGATTGAAGACTGCCAGAAGAAGAACAACGGCAGTGCTACACAATCGCCTGAAGTGGCTCCTTTACAAGGGCTGTAACGCTCTCCTTTGTTGTGCAGTAAAATTAAACTCATTGTTATCGGACAAGTCATCGTGTCATTGTTGGTGAGTAACCATAATTAATTTTCTTCTTACAGTGCTTAGTACATGTACGTACGTTTAGTGTCACTGTACACACATTTACTGTATACTATTTTTCTTGCAATGTACGTATTTATTGCTGGTGACCTGTCTATCGTAATGGCTGTAACATATGTGATATCGGAGACACTCAATATCTTTAAAATAATATTTAGGTTTTACTGTATATAAACAGTGTGTGTGTTTATATACATAATTTCAATGAATCTTACCTAATATCTAAGAGAATACAAATGGATTATGCTGTATAACTCTACGGGGAATATTTATAAACAGTGCGGGAGAGTTTATAAGGGCTTAAAATATATAAAAATAACCATACAAACATATGGTTTCTACTTTGCGGATTTTCACCTATCGCGGGGGGGTCTGGAGCGCAACCCCCGCGATCGAGGAGGGATTACTGTATATATTCACAAGGTATTTTATTTTCATTCTACTTCAAGAATTTGGACTATATTGTTAAATCCATTACATAAAAATTCCAAATGAAAGTCCATTTTAACTCCAGGTGGTAATGTATGATTAGTAGGCCATAGGTGGTAATGTGGTAATACTTCAACAAGGCACTGTACTTTTGCAATAACCTCTGAACTCCTGTTTTCATGTTGTCATTCAGGGGTACTGAGTGCTGCTTAATTAGGGGAAAAAGTAAATTGAAACGGTTTTAGCACAAGGCTGCAACATAACAAAATGTGACAAAAATGAAGACTTTCAGAAGTCGCTGTATTCACTAAAACCATACAACGTCAGGTGAACATGACCAAACTGGCAAATGACAGAAACCCATCCATGTATCCATTTGCAAATAAAGACAATCAATTTTTCTAAATATGTAAGGGCAGTGTAAGACCAAAGGTCATACAGCAAATATGGCATAAACGTTATTACGCAAAAATCCATACCCAACCACGTAAACAGAACACAATCTGAGACATGTCACTTTAGCAGTCTCAACACAACATGACATTTAAAACATGAACAATAAGGTGGTAACTTTCTTACAGTTAACAGGCCTTATTTTAAAATGATTAATAAGTTCCTTGGGGTCCCACTAATCCATGATCTTGAAGATCTGAGAAGTACTCACAAATGTCTGGGGCAAAGCACCACTAGATAGATAGACCAGGCTGGTTTAGCCTCATGCAAAGACAGAACATCACTGAGGCTCTAAGAGGAAATCAAAGCTCTCTAGACGAACCGGGGAGTCGTGACGCAGAAGAAGTTGGTGTAGCCTGCCCCTCGTAGCCTTCTCTCTCTCTCTCCTTCTCCAGCTTAGCAACATTCTGAAGACCTTTTCCTGGTGCTCTCGTTTGTACTCCTCCTCAAGATGGTCCAGTTTATAACTGGGGATATCCAGAAGGAGTCTCCCCACATCCCTCCACTCTCTGCCGATGTTGCCAGCTAAAGTCACTAGCTGCTTCTCGGTAACAAGCTCGGCACCTGCAATGGAAGACAAACAAATGTGTTACAGTATTCTCAAGTAACATGAACAAAATGGTGAATGTCCACAAAGGCAGCTCAGCCCTTCTGTTATTACACAGGGCACCTAGGTGTGGGGCTGGATCAATGTCTACAGGCTGTTATTACAAAATTATCTCTGTCGCAGTTCATTTAGAAATCTAACCATCTACTCATTTTTGTTGTCTTTCTTCTGCTTAACTTGTATCAAGTCCTCAAAACAGGTCCTCCAACTTGCAGGGAGAACTCAGGGGTTAGTGGCAGGATTGGCATTCCAGCCACAGTAAAATAAATTCTCACACTGTTCCATTCCAGGGTCGTTGTGTGGGGCGGCAATGCGCCATATCAGTGTACGCTCCCAACCTCTCTCTTAACACAATCTAGGGAAACAAGAAGCATCCAGTCTTCCTAATGTGTTATTTTTGCCTAATGGCCTCACCTCGAGGCAGAACCCAGGACCTACAGTGCCTTCCATAATGACTGGGACAAAGACACTTTTCTCCTCGATTAACCCCACAGCGGCACAATTTAAAATTACAAATCAAACAATTCTGACGTGATTGAAGAGCACAGGAGATTTGCATATATTTCAGTTTCCCCATGCAGAGATGACAACAGTTTTTTGTTACATGGACCCCATTTCAGGGCACTATAATGTGTGGGACAATTGGCGTCACAGGTGTTTCTAATCCCTCAGGTGGGTTCCATGGCTTCATCAGATAACTCAGTCTGTATCTACGCTTTGTGGAGTCTGGAGTTGCCATTGTTCAACATGAGGACAAGAGCTGTGCCAATGAATGTCAAAGAAGCCATTATGAGGCTGAAAAAACGAGAATCAAACCATAGAAGACATCGGTAAAACCTTAGGATGACTGAAATCAACTGTCTGGAATATCATGAAGAATAAAGAACATACTGGTGGGCTCAGTAATCACAAAGGGATTAGTAGGCCAAGGAAGACCTTCACTGCTGAGGACACAGGAATCTTCACTATGGTCAAGAAAACCTTAAAACGGCAGTGTGACAGATCAGAAACAGTCTTCCTGGAGGCAGATGTTATCAGCAGAAGACTTCATGAACAGAAACACAAAGGAGGACAAAAAAAAAGTCAAACAAAACCTTAACAAAAACCAACTCAAGATCGATGGACTTGAAAGAACATCAAGATCGATCCACACCACCTCTACTGACTCCTAAACATATGGATGAGGTTTCCTACATCCATGGCTCTAACTACTGGGTTGGATGTGCACAGGGCACAACAGACATGGAAACATACGGTGCCCTCCATAATGTGTGGGGCAAAAATACATCTCTCCTTGATTTACCCAACAGCTCCACAATTTAAAATTACAAATCAAACCATTCAGAAGTGATTAAAGTTCACATTACAGGTTTTCATTTTAGGGGATCTGCAGACATTTCAGTCACACAACACTTTTTCCACATGGTCTCCCATTTCAGTGCACCATAATGTTTGAGACAATTGGCGTCAGACAACAAGTGTAGGCAATACATATTGCAATCTTTCTACAGTAGTTAGCCAATAAAAGGTTTAATTTTGCTTAACTTCTCAATAGTATCTACCTATCTATCTTCCATCCTTTGGAGTATGGAGTTGCCATTGTTCAAAGTGAAGACAAGAGTTGTGCTAATGAAAGTCAAAGAAGCCATTATGAGGCTGAAAAACAAGAATAAAGCCATTAGATACTTTGGTAAAGTCTTAGGATGACCGAAATCAACTGTCTGGAATATCATGAAGAAGAAAGGACACATTGGTGGGCTCAGTAATCGCAAATGGATTAGTAGGCCAAGGAAGACCTCCACTGCTGAGGACAGAAGAATCTTCACTATGGTTAAGAGAAAAACTCAAAACGCCGGTCTGACAGATCAGAAACCGTCTTCTGGGAGACAGATGTGGACGTGTCAGAGACGACTACCAGCAGAAGACTTCATGAACAGAAATACAGAGGAGGACACACTGTAAGATGAACACCACAAAAACAGGATGCCCAGATTACAGTTTATGAAAAAGGACTTTAAAAAGCCTGCAGAATTCTGGGAAAAGGTCTTGTGGACAGATGAGACAAGATGAACCTCATCAGAATGATGACAGGAGCAAAATGCGGAGACGTCAAGGAACTGCCAGAGAGGCAAAGCAGACCACCTCATCAGTTACACATGGTGATTGGGGGTGTTGTGGCTTGGGCATGTATGGCTGCCACAGGTCCTGGCACACTTCTCTTCAGTGACGAAGGAACTGCTGGTGGCAGTGGCACAGTGAATTTTGAGGTGTAGAGAAACATCTGATCTGCTCAAGTTCCAGCCAATGCCTCCAATATCAGTGGATGGCACTTCATCCTCCATTTTTGAATATCCAAGCCAGTCCCCCAATTTCAATCCAACTGAGCAGGCCTTCCATACGCTGAAGAGAAAACTTAAGTGGACAATCCTCCAAAACAAGCAGGAGCTGAAAATGGCTGCATTACAGGCTTGGCAGAACGTCACCAGAGAAGACCCTCAGCACCTGGTGATGTCTACAACTTGTAGACTTCAAGCAGTCATTGCATGTGAGGGATATGCGACAAAGTCCTAAATATAAGGACGGCTTTACTAGACCTGCCATTGCTGTGTCTGAACATTACGGTCTACTGAAATGGGGGAGCCGTGTAGAGAAAGTGTTGTGCGACCAAAATGTCTGAAAATCCCCTCAAATGAAAGTCTGCAATGTGCACTTTAATCACATCTGAACTGTTTGATTTGTCATTTTAAACTGTGGAGCAGAAGGGAAAATCAAGGAAAAATGCATCTTTGTCCATTGTGTTTATTGTTATTTTTGAACCTCTGCTCCGTTTTTTGGATTCTGTACTGGGATTTTGTTATCTGAGTAACCATTCCAGGCATCTCCTTTGTGCTCTTTGGAGCTTTGGGGCTTGCACAGTCTTTTTTTTCTCGCTAAAATAAACCTTTTATTTTATCAACATTTGTCTTGACCCTTTGGGTCCCTAGTCGGGGTATTTTGATGGTGTTCCCCCCTCTTCCCCTTGGAAGTGTTTTTGGCAGCTGTGCACTTCATGACAAAGCACCGACATGACTGTGTTTCACAGAGGCTCTTTCCCTTACAGCGAGTTTGTTCTTTAATTTATTTTCTACCGTTACGTCAACATTGGCTTGATGCAGATTTTGATACATATGGTGCCTTGAGGAAGTATTCAGATCCCCTCACTTTCTTCACATTTTGTTGCAGCCTCATGCTATAATATTTTAAATTCATTGTTTCCATCATCAAGCAACATTAAATACCCCGGAATGACAAAACAAAAACATTTTAGGAATTTTAGCAGAATTATTCAAAACTCCTGAAATCTATCATTGACACAAGTATTCAGACCCTTTGCTTTGGCTCTAGTTTCGAGGGGCTTGACGTGATTGTCAAACGAGAATCTGAGAGCCATTGCATGAAGGTGTTTAGCTTGCTGGAAAATTGATCAGGAGATTCAGTGAGGCCAGTACAGTGAGAGTTAAAACCCAGTACTCCCGTACTAATCACCCACAGTCCAGGCCCTTCACAATGCCTCTCCTTCTGACCGCCTCCACTCCTCTCCTCTTCCACCCGACTCCAGCCATTGAATGGAGAGAGTTGGCCCCTTCTATCTTCACCCAGACGTGCTCCAGGTGCCTCCCGAAGAACTTCTGCCGGCACTCCCTGGTGTGGCGGAAGTGCCGGCTGTGCACCCGGAAGCACTCTGGGTGTCCCTGGCCTTCGTCCCCCCCAGCACTTCTGGGTGTGGCGGACGTGCTGAGGACCAGGGCTCTCCAGGCATTCAGGCGCCCCCTGGCAGTGACCACAGTTCAGGGCTGTCGCCCCCTCGTGGTCCGAAGGAGGGCGTAATTCCTCTTCTGGGCGTCCCAACTGTCCCACCCCAAGCCGCTCGCCACATAGTAAACAATTTAGTTTATTGATAAGGAAGTCTCTTAGGCAATATTGGTAATATATTTACGAGTCACTTGTGTGCCGAAGCTCCAACTGGCTCAATGCTTCTCCTAAGCTTACTGGAGCCAACAAGAACACTGACTTCTGGTGGCCAGTGTTAGTTTGAGACCCAAATAATCTTCAACGGCTGAAGCCCACTTTTACAGCCCAAGTCTTGTGTCCAACTCTGGAAGCCAGGAGACAACAATTACTACTTCATTTAGGTGTCACATATGATCAGTCTCTGAGTTTTGATGCTCATGTCAGGTATCCTAGTCACTCATTTTTTATTTTTCATTTAAGAAACTTATCCAAGCTGAGATCTGTTGTTACCAGGGCTGAGATGGAACTGCTTATCCATGATGCTTTCATCTAATCACATCTGGATTACTGTAATTCCCTCTTTACCTGTCTAAGTAAAGCTGGTTTGTCTCTATCAGAGTTTGTCAGAGGGGGCTTTGCAGTCTAATGGTCTGGAATCCCTACAGATTTTATTTTTTTCTCCAGCCATCTGGAGTTTTTTTTTGTTTTTTCTGTCCACCCTGGCCATTGGACCTTACTCTTATTCTATGTTAATTAATGTTGACTTATTTTATATTCTTACTGTGTCTTTTATTTTTCTATTCTTCATTATGTAAAGCACTTTGAGCTATTTTTTGTATGAAAATGTGCTATATAAATAAATGTTGTTGTATCTTAAGACTGTCCAAAATGCATCTGCCAGGCTTTTAACACATTTACACAAATGGACCTGCATCTCCTCAACTTTACACTCTCTACATTGGATCCAAGCGGAATTTAGGATCCAGTTCAAAATTCCTGTATTCTGCGTAGTCAAAGCTCACCAGTATATCTCAAACCTCCTTCAGTACTACACCGGAGATCAGCTCAGTTAGATCTCCTTTCATTTTCTCATACCAGAATAAAGACACACTGGGACTGCACATTACAGTCCATTTCTCCAAGGTTATGGAACTGTCTTCCACTGATGCTGAAATGAGCAGAATCCATTGAATTGTTCAAGTGTCAACTTAACCACCTTAGTGTGTTAGACCCGAGCATCACTCTGGCAACTATACAGACATGTCTTGTGTAAGCGTTAGCCCCGAGGATTATTTGGGCTATAAAACTGCTAACAGTGCTGAGCATTGCACGGGAAACAACATAGGAGTGTCTTGCCTAAGCAAAAGGCCCGAGTGTTACCTGGGCAATGGTGCAGACATATCTTCTCCTAGCCTCACAATGGCATCTCGTAAGAAACATTTTTTCAATAGCCCAGGTGTTGCAAGCTCTTGACAGTGAGGTGAGCAGTGATGACAAAGTGAATCTGTCTTTAGGCAGTGGAATTGAAACAGACAGTGGAGTCGTAAGTGAATCCGACAGTGACGCTCCTGTCAATCGCACCATGTACAGTGTGCTGTTCAAAGGCTCATCAGTCTGGAAAGAAAATCCACAAGGAATCAACTACTATTGTCCCGACTGTGATGTTGGATTGTTTATTCCAACGTGTTCTAAGATATACCACACGACAGTATAATTGTTATTAGCATTATTTTTACTATTGTTATTATTCATTATTATTATTTGTATTATTATACTTTGTACACTCCAGACTTTGTACTTTTAGTATTTTACATGTTTTACAGTAGAAAGATCAGATATAATAAATATGTAATTTTTCAAGCAACAAAATGCAACACTTTTTACATTGTTGTGGTGGGCGGCCTGGGGCTGTGCCCAGCTGGAATGACGAGAAGGACTATGCCTCCCCAGGACCACGAGAGGGCAGCCGCCCTGGTTTGTGTGGGGGCCATGGGAATTTTAACCCTATAGAGGGTGCCCAGACGACTGAGGAGCTCTGGACATCAGCACTTCTGCCACACCCGGAGGTGCTAGCGAAGTATTACCAGGGACACCCAGAGTGCTTCCGGGTGCTTGTGCGGCACTTCCGTCACACCAGGAAGTGCCGCAGGAAGCTCATCAGGAGGCACCTGGAGCATGTCCGGGTGGGCATAAAAGAGGCCGCCTCCCTCCAGTCATTAGCTGGAGTCGGATGGAAGAGGACGAAGCTCGGAGGAGAGGAGTGGAGGTGGTGAAGACAGGACTTTGGAGAAGCCCGGACTTGAGGGTGTGTGGTGCAGGGACACTAGGTTGTGTGCGGGACTGGACTTTTGTAAATGATTGTAAATAAACGTGTTGTGGGTTTGGAACTGTTGATGTCTGCCTGTCTGTGTCAGGGCTGATCTTCCACAATGTTTTTCGAGAAAAAACGTTAACGCTACAACACATCTGTTGAAGCAGGCATTTAGGTAACTTTGCCATCTGTGGGTGACGTTTATATTGTCCTTGTGTTTTATGTTGTTTGAAATTTCATTTTATTTATTTTATTTCATTTCATATTATTATTTATGTTCAGTGCTTTGTGACTTTGGTTTGTGATTGGTGTTTTATAAATACATTTTTACTTACTTTTATTTACTTAACAACCTAAAGATGCAGCACGCTATACTGTTAACCTAGGAATCAGGGCAATTACATTTTAATTTGATCCAAGAAAAGCCTCACAGTCTGAATTTTTTATTATGACCAGAAACCAACAATCCGACATGCAGAGCTGTTTCCAGTGGGTGAAGCATTCTCTTCATTCAGTCATTCAACAAACAAGATGGCGACATCGACAGTTACAGTATGTGTATCTTGTACCAGTCAGTTGTGGTGAAGAAAGAGCTGAGCCGAAAGGCAAAACTCTCGACTTATCGTCAGTCTACGTTCCTATCTTAACCGACAGCCACAATCTTGAAGCACATTGCATATACGAGCAGCAGAAATGAGCTTCCTTTGCAGTATGTCTGGGCTCAGCTCAGAGAAAGGGCGAGGAGCACAGACATTCAGGGGCTCAACAGAGAGCCGCTGCTCCTACACACTGAATGCAGCCAGTTGGGCTGGTTTGGGCATCTGACTAGGATGTCTCCCAGGCACTTTCCTGCAGAGATGTTTCAGACAAATCCAATCAGGAGGAGATCTCGGGGCAGGCCCAGGACATGCAGGAGTCATTACATCTCCCAGCTGACCTAGAAATGCCTCGGTATCCTGTGTTATAGCGGGTCCACAGCTCATGTCAAAGGGCCATTTTTAAAATAAATAATCACTGCACTCGCGGCTTAGCGAGGGGGCTGTGGTGAAGTGTGGATGAAGTGGTTCCTGGGGTGATTTGTGGTGAGGGCAAGTCTCACTTAGGTGCACAGGTGAGGAGTCACACGCATCCGTAATTGGTCCCAGGAGCCGCTGATTGCCACAGGTGAATCATGTCCCCGTCATAAACAAAAGCGCAAGGCGGCTAGGGAGTGAAGAGAAGAAAAAGGAAGGAAGCAGCGTGGAGAGAGAGCCGGTGCGAGCGGCAGGCAGGCAGCTGGACAGTTGAGCCCTAGAAGGGATGTTTGGCCAACACCTAGGGCAGTTGGAAGTGGTTGCTTCCGCTGAACATTTTATGGAGGAAGGGCTCCCGGATGGACGATGGGAGCATGCAGCGAACCCGCATCGTCACATATCCCCCTGGAGGAATTGGAGGAGGCACTGGAGAAAAGGGATGTCTGAGTAATTTTGCTTAGACTGCTATCACCTCGACCTGGACAAGCAGTAGAAAATAGATGGAGGATGGATTAATCAAAAAAGTCAATACAATCACTACAGAATAGCTTTTACGATGAGAAAATCCACCCAGAATAACATGCAAAATCCTCAAAAACCATTCCTGAGCTGAGGGTTGAACCCATCATTTTGAACCTGTGAGTAACAGTCCTAACAACTGTGACATGATGTCATGTCTATAAAAATGACATTCTAAGATGAAAGTATTCCATCGCTTTTTATTTGTTAAACAAACTCACCTTTCACAGCAACAATTTGAGTTACGTCAACTTGATCTAATCTTGGTTTCTTCTCTGGAGTCATCATGTCTGAAAAATAAAATAAATCATATATTGGTGACAGCTGACAAGTAATATGGCTATGTGAATGCAGGCACTACTTAAAATAAATAAAAAACACATTAACGTGCATTTCATGTTCTCCCCGTGTCTGCGTGGGTTTCCTCCGGGCGCTCCGGTTTCCTCCCACAGTCCAAAGACATGCAGATTAGGTGGATTGGCGATTCTAAATTGGCCCTGGTGTGTGCTTGGTGTGTTTGTGTGTGTCCTGCGGTGGGTTGGCACCCTGCCCAGGATTGGTTCCTGCCTTGTGCCCTGTGTTGGCTGGGATTGGCTCCAGCAGACCCCCGTGACCCTGTGTTCGGATTCAGCGGGTTGGAAAATGGATGGATGGATGGATTAACGTGCATTTCTTTGAGTTGTAACACAACTTCATGAAGGTCCATTATAAAAGCAGTGCTAGTGTTAAACCCTTCCTCCAAACTGGTGTTACATTTTCTGCTTGTCCAAAAAAAAAAGAAAAAGATAAAACAAAATAATCTTAAGTTAAAGTCTCTGTTCTTGACTGGGTCATTCTATTATAATTTTCCCAATTAAAAAAAAAATGTCAAACAAAACCTTAACAAAAACCAACTCAAGATCGATGGACCTGAAAGAACATCAAGATCGATCCACACCACCTCTACTGACTCCTAAATATACGGATGAAGTTTCCTACATCCATGGCTCTAACTACTGGGTTGGATGTGCACAGGGCACAACAGACATGGAAACATACGGTGCTCTCCATAATGCGTGGGACAAAAATACATCTCTCCTTGATTTACCCAACAGCTCCACAATTTAAAATTACAGATCAAACCATTCAGAAGTGATTAAAGTTCACATTACAGGTTTTCATTTTAGGGGATCTGCAGACATTTCAGTCACACAACACTTTTTCCACATGGTCTCCCATTTCAGTGCACCATAATGTTTGGGACAATTGGCGTCAGACAGCAGGCATAGGCAAGGCTTGCATATTGTAATCTTTCTACAGTAGTTAGCCAATAAAAGGCGTCATTTTGCTTAACTTCTCAATAGTATCTACCTATCTATCTTCCATCCTTTGGAGTATGGAGTTGCCATTGTTCAACGTGAAGACAAGAGCCATGCCAATGAAAGTTAAAGAAGCCATTATGAGGCTGAAAAACAAGAATAAAAGCATTAGATACTTTGGTAAAATCTGTCTGGAATATCATGAAGAAGAAAGGACACACTGGTGGGCTCAATAATTGCAAAGGGATTAGTAGGCCAAGGGAGACCTCCACTGCTGATGACAGTAGAATCTTCACTATAGTCAAGAAAAAGCTGAAAAACGCCGGTCTGACAGATCAGAAACCGTCTTCTCGGAGGCAGATGTGGACGTGTCAGAGATGAGTATCAGCAGAAGACTTCATGAATAGAAATACAATGCAAACCACAAACACAGGATGGCCAGATTACATTTTATGAAAAAGAACTGAAAAGAGCCTGCAGAATTCTGGACAAAGGTCTTGTGGACAGGCAAAGCAAAAATGAACCTGCATCAGAGTGATGGCAAAAGCAAAGTATGGAGACGAGAAGGAACTGCCCAAGAGCCAAAGCAGACCACCTCATCTGTTAAACATGGAGTGCTGGAGATGTTATGGCCTGGGCATGTATGGCTGCCACAGGTCCTGGCACACTTCTCTTCATTGGTGATGGAACTGCTGATAGCAAGTGCACGATGAATTCTGAGGTGTGTAGAAACATCTGATCTGCTCAAGTTCCAGTACATGCCTAATGTCAAAGCTAAAAAAATGGAAAGTTCTTGAATGGCCAAGACAGTCACTCAATTTAATTCCAATTGAAGAGAAAACGTAAGGGGCCAACCCCCCCAAAAGAAGAAGTTGTTGAAGATGGTGGTATTTGAGGCTTGGCAGAGAATCACCAGAGAAGATCCTCAGCACCTGCTGATGACTATTAACTGCAGACTTCAAGCATTGCATGCAAGGGATAAGCAACTAAGTCCTAAATATGGCTGCTTTAACAGACCTGCCATTGCTGTGTCCAAACATTACTGTGCCCTGAAATTACGGGGACCATGTAGAAAAGGTGTTGTCATTTCTACATTGTGTGACCAAAATGTATGCAGATCCCCTAAATGAAAGCCTGCAATGTACACTTAATTACATCTGAATGGTTTAATTTTAAACTGTGTAACAAAGAAAAATATGTCTTTGTTCCAAACATCATGAAGGGCACTGTAGTTAATGTTGTATAACAATAAAAATCAAAACCTCTAAGGTGATAAAAACGTTATAGGCACTGCATGGAAATATTTGTGTGTCAAGCAAGAATGGAAGCTAAAAGCTTCTGTCCACAATGCCTGAACTTTTAGGCATAAGGGGTAAAAGGATCACATTTGGTTAGGAAGGACGTTAGCCTTAAAGAGGTGCAGGGAATCATGGGGAAGTGGACATAAGCCTGTGTTCAGAAGCAAATCTGCATAGTGCCTGGGTGGAATAAAGTATTGTAAAGAAATTTATCTTACTATAAATACCTGTCAAGGAATCCTCTTCAGTTGATTTATCTTGTTCCAACCTACGTTTGTTCTCTGGATTCCCTTTGCCTAAATAAAATAAATGCATTAAGATAGGTAAACATTTCACATATGAATCAATAAAGTGTAAAAAATAAGACAATCAGGGCAACAACAAAATGACAAAGATTCACTTATATTTAACTTTCGTGCATGTAGCAAGAGTATTTGGAAAGGAATAACACACCTCAGTTGTAAATTTTACATTTATTTGCTTATCAGACTCTTTTATCCAAAGCAACTTACAAAACAGGTCAACAACATCGAGCAGGGCAAGGGTACGGTACTGATCACAAGAAGTAAAGAGCTCAGAAGAAAACGCAAGCCAGTTAGAAGAGACAATTACAATCAGGCAGGAATATTACTGCACAAGGGGGTCTTCAAACGCTTCTTAAGCATCTTGAAGGAGTCCGAATTTCAAATGTAAGTGGGCAGCTCATTCCACCAGCTAGGAGCTGCACATGGAAAGTCTAGACTGAGCTTTGATGCCAAGCAGAGGCGGCTGTTGAGTATTTTATTGAAAAACAAATAAAGGAGCACTCAGGCTTATGTGGGGTGCAGAGGTGTGTGTGTGTGTAGCAGCATGGCAGAACGACTCTGGAATGTGAACTGGGGTGATTGGCAGAGCACACATTCACGTGCAGACTCGTGCAGTTCAGCTGATTGCCTCATTAGCACTCTGGTGTCTGTAATTAGCACCCGCATCCAGAGTGTACTCTACGGTATTCTTACTGTATTTTGTCTATGAAACAAAGCAATTTTCTGGCCACTAATAAATATTTTGCAATTTAATTGCTGAAGAGTTGACTCCCCTGCCGATTACACTGAACAATGAAGATTTCTCTGTGTGAACACTTTTGGGTGTTTCTCATTGATTTTTGGCCTGCTGATTATAAAAATCACCTTTAAAATGTTCCTATCACATACCATTTTATTTTAATTGCCTATTTTTGTGATTCCTCTCATATTATAAGTAAACATATACAATAAAAAAACTACAACTGGAACCTCTGTGATGTTCTAAAGGTAGTAGTCCCGTTACTAGAAATGATGCTCAGATGATAAGCACCAAGGTTATTATAGTTAATGAAAATTAAAATCAAAACTGAAACTATTATTAAAAAAACATTTTCGTAACCTGAAATAAAATAATTAACAAAGCCAAAATTAAAAACTAAAACTAATAGAAACTATTAAAGTAGCTGGAAAGACTAACTGAAATAAAATAATAATTTACTAAAATATTTTTAGTTTTAGTTTTTGAATGAATATTCTTGCCGTTAGTCTTTAACCCTTGTAAGTTTTGCAATCCTATTCTGGATAAACAGGTTTAGATAATGTATATGTTTTCTTAATCTCAGACGCTGTCTCTGTTTTGCGCATGTCCATACTCTTATTGTCTGCTCCTGCTCTGCTCATTATGGGTTTACTGTTCTTATGGTGGGCTATTCAAGACTCACCACTTCTAACCTTGACACTACATGCTTGTTGTTCTTTGTTTCCCTCAATACAGCTAGGTGGGTTCTGCACACTGACTCAAGCCTAAGAGTCCTGTTCTTCCTAAGCCCTTGTGATTTTCATGAGAAAATATTTAAAAAATTATACAATTGTGTAAAATTGTTCATATTCAGTGTCTAGTTTTGATTATGTTTGTTTTTATTAGACACAAACAAAACCAGATAGTAAACTAGGCAGTGTAGTAAGCTTCCACTAACATTAAACTCATATCCAAATCTGTTAAGTGTGCAGTTCTGTCTGATTGTGACACAAAAGTAACTCCGTAGGAGCTCCATGCCATAATTACTAAAACTAAAACTGAAACTAATATATATAAACATAAAATAGAAATACCTTTGTGAAATAAAAACTAAACTAAAACTAAAAATACACAATGAAGGAAAACTAAAACTAAACTGAATTTCCAAGTAAGGTCAGAAAAAATTTAGAAATAAAAACTAATATAAAAAGACAAAACTATAATAACCTTGATAAGCACTGTTTTGTTTTGTTTTTTTTTTAATTTGCAAGTAGGCCACCAGTGCTAAAGAAACTGGCCGCTTCGTGATGTCACGCATTGCTAAATTCAATAAAAATTTGTTTCATGTTGCTCCAAAGTTCTATGTGATATATTCAGTCTGAATTTATATTATGTTCGACTTGATGCTGTCTGTGATAATCGGCAAAAAAAAAAAATCACAAAGCAAAAAATCGTCCATTGTGCCACCTCTGCATCCCTGCGTAGTTAGAAAACTTTCCATAACACAGCTGGGGGTGTGTCTCCAAGTCTGACGTCATTTACGCTGAGCGGCCCCAATGATGTCTTCTAAAGAAAGTAGTAACCTAGAAAACGTCACAAGCGTCAACAGTTCATCTTCTAGGTCAGAGGTTCTCAACCTTTTTTTTGGCCGTGCCCCACCTAGGCCTCTCTAAAATCATGATGCCCCCCACTGTAACATATACCTTATTCTTATTATTACTTATTCAGAAATTGAACTCCAACTTACGAGGAGGAAGCCCATAATGTCATTAATTTGGTCTAAATAAGCTTCCAAAGAACATAGAAACAAAAGAGGGAAAGGATAGTAAATTGTTAAAAAAAATTACATTATGAAGTAATATGAAAATACAGTTTTGAAAACATATAATAAGAGACACGATATTCATAAATATAAAATAACTTTAATGACAGCTTTTTCTATAATATTTTGATCGTTTTATATTTTTGTTACATTGCAAAATTTTAAAATCATTGTTACAATTCATATTATTTTAATGGTAAAAACAATTTCGAAGAAAAACCCAAGGCGGTTGTAAAGTCATAAATTAAAGGGTTCTTCACCATCCCTTAAATATATAAATGTCTCTGTAAAAAATAAAAATAAAAAACATTTGTTTATTTTTTTTTTTTTATCGTTTTTAACTGTGAATTTCTGGTTTTTTTTCATTTTATAAATTGTTTAAAGTACCTAAATTCTCGAATTGCCCCCCTAAAAAATCAAACTGCCCCACATTGGGAATCACCGGTCTAGGTCAAGGAGTATTTTTACGCAAGAAATAAAAAAGGGTTTCTAAAACTGTGTTGCATTTTCTTCGTCTTAATGAATTTATTTTGCTACTTATTTTTTTATGTCACGTATATTTCAATAATTATTTCCAGATTGTATTTTTAATGTGTTTTTACTTTTCTCAATTTAACACTTTTTTCAATTTTAACTTGTATGGTCCCCTCAAGTGATTGCCTTTTTCTTTTATATAGTGTAGAGAGATGTCTTCACTGACGATATGAGTGCCTTTTGGGGACAGTTGCGGTGGGTCTTGTGCAGACTGGTGAGACGTTCCTGCCATTAATCGGCTGTGATGGCACTGTCGGTCCTTCACTCCTGTGCGTGTCTTCATAATCCGAGCTGACGACCTCATAATCGTATACGTGCAAAAGAAAGTGTGATGCGCCTTAATATTATTTTGCCGTGGTGTAGAAAAGGGGTCCCGTGTTTGCACTTGTCTGGGCTATAGCTCAGGGGGAGGAGGAAAAAAATTAAAAGTGCTCACTTTGACTTAAGGCAGAAGCGCAGTCAGCGTCTCAAAGGCCGGCACAGCTATGCGCACGCGCCGGCTGCTCGAGTTTTGCAGGGCAGGAGACGCCACTTTTTGCAGACACGTTCACGATATCAAAAGTCTCAGCGCTCTTT
>JANRMT010062791.1:167991743-168001900 GCA_026402145.1 Polypterus bichir lapradei | reverse complement strand
ATTCCTATTTATTATCTATCTTATTTTATGTTCATATATTTTATTACTATTTATGTTTTATTGTTTATTGTTTTTTCTTTTATTCTATTATTGTAAAGAACTTTGGCCGCAGCATTACTATGTTGTTTTAAATGTGCTATATAAATAAATTGACATTGACCTAGACCGTTGTTGCACCCCAGAGCAAAAGGAAGACCCGGAAAAGGGAGAGCGGGACTTCCAATACTGAGCAGCATGAGCCCATCTGCTTTCAGGTGGTGGGGGGCTTCTCTTCGCTGGGGCGGAGAGAAATGCCGACCTCGGCTGGGCGCAAGACGAAGTGGGGCTTCCCGTTCTGCTTTCACGTCCGCAGGGCATGGCAGCAGAAAGGGGGGCAGCGCTGTTATGAATGTCAAAATCGGGGTCACGTCTGGAGGTGCAGTCCGTTTAAACTTCCCCATCCTTCTCCCGTTATTGTTTTGTGGGAAGGACCCCGTGGATCCAACAGCATCGCCTCCCCATCCTGGAAGTTTTTCTTCTATTAAAAGGCTAGAAACATCATGTAAATAGGAATAAAGTTTATGTTATTATTATTTCATAGAGTGCCCTGTGTTGGAAGAGTGGTGTCAGTCTCTTTCAAGGTTTGTTTTTTTTATCTGTACGGGCTAATTACGCATGCATATGGGCCATGCCTTCTCCTCTTATACTACTGTGGCACTCGAAGATCAACCTGCACACTGGCGAGAAACACTGAACAGACTTTCTGGTTAATACCTCACAGCATTCCATTTATCACCTTGAGTTATGGGTTTAGCATCTTGGTTCTGGTAACAACTTGTATTTTTGTTAAATGGTTTTTAACATTTCTCAGGCAGATGGTTTTACTATCTAGTATGCTGCAACTACAACAGTAGGTGGATCTACTCTATGCAGTGGTCTGGCCAAGCACTTTGGATACTTGTAATTGACACAATTAAAATTAAAAAAATCATAACTGTTTATTATAATACCTTACAACTTCGCAAGCAGAGATAACTCGTCACTTAAGCTGTACTGGGGGGCTTTGCCCCCTGCTCGCTTCTCTCGCCAACCCCCCAGCCTGTACTAAGTGCAAGCCACTTTGCATCTCTGTCGCTCGCGTATGTGGATTTCACTTTCACCAAACAACAAATCGAAAATACAACAAAACTTCATTGTTCATGTTTTGCAGATACATTTTGTGTAAAGTGAGATACTTTTGGATGTATGGATTTGTATCCATTATTGGCTGTAGAATTTCTAATTCGTCAGATCGTTTAACTCTTTCAATTCTATGTTGCATCGCTTCTCCGTGATCATAAATATAAACCTGACCAAATTGTGGTTTCTTCTAAATTAAACTTGTAGTAGCTTTAATTGTTGCGGGACTACAGATTCTCATAGTGTATAGTCCTGAATCGTGTAAATCTACGTTCTGAGCACTGAATGATGTGAACGCGATCAGATTATTGTAGATTTGGATATTTTGCCTGTAGTGTTTGTGGATTTCACTTCTCCAAACAACAAATCTTTTAATTCTCGCAGATATACCTCTTCATTGGGAAGAAACACTACTTTTCCCTGATGGCAACACGAATTAGACGATCTACAAGTCTGCGACTTAAACTTTAAAGCCGAACAATAGCTACATACTTCTGTCATATCACCTCTGTCCATATATTCAAGCTCTTTTCGCTGTTCCGTTATTTCACCGAGTAATAATTTCCATTTGTTCGCACTCATGCGATCTTTACTATCCGTTTTTTGAGACTTTTGAATTTTAGTACTTTCATAATCTCTCACCTGCTCTACCTCTTTACGATGTTCTACTTTGTCTTCTACTCTTTGTCTTTTATTTCCGACCCAGCTTGAACCTGCTAGGTTTTCAATTCCACTTGTTACGGGCTGATTATTACTTTCCTTATTTTCCGAATTTGCACTTAGATTATTATTGTTCTTTTTTGAATTCTTTTCTCTCCAACACTTTTGGGCCTCTTTTCGACGTGCTGCCCTTTCTTCTTCGCTTAGTCTTTGACATGTCATCTTGAACATATAAAATTATTGTCTGTAAAAGGAACACATCGAATGAGACAAATAGATTGTGTGTCAAAAAATACTGTCCAGAAAATCTTCTTTATTGGATGAAACTGAGGACTTTTTCATAAACGAATTTAAATGTGTAAAAGGTAAAAATTTATAGGCGCTGAGAGCACATGAACTGTGTCTGACAGTACACACGAATGAGAAATGATTGTACCGTGTGCGTGGTTGTAAATGTTTGAGAGGAGGGCAGAACTTTTCAAAATCTCTAGTCTCGCGGGACTTGAAATTATCTCCGAGAAGGTCTCGTTGCAGGACTTCCTTTTATAATAGAAATATATGTTTCATTATGGTGGCCAAAAAGGTCACCTGAGCTGTGCCGCAGCAGTGCCAACCACCTCACCACCGTGTATCAGTGAGGTTAATAAAAGAAAGAATGCAGTCAGAGTCTTGCAATTATAGATTGTGTCAAAACAAAGCAGAAATTTTGAAATCATAGTCAAAAGTCAGAAAAAAAAATATGTAGGTCTTTTAAAAGCAAAAAATTCAAAGTGGTCTGTCACGACTGAAGGTACAAGCTCGTTCTGTTTTTTGAAGACGCGCTGCAGGCTCTCCAAACGGTCTGTGCGGATGCTTTTCAGTTTTTCTCCTATCAAAAAGAAAAGAAACGTCCTGTAAATACAGTAGTAATAAATCTTTTGTTATTATTATTATTTCATTGAGTCTCCTGTGTTTGGAGGGGTGGGGGGTGTCAGTCTCCTTCAAGGTTTGTTGTTTTATCTCCATGTGCTAATTACGCATGCATAAGGCACGCGCCTCCTTCTCTTATACTGACGAGGAACTCGAAGACAGACCTGCACATTTGGCGACAAGCACAGATAACTCGTTATTTATGGTGTATATGTTTCATAAAAATACAATTTTGAGAAACCTGCATGATTAACTTCCTTCTAATACCACTAACTCAGTTCTAAAGAGTCCGTAATGCAAATGATCAGCATTATATACCCCTTGGGGGGGTCCCATCCAATGTTGGCTTTTACAGCTCTGGGGGGATGTCATACTGGCCTTGCAAAGCATTATGGGACGCTGGGGAAAAAAGTTCTCCTAAACCGGCTGAATTAGACAGTCATCGTCCAACCCACTATATCCTAACAGAGTGTCACGGGGGTCTGCTGGAGCCAATCCCAATCAGCACAGGGCACAAAGCAGGAACAAATCCTGAGCATGGCGCTACCCCACCGCAGGGCACACACACACACACACACACACACACACACCAAGGACAATTTAGAATCGCCAGTGCACCTAACCTGCATGTCTTTGGAAACCCATGCAGACACGGGGAGAACATGAAACTTGTTTAGCTAATAGCCAAGCTGTTCCAACATCTCATCCAGATTCTCCGTGGCCTCTTACACCCTGAGAAACGCATTTAAAAATCGTTTCGCTGTATCATGCAGGTGAACTTTGCCTCACACCGTCACAGACAATACCTCGTTGTTGACTTCACACTTCTAGTAATCAAATTGTTCCAATATTTACGGTTGACTTTAAATCTGGTATGAAGTCATACGTGTGGTGTTTCATAAATTGTCACAAAAAATATCCATCCATCCATTTTCCAACCCGCTGAATCCGAACACAGGGTCACGGGGGTCTGCTGGAGCCAATCCCAGCCAACAGAGGGCACAAGGCAGGAACCAATCCCTGGCAGGGTGCCAACCCACCGCAGGACACACACAAACACACCAAGCACACACTAGGGGTCAATTTAGAATCGCCAATCCACCTAACCTGCATGTCTTTGGACTGTGGGAGGAAACCAGAGCGCCCGGAGGAAACCCACGCAGACACGGGGAAAACATGCAAACTCCACGCAGGGAGCACCCGGGAAGCAAACCCAGGTCTCCTTACTGTGAGGCAGCAGCTGCGCCACCGTGCTACCCCGGCTGAATTATCAGTAAATAATTTGACAAATAAATGGAAACACGAACACAGCCAATTTGGTGTGAATAACACTTTGGAGAAATTCACTGATCCAACACTAATAATAACTAATAATTTAGATTATAATGGATAAAGCAATTAAACTTAATCTAAAAATAAACCCACCAACAATATGAAAGAGCCCAACTATTTTTTCCAGTCAATTAGACAGAAAACAAGGCTGTGGTCATCATACGACATTAGAATTCTAGGACGGGTGTTGTTTCAGAACGCAGAGCACCGCTTGGCAAACTCATACATACATGATTTTGGTATCACTGAGTGGTCTTGTGGCCTTGGAACCCCTGCAGATTTTTTTTTCTCCAGCCCCCTGGTGTTTTTTTTTTTTTTTGTTACTTAGTATTGCCTTATCTTATTTTTATATTTTTATAAACTTTTCTCTCTTCATCTTATAAAGCACCTTGAGCGACATCATTTGTGTGAAAATGTGCTTTAGAAATAAATGTTGTCATTGTATGTTGTTAGATTAACCAAGGAATGGCAGGGAAAAAGTGTTATTATTCATCCCCGCCTACTCATTCTGTGCATTTGTGGAAGGCACGGTTATAAAAACTAATAAAATAACGGTCAGAAGAGTGAACAATAGGAAAGTAAACCCATTAACAGTGACATCAAGATCGGACTGCAGCCAAGCAAGCAAAAAGAAATCAGCAGGAAGTCCACTTCATTTGAAAGCAAATCTTCAGCAGAGTCTCCTGTGCACTAAATACCTGTTGTTACTTGTATTGGCCATTAGAGGTCACTGAAAAACTGTACCCGGAAAGTGAAGCTTGTTTTGGTGCAGAAGTGTTCTACAGTTAGGGCAGAGCTTTGTTTCACTTCACATTCATCTCTGAAAAAAACAAAACGTTGTGGCTTCTGCTTCTCTGTGAACTTCCTGCCTATTGCTATCAGGGTTTTACTAAGCTGTGCCCTTCAGTGAAAGTGTGCTTAACAACAATAAAACAACTTTAGAGGGTAAGGAGTGGATTAGGTCTGTACGTTTTATTTCATTTCAGATCATTTCCTTGTTAATTGTTTTTTTGTTTTCTAAGTAGATTCCAGTTCACAACTGAAGGACAGATCACATTACATGATTTACAGCTGTAGCCTTCATTTACATAATCATAACCAATGAATCATCCAGAAGTACAATGCATGTAATGTAGCAATGAAGAATAACATCCATGGGTGTTAAATAAAAGCTGAGACTGCAGCTGAACTCACAAGCATGAATGTGCTGGAAAGTCAGCATGCGATTACTAAACGTAACATGGCCAGCGATTTTCAGCTGTTTAAATTGACTCGACATTCAGCTGAGACAATGCTGGAGGGGCCTTGACGGTCCAGGGATGGGATCAGCAACTCCTGCAAGCAAGTGTGGCATACCCCAGAACTAGAAGATCACGTAATGGGGACATCAGCTTAAGAGAATTACAAAAGATAGTTACTGTGCTGCCCTGTTGATTTTACACCTTGTTATATATCCATCCATCCATTATCCAACCCGCTATATCCTAACTACAGGGTCACGGGGGTCTGCAGGAGCCAATCTCAGCCAACACAGGGCACAAGGCAGGAAACAAACCCCGGGCAGGACGCCAGCCCACCACAGACCTTTATCATAAAATCGCTGCATAAATAAAAATAAGGGAAAATAGACTGTGCCTTACTAGTAACAAAACTTCTGTTTTCCAAAAGAGTACTCACCGGAAAAAAATGTGGCAAAAGGACAAGTCCACCTTAATAAGAGGGCAAGTGTCCATCTGTCTGTCCGTCCTTCCAGTTGCTAGGTCTCGGATATTCCAAAAGACAGCGCCTCATAAACATTTTTAGCAATTACTAGGGGGCTTTGCCCTCTGCTTGCTTTGCTCGCCAACCCCTGTCCCTGCACTACGCGCTAGCCTCTTTGAGGTTCAGCCGCTCACGTATGGGGATGAGGATGTACAATTTAAACAGATTTTTATTTTCATGGGAATTGTTACATATACATAATAGAACTATTTTACATAACAGCAAGTAATTCACCATATTAAAAAAGAGTAAAACGCAATAATTTGAAAGTAAATCATGTTTCATGTTGTATTATATGTTTTCGTTCTGTGTGGCTTTGAAATTAACACGCAAATACTTTTTCAATTTACACTTTTACTGGAAAACATCAGTAAAAGCAATTTTTTAAATTAAATTTTCGTCAATATAACATTGAATTTTGATTCTGTGTTTGGACTTTCATCGTGACAACGCAATGTATAATTACCAGTGAGTGAATTTTGTTTCTTTCTCTCTATTAAATAAAACAGTTATTCTAACATTGACCTGTAAATGTTTTAATACGAATGGCATATCAAGATCTGCTTTGGTGTCTCATGTTATCCCCTGAAGATGTACTACATTACCTTTCTTGGATACATCCTTCTTTCTACAGTAATTCGTGCGGTGGAGGACCGGACGGTGTTAACGGTTGTAGATATTCCTCGTGATATTGTAAGTTGATGTTTTCATCTTCCGCACCATCACCACTAACTGCTTCAGACTAGTCTATTGATACGCATTTAACCAATTTTCTGTCTAACCGATCGACAATTTTCACGTTAATTCGTTTGACTTCATCATTTCTCGGTGCTAGGATTGCCTGTGTACTCATTTTTTCTGTTGATAACCCTTCGGGATGAAATTCATCAAAAATTTATAAGAGCTGTGAGAGCAGATACTGTGTCTGTCAAATGCATTAACACGAATGAGAGGTGAGATTACTGTGTGAGTGGTTGAATATGGTCAAGAGGAGGGCGTGACTTGAAAAAAATCTCATGTCAAAAGTCTCAACTCGCAGGACTTGAAAAAATCTTCCAAAAAGACTAATCTCGTCACAGGATTTTTTTTATATAATAGAGGGAAATGCATTGCTTTTATCATTCCAACAGATGGCACACCACAGACACTAATGCTGCTTTTACGAATCCCATACCAAATGGCATATAACAGAATTATGCCTTGTATTTTTCATTCCAATAGATGTTGCATCACAAATTATGACTGTTTTTTAAAATCCTATACCAACTGGCAAATAACAGAGACATACTGTATGTCTTGTATTTTTCATTCCAACAGATGGTGCATCACAAATTAACACCATTTTTCCAAATCCCATACCAAATGGCATGTGCACTGTAAACATTAACACCGAGGTCTGTATCGATTACTTAGATTCTAACTGGTCTTAGATGGGGTAGCACAGCTAGTTTTAAAAAAAAAAAGGATAAGAACAAAAGAAATCTGACAAACGAGAGGAGACAGCTAGTTTAGCTAATAGCCAAGCTGTTCCAACATCTCATCCAGATTCTCCGTGGCCTCTTACACCCTGAGAAACGCATTTAAAAATCGTTTCGCTGTATCATGCAGGTGAACTTTGCCTCACACCGTCACAGACAATACCTCGTCGTTGACTTCACACTTCTAGTAATCAAATTGTTCCAATATTTACGGTTGACTTTAAATCTGGTATGAAATCATGCGTGTGGTGTGTCATAAATTGTCACAAAAAATATCCATCCATCCATTTTCCAACCCGCTGAATCCGAACACAGGGTCACGGGGGTCTGCTGGAGCCAATCCCAGCCAACACAGGGCGCAAGGCAGGAACCAATCCCGGGCAGGGTGCCAACCCACCGCAGGACACACACAAACACACCAAGCACACACTAGGGCCAATTTAGAATCGCCAATCCACCTAACCTGCATGTCTTTGGACTGTCGGAGAAAACCCACGCAGACACGGGGAGAACATGCAAACTCCACGCAGGGAGGACCCGGGAAGTGAACCCGGGTCTCCTAACTGCGAGGCAGCAGCGCTACCACCGCGCCACCGTGCCGCCCCACAAAAAATATTTAAAAAAAAATTGTAGTCATTATTATTCTGTATAAGGAATACCCAAGTGCTAGGCATCAATCAGAACGTCCCGACCAATAGATTTCAAGCAATACCACGCACCCTCTCACCCACTGAGCAAACACAATGTTTAAGCTGCAAATGGGAAACAGTCTTGCACCTCTCTTCTGCTTTTTGACGTGCTCCTGTATTGTTACTTCACAAAACAACAGTAAATATCTACAAGTGACACATCGATACTTACAGGAGAATCTCCTGATCAACACAAGTCCAAGCACATTATTGTACGATGCATCAATCACGAGATATCCTCCAAATAAGAGGAGTTATGCAGCCAGCTTTGGCAAGTGCCACCTTACATTTCCGGGTCCTCAGCTCTGACTCCATAGGTCACACACTCGCACCTCATGCCATTGGGTGGCAGTGACTGTGACATCTCCAACGATACGCAGATGTCCATATATGAACATAATGTTACACGGCTGAGGCGGGCATATTAAAAAATATACAATTTGAAGGAAGAGAACACATTGTAAATAGTTTTCCTGGAAATGTGTAGGTGGGGAACGGGGGGATATAAGAGTGTATCAGGGGATGGGGCGCAGAGTTTTTAAAGGATTCACTGTTTAATGTACAATAAAATTGTTCTGAACCTGGATCCCTGTTTGGAGAGGTTTTGGATAGTGGAGGGGGGCCCATGGTGCCATAATACTGCAACTATTTATTTATTTCTTTGTGTTACCAACATGAAACTTTAGACGGGTACAGTTGACATGTCTGGGAATGCCTCAGAGGTGAAAAAAACTCAGCTGGCATTGCTTGTACGTGACACACGCTCCATCAGAAAACAAACATTTCAAAATATTCCCGTGAGCGGCTGTTTTTTGTTTCCTAGTTCAGCAGCTGTTTCTAAGTAAAGGAATGTTTACATTTGACATAAACACAGATTCTGTCACACTTGAGATGTTATCTGTCAGGTTTTAGTGAAAAATCGACTGCCCTGCCTTTATTTTTGAACAATGAGGCTTTATTTTGACGTACCCGCCCCCCACCAACCCTCAGGTGAAGATTGCTGAAAAACGCCCCCCCGAGTGTAAGGTTTTTAAATCAAAGGTTGTTGAGATTTCTGCTTCAACTCCACATTTCAGTTTTTGGTCCCAGAGTCACCCAACTCTCTGCATAAAGAAGTGCGTCCCTAACACACGTCCCCTTCATTTCCACTCATGTCCTTCGAGTACGCAATTCCCCCTTAAGCTGAGAGAATGTGCCTCTGAGGACTTTAAATACCTGGACGAGGTCCCCATGCAGCGCCCTCTGCTCTGACTAAACAGGTTTCATTCTCTGAGTCTGTCACAGTATGACATGTCCTTAAGTCCCATGATGCACCTGGTTGCTCCCCTCTGCACTGCTTTAAGTGCTGTTATGTCCTTCTTATACTGTGGCGACCAGAACTACACACAATACTCCAGATGAGGTCTTACTCGTGCATTATATATTTTGAACAGTACTATTTGATAAGTGTCTGTCTGGTTGCTATGTCCCTGTCATTCCAAAAGATTGCGCATCACAAACATTTTTAGTAATAAAATGTATTGCTTTTGTCATTCCAACAGATGCTGTATCACAACCATTAACACTACTTTTACAAATCTCACACCAAATGTCATGTAACAGAGACGTATGAATCGGATTTTCTGTTCCAAAAAGATGGGGCATCACAACCATTAACACCACTTTTACAAATCCCACACCAAATGGCATGTAACACAGACATATGCATCACATTAGCTATTCCACCAGATGGTGCATCACAACCATTAACACCACTTTTACAAATCCCATACCAATGACACATAACAGAGACATATGCAATGCATTTGATATTCCAACAGATGGTGCATCACGACCATTAACACTGCTTTGATAAACCCCATACCAAACGACAAGTAACACAGACATATGCATGACATTTGCTATTCCAACAGATGGTGTATCACAACCATTAACACTACTTTTACAAATCCCATACCAAATGACATGTAACACAGACATACGCATGACATTTGCTATTCCAACAGATGGTGCATCACAACCATTAACACTATTTTAATAAACCCCATACCAAATGGCATGTAACACAGACATATGCATCACATTTTCTATTCCAATAGATGGCACATTACAACCATCAACAACACTTTTACTAATCCCGTGCCAAATGGCACGTAACAGAGACATATGC
>JANRMT010062791.1:167958212-167972626 GCA_026402145.1 Polypterus bichir lapradei | reverse complement strand
GCCACTGTCGGCCGCCATATTGAACTTTCCAACGTCACCAATTTTCAAACTTCCCGTGTAGGTAGAAGGCTGACCCCATCTTCACGAAATTTGGTAGGTGACTTCCCTGCGCTAACCGAAACCGATGTACGTACTTATTTCGATGGTATGACGCCACTGTCAGCCGCCATATTGAATTTTCCAACATCACTAATTCTCCAACTTCCCGTATAGGTAGAAGGCTGAAATTTGGCAGGCTCATTCCTTACAGCTTACTTACAAAAGTTAAGCAGGTTTCATTTCGAAATTCTACGCGTAACGGTCATAACGGTCAACAACGTCCGCCATGTTGAACTTTCTTATTTATGGCCCCATCTTCTCGAAATTTGGTAGGCGGCTTCCCTGCACTAACCGAAACCAATGTACGTACTTATTTCAGTGGTATGATGCCACTGTCGGCCGCCATATTGAACTTTTCAACAGTCTTTGTTACTTATGGGCCCATCTTCAAGAAATTTGGTACACGGGTTCCCAACGCTAACTGAATCCTATTTACGTACATATATACGTCCATAGCCTGCAGCTTGGTCACCATGTGAGGCGGCGTTGGGTCTCCCATCCCATCACCTCCCACGTTGTTGGCTGCC
Organism: Polypterus bichir lapradei; assembly: GCA_026402145.1. NCBI lineage: Eukaryota > Metazoa > Chordata > Cladistia > Polypteriformes > Polypteridae > Polypterus > Polypterus bichir. The sequence goes on along the minus strand of JANRMT010062791.1, from coordinate 167,972,000 downwards.
TGCCTATATAAGGCCGTCCGTCGCTCCAGTCTCTACATTCCCTTCCTTGCTTCGCCACGGGATTCACGTCTCCCTGCTGATAACTACAGCCTTTTTGTTTAATCCACGGCTTCTCCGCTGTTTTATTGTTTGTTTATTACAATTATAGTTATTGTATAGGTATTTTACACTTACTTTACGTTACTCAGGTACCCATTTCCTTCATCATTCCAACCCCCATTACCATGTCTATCGAGGTAATCACCATCGATCAAAGAACTGTCACTTACCGAGTGGTTTCCTTGCCCGGAGATGGCACCTACCTTTTCCATTCTCTGTGTTACATATTGCACGGCCATATCAGGCTCACTCTTGATATCCGGAAGAACATTGTGTCTTATGTATTGAATGACTGGGACAGGTTCAAGGTGTGGACTGATGACGGTACAGGAGATAATTATACTACACAGGAGCACTAGAAGAGTGAAATGCTTAAGCCCTTCACCTATGGTTCTGCATGTGAGTTGATGGCTGCCGCTGAATTGTTCGGTTGGTGCTTTCAAGTGTACCGAAATGGTCAAATATTTTACACCTTTCGACAACCGCCAATGCCTCTTAAACATCTTACATTCACAGGTGACGATTTCAGTAGTGGACACTTTGATGTTTATGAATGTTTAAACTCTCAAAAGCTGGATGTGAAGTTATCGATGAAACCGGTTGTAAGCTTACAACGCTTGACAGATGCCGAATGTCACTTCAACACAAGTCCTGCAAATACTGTCGTAATTGAAACAAACCATGAACCTCAAACTGATTATGACAGCAGCAATCCAAGCTGTGAGATTTGAGACAAGATTACTGTTCACTTGGCCAACTGTAAGTTACATGCTCAAGAGTAAGCTCAGCGCACAGCTTGGTCATGTTACAACCGGAGGGCCGAACTGACAATGTGGTATACAAAGAGATCCTTAACAAATAATTATTGGCATATTTTCCCGCAGTTTAAAAAGGTTAAATTTTCTTCTTAATAAAAATTTTAATGCAGTACTTCGCCGCTGCGAAGCGCAGGTATTTTGCTAGTATTACTATATATATAAATTTATACATGCCCCCTACACACCCAGACCAATATCTATATATATAATTCACTAAGGCAAGACACCCATGGAAAACACACCGGAAGGGGCGTGGATTCACTAACCTGCCGACAAGTAAGACACCTATGGCGCACGCAGGGAGGAGCCACGCCTACCAACTCCAAGACCATTGGATACGACGACAACTCGCAGAGCCACGCCCACCAATTCGGACAAAACAACACAGAAAGAACGGCGTCATTTATATTTGTCTGTTGTAGAGGCCTCATGTACCTCCGAGCCACGTTGACTGTTCAGAGAGGCATGTTTCTCGCAGAGGTGAGTTGCCATATGCAGCGTGTAAAACGGTTTGCGAGGGGTATCCCATGGGATCCTTAAAACAATCCTTTACAACAGAGGGTAAAACACAATGAAGTAAGCAGTCTTTAAAAACCAAGTTTTCGGTTACGACGCATGACCTCGTGCACCATAGCAACCTGTTTTACACACTACATACAGCAATTTGCATCCGCGACAAACATGCGTCTTCTTCACTCACAGGCAATTATATGTTGCTCTCTCCAGAGTTCCATCTTTTCATTCACTTTCTGTTGTATCCTCAAACACTCCCTTTTTAGACAACTGTGTCTTTCCAGAAGTGTTCAACCATCAATAAATAATTATGCAGCGTTTGTTATGCCGCGGGTTCACTATTGTGTTATATTTTGCTCTCTCCAGAGTTCCATCTTTTCATTCACTTACTGTTGTATCCTCACACCAACCCGTTTTAGACAACCGTGTCTTTCCAGAAGTGTTTAGCATTCAATAAATAATTATGCATGAGATTGAGCGTGTGTCTACCCGGCGCAGAGAGGCGTGGGTAAGCCATTGAACCCCATTCGGGCTGCAAACCGTGGAATTCCCACTAAGTGCGACTCATACGCTTCCACTGATTACGTCCCTACCCTTTGTACACACCCCCCTCCCACCTCGCTACTACCGTGGTCGGGTGTCTTGGTGGATTATATATAGAAAAGCAGCCAAAACCGCATAGAGCAATGAAAAGTCTACGTGAGTCACAGGTGCATCTGGACTGTGCAAAGACGACAACGACTCAAGTGACGAGTTGGAGGTGGGCACATGCGCGGGCAGTGCATACTGAACGAGAAATCAGCAGACTAGCATGACGGAGGGAACGGAATGGACGTCCTTCTCCTCTCCTCCCGTTCCACCCTCCGCTCCTGAGCACCGTCCATCCCCATCCCTCCATCTGGCAGGAGAAGGTGCGAGGACGTTCCGCCAGTTTTCAGTCACGGACGATTGTGTGTTGGTTCGTTCCGTGCATTGTTACAATGTTGCTTTTCTTGCTGATTTATTACATTACCGATTTTTCAAATGTTAATTTTCTCCCTGTGCTTAAAAATCATTAAAAAACCGGCCTGATTATGTGGCGTATGGTACGCCGCGGGTTTGCTAGTATTATATAAAAATAGAGACATAAGTTTAAAACATAAAGCAAGGATTTCAATGGGTTATGAGGAAAACAAAAGTAAAATCATTTGAAAATTATTTACTGAAAGTGCAATTACGCGTACATACTCAACAGTTTGCTTCAAAACAGATTCTGCCTTGTTTGATAAATGTCCACTCACTGGAATATTTAACACGAAATTTACACTTACATTTTGGCATCTTGAGATGGATGCATAGATTAGTTTTTAAGTTAGAAAAAAAAGTGGGCCATGGGAAGTAGTAACAACCCACTTTGTTGACCCTGTATGTTGCAATGCTGATCCAGAACTGCACAGCAGCGCGGCTGGAGAGCAAAACGGTAACAGTGTCACTGTCATCAGCCAACCATAGCAACTGAACAAGTTGCAAACAGGCAGCAAACACTAGTTTCCTCGTTACATTTGGGTTATGTTCATCAACAGAATCTAAGAAAAGAAAGTATAATTACTTAAAAAGTTACAACTGAGCACCGTAAGAAGGTAGTGAAAATATATTTTTATTACGAAATTTGAAAATGAACTAAATACGGGACATTTGGGTGTCCCTGAAAGGTCATTACGGGACAGGGGCCAAAATGATCAAATATAAGGGACGTCTGGCAACCCTTGATGTAACTCGATGAGGTTTTTACACACTGTGACCAGTAGGGAGTGTTGCAGCACACCAAACCCCAAAGACAATCTCACTAACACAAGTCCCGGTTTCAAACAATTGATTTATTGTACAAAACATCTTTACAGGTTATTCAAAATTGCAAGCCTAGACACAATTCTTCTCTTTCTCTCTTTGTCCCTTTTTTCCTTCATTCCTCCAGGCAAGTGTTGTCTGACTCTTTTTCCAACTCTGACTCCCCTGTACTGAAGTGGAGCTGCTTCCTTTATGTAGGACCCGGGAGTACTTCCTGTGTCTCGAGACTGTCCATCGGAAGCACTTCCGGGTTAGGCATAAGTCCTAGAAAGTAGGGACCATTAATCACTTCAGAGCCCCCTGGCAGCACCAATGGGACTCAAGAGGGGCTGTTCCATGGGACTACAATTTCCGACATGCCCTGTGGGTATCCATAGAGGTTCCCGTAACCCAGGAACGTTGCCATCTAGCATGTTCTGGGAATAAATAACTCAAACAAGTTGCCTTCCTCTGTCCTTCCATTGTACTCGGCCTGGTAAGGATCCTTGTTCAGTGCTGGACAGAATGTCAGTCCCTGCATGCCATCCATTACAACATGTAAGTCGACATCTTCATCTATAAAAGCTGTCTGAGACCCCACAAGACCACACAGACTCCATTTTTAACTAAGAGAAATTGTGAAATACTATTAAAAATATCTACTTTATGTTATGCTGTTTTTTAACACCTGTTATTTGCATTCTGTTCTCATTGTTATTTTTTAACATGACTCATTGTTCTAAAAAATATTTAATAGGCAAATATATGATAACTGACCCTGATGAAGTAACTAAACAAAAATGTAACGGTCCAACTTTCAAAGTTCTTGAATGTACCTGAATATTATGGAATGCATGCAATGTTATGCAATAATAGCAGTGCTGGTCAAAGCCCATATGGGGCCTTAGGCGGTGAGGTGAGGGAACACTTACCCCTTGAGTTAGCAAAATGTTGCCCCCTTGGTGTCCATGGCACACTTTCAGTATTATTAGACTTTGAGGACCTTGGTGCCCCTTGAATTACCAAAAGCACTCAAGTTTTAAACAGTAACAGCACAAACGCAGCCTTGACACAGACAGCCCATGGCACATGTTCTTCATCTATTCAGGATGGATGGGCATTTTAAGCTTTTCTCTGGTGCGCGTGTGCTTTTTACATTTTGTTTTATATTGTTTGTTTTTTTTGTACGCCAATTCAGAATAGGGGTGTTGATATGGATAGTGAACTTTGGACGCAAATAAAACATGGACCTTGGAAATACAAATAGCGACGGATTGGTGTACAGTTAAGTCATAAAAACCCACAATGCAAAGTAAACATTGAAAACGTAATATAAATAATAGTTTTGCAACTTTAATTCCAATCCAAATCCGTTAACACAAGACAGAAATACTGAAAAAAAATGTTACTTGGCTTACCTGTGAGGGGCACCTGCCCCCTCTCGACCCACCATGGACGTCCATGAGGAGATGAAAAGAAGTCAGCTTAAACCATCTGGCAAGCCCTCTTGACGATGAATTAAATAAAAGGTTGGTGGACCTAATTAGAAAACCGACACACAAGACTGGCCAGAACTGGCGCCATTAGGTCACCCTAAGTGACATTTCCAGTGATGCTTCCATAAAGCCAATTTTAAAAAGACTTGAATTTGTCATCTCTAATAACGTGATGATCAAAAACAAGCAACATTTCACATATCTGGTTTCCACCCCTGCATCTTCTGAGGCTGGAGGCCTCTCAACCTGTCACGATCAAAATGGGTAAAGGCCACAGTCTGTACTCCATCTGCCACTCACCTGGTATGGGGGTGGCTGTGAGGGTGCCCTACAGTTGTTTTCTTCTGTGTACCCTTGGTGACACATAACAATCACTAAGAGTTTAGCATGCAGCATATTATCATAAAGCTGAAATTTGTTTATCAAAATTTTTCTCACTCAAAAGATTCTTAGAATAAAGAATGTAATTGTTTCCATAGCCCTTATATTATGGAGTTTATTAGTTTATTTTGGTTTTGCTAATGCATTATGTAGATCCCATTCCAAAACAAAAGGACAATAATATGGAGTTGGCTCCCCTCTAATAGTCTTCATTCTTCTTTCCACAAGATTTTGGAGTGTGTCTGTGTGAATTTATGTCCATTCGGCCAAAAAAGAATTTTTGAGGTCAGAAACTACTGTTGGACAAGAAGATCTCCTTCACCATCAGTGCTCCTTAGTCAGGGTTCTGTGAAGGCCACTCGGGTCCCTCCATGTCTTTCTGGACCTGGCTATGTGTGCAGAGGATAGGAAAAGGGCAACTGGTATATGAGTTGTACCTGAACATTTTAATTGGTAAATGGCTCAGGAAGGGACAGATAAACTAATTCTATTGGTCTAAAGTATGGCTGATTTTGTATTGGAGGCCATCCTTTACCAGGACACCCCATTGGTTTGTGACTTGTAATAAGAATGGTATAATGCTGGTCACCTTGCTTTTACCTCTCTACCATCTGGTCATGACAAAGTCAAGTCTGTCCTGGCAGCCATATTGAGACAGGCATAAGAAGAAGATAAGCCTAGAGCCACCTATGGACCCAAGATGCAGTGCTACTTGAGCAGTAATAGTGTGGTTTGCCAATATTATCCATAATACATAATTACATGTGTAACTTATCTCCTGCCTCTTCCTTTATACTGTCTAATTGTCTGAAGTTATAGATGTAGAAGTGAAGGAGACAGGAAGTACTAAAGTACCTGATCACAGAATGGTACATGCATGGGATTTAAGACATTTTATTATGTCTACACAGTAAAGAGTATTAAAGGGAAAATAGGGTCACCATAGGACCTTCTAAGACAGGGGTGTCAAACTCCAGTCCTGGAGGGCCGCAGTGGCTGTAGGTTTTCATTCTAACCATCTTCTTAATTAGTGACCAGTTTTTGCTGCGAATTACTTCTTTTAATTAACTTGACTCAGGCCCTTTAGTTGTTTCTTTTTCCTTAATTAGAAGCCAAACAGTAATGAGACACAAAACAAGCTGCTACATCACACAATATTTAAAGAAAGGTGAAAGTCTCAGTAAGGTTGATCACTCAACTCACCAAAACACTTTGACCATGTTCAAATGAAAAACAGAAAATCAACAGTTTTGGAAATGTCAGCTGTGGCAGAACAAGAGCAACAACAAGCCGTGGAATTAAATAACGAGTTTAATTAACATCAAGAATTGGCTTCTCATTAAGAAACTGGTTGGAGTTTGAAGCCCCAGTTTAGCTGGTCATCTGTTGGCTCGTTTCACGTCTCATTTCTGTTTGACTGCATTTTAATGAGGAAATGAATCAATTCAGAGGACTGAATCCTTCTAACAGGGCTATTAAAATGTGAATTAGCAGTGAAAACAGGATTATGAAAAGGGTTAGAATGAAAACCTGTAGCTGCTGTGTCCCTCCAGGCCTGGAGTTCGACACCTGTGCTCTAAGACATCACAGCCTTCCTCGAACTGCTGTCATAAAGTTGTCGGTGCATAATTGTCTCAGATGACTTTGTCTGCTGTAGCATTGACAGTACTCTTCACTGTAACCAAGGGGCCCAGCCTAAACCCTGCCATTATCCCACCTCCACCAAACTTTACATTAGGCAGAATGTAGTCCAGAAGGAAGTGTTCACCTCGCATGTGTCAAATACAGAATCATCCATTAGACTGCCAGATGGTGAAGCGTGATTCATAACATAACATAATTCATGCATTTATTTCTAGTAGGATTGACTACTGCAATGCGGTGTTCACTGGATGTTCAAACTGTTCTTTATTCAGCCTCCAGTTAATCCAAAATGCTGCTGCAAGAATTATTACAAGAACAAGAAAATACGAACACATAACTCCAGTTCTTAAATCCTTACACTGGCTCCCGGTTAAGTTTAGGGCAGATTTCAAAATCCTCCTTTTAACAAACTAAAGCATTAAATGGCCAAGGTCCGGCTTACTTGTCTGAACTTATCATGACTTACAAACCTGAGCGCACATTAAGATCTCAAGATGCCGGTCTGCTTACGATTCCAAAGATTAATAAAATAACAGTGGGAGGTCGAGCTTTTAGTTACAGGACCCCCTAAACCAGGGGTGGGCAAAGTCATTCCTGGAGGGCCGCAGTGGCTGCAGGTTTTTGTTCCAACCCAGTTGCTTCATAAGAAGCCCTTATTGCTCAAGTAACACTTCTGCTTCATTTTAGTCATCTCACTCGTTTAGATTTTGAACCCTTATTGCTTATTTTAGTCTTAAACAGCTGTAGTCTTGGTTTTTAACCACCCCTTATTAGCAATCAGATGCAAATGACAAAAGAAATTCAGCATTTCTCCATTAAGCTTGTTTCCATTTACACCTGCGTGTGTTTATCGTGCACTATTTGGTTTAATTAAATACTTGGAAAGAAAATGAAGAGAAAAAAGTGAATGACTGAGAATTACTCATCTGTTTTAGACTTCAAATCATTTGGATGATATCCTTAGAAAGGAAAAAATATCTAGGATATGACAATGACCTGACATGGCAGAGTTAAAGCACTAACGAGCTCTGAAATTAAATAATTGACAAGGATTTTTTTTTAATTAAGCAACTGGGTTGGAACAAAAACCTGTAGCCACTGCGGCCCTCCAGGAATGACTTTGCCCACCCCTGCCCTAAACTGTGGAGTGGTCTGCCTGCCACTATAAGAGATGCCCCTTCGGTCTCAGCTTTTAAATCCCGGCTGAAGACTCACGACTTCAGTTTAGCACACCCTGACTGGAGCTGCTGATTAACTGTGCAGACTGCATCTCTGTTGTTAGTCATTAGCACTAAAACATAAGTAACATCATAGTTAGAATTTGATACTAACTCTCACCTATTCTATTTCTCTTGTCGGTACTCAAATGTGGCACTTGGTGCCACGGCCCACCTGTCAAGTTGTTGTGCCTGCTTATGGTAAAGTCATCCCTGATGGAGGATCGCTGGAATCATGGGAAAGAGAGGTCCTTTCATCGGATTGGCTGGCCCAGCACTGTTTCAGCCATGGAATGGCCAAATGGGGGAGGCAGCTTGATGGATGAGGTCTCCAGGACTCTAAAAATATCCAAATCATATTATGTGATGTCATCCATTGTTAAATTCTGCTACGTACTTCTAAAATTTTTATTTTTATGCTGTATTGAGGATTTGTTCTGTTCTGTATATTGTACTGTGTTGACCCCCTTCTTTTTGACACCCACTGCACGCCCAAACTACCTGGAAAGGGGTCTCTCTTTGAACTGTCTTTCCCGAGGTTTCTTCCATTTTTTCCCTACTGAGGTTTTTTGGGAGTTTTTCCTTGTCTTCTTAGAGAGTCAAGGCTGGGGGGCTGTCAAGAGGCAGGGCCTGTTAAAGTCCATTGTGGAACTCCTTGTGTGATTTATACTGTATTGAGGATTTGTTCTGTTCTGTGTATTTTGTTGTATTGACCCCTCCTTTTTTTTGACAACCACTGCACGCCCACCCTACTTGGAAAGGGGTCTCTCTTTGAACTGCCTTTCCTGAGGTTTCTTCCATTTTTTTTCCCTACAAGGTTCTTTTCTTGTCTTCTTAGAGAGTCAAGGCTTGCTGACAAGAGGCAGAGCCTGTTAAAGTCCATTGTGGCACTCCTTGTGTGATTTTGGGCGATACAGAAAATAAATTGTATTGTATTGTATTTTATTGTATAACTCCAGAGAACACGTTTCTACTGCTCCAGAGTCCAATGGCGGCATGCTTTACACTACGCCAGTCGACACTTGACATTGCTCATAGTGATCTCAGACTTGGCCATGGAAACCCATTTCATGGAGCTCCTGGCACAAAATTCTTGTGCTGATGTTGCTTCCATTGGCAAGTTGGAACTCCATGGTGAGAGATGCAACTGATGATCGGTGACTTTTACTATCTACAGCACCTGCTTTGTGAGTTTGTGTGGTCTGCCACTTCATGGTAGAGTTGTTGTTGCTCCTTGATACTTTCACTTCACAACAACGACACTCACAGTTGACCAGGGAGATCTGGCAGACCAGAAATTTCACATACTGACTTGTGATAACGATGGCACCTTAAAACTGTGCCATGTTTATACCCACTGAGCTCTTCAGTACAACCCGGTGTCTGTCAATGGAGATTGCATGGCTGTGTACTTGATTTTATGCACCCGTGTGGTAGATAGGGGGCGCTCTCGCTCCCTTGAACCCCTGTCCACGACTCCAAACACCAGGTAAAAGTCCAAATGTTGACTTTATTTTTATGCCACAGTGTACAAAGCACACTCTCCACCACTATACTCATATAAATCACTAAGAAACAATAAACAATCCTCCAGCTCCCAGACGCGTTGCCACCCTTCCACCCAGCTCAGCTCGTTGTCTGGGAGCTCCCACAGTCCTTTTATATCTCCTGACCCGGAAGTGTTCCCAATCCCCAGTCCATGTGATTCTCAATCACTTCCGGGTCAGGTAAAAGCTCTTCTCTTCAACCCGGAAGCCCGTCGCTCTTCCTATGACGAACTTCCGGGTCATAGGGCACGAAGAAGTCCTCGGTCCTCCCTGCAGCTCCCTCTTGTGGCCCCCATGGCATCCAGCAGGGTTGTGCATAAAAACCACATTGTCCATGATACCCTGCTGGTCTTCTGGGACCTCCATGCTGCAAGGAGGGCTCCACCTGGCGGCTTGGGGGTATTGGGTGGGATAAACGGCCGGCCATCCTCCACACCCGTTAACGATAAAACACCTGAATTCAACCTTTTGGAGACTTGTCCACATACATTTGTCCATAGAGTGCATTAAACAAATAATATCTGATTTTTATTATCTTCCATTTTGCTTCACTACCACATTTGTTTACTAATGCACGCCACCATTTTGAGAGTCTGTCACCAAGACATGGATGCTAGGGGCAGTTACAGGAACTCACTCTCTATGGCACAGGTGTCAAACTCCGGTCCTAGAGGGCCACAGTGGCTGCAGGTTTTCATTCTAACCATCTTCTTCATTAGTGACCAGTTTTGGCTGCTAATTAACTTCATTTGCTTTATAGTTTTAATTAACTTGACTCAGGCCCCTTAGTTGTTTCTTTTTCCTTAATTAGCAGCCAAACAATGAGGCACTAAATGACACCATATGATCAGCTCACCTGTGCCCATCACATAATATCTGAAAAGAAAGAAAGGTGAAGGTCTCAGTAAGGTTTATCTTTCAGCTCACCAAAACATTTTGACGATGTTCTTAGAAAAAACAGAAAAATCAACAGTTTTGGAAATGTCTGCTGTGGCAGAATGAGAGCAGCAACAAGCCATGGAATTAAATAACGGGTTTAATTAACAGTGAGAATTGGCTTCTCATTAAGAGATTGGTTTGAGTGAAATTGGTTGGAGTTTGAAATCCCAGTTTAGCTGGCCATCTGTTGACTTGTTTCACCTCTCGTTTCTGTTTGGCTGCCATTTAATGAAGAAACAAATCAATTCAGAGGACTGAATCCTTAAAACAAGACTATTAAAATGAAGGGAAAAGAAGTTAACTGGTCACTGATTAGGAACAGGGTTAGAATGAAAACCTGCTGCCACTGTGGCCCACCAGGCCCGAAGTTCGAAACCCCTGCTCTATGGTATTATTACATTTTTGGACAGCGTATAAACAAAAGAATTCACATGTGTGCTGAATATTTGTCTCAGAGACACAAACTTGTCTCAACCACAATTTCTTTGGCTGTATTTTGGCTTTGTATTTGTATTTTATGCTGCATTGACAGAGAGATGGTAAATCCGAGTTTCCAAGTCAGAAATTGCACATGAATGCCCTACAAACTTGAAGTTTCAAGTCGAACAATTCAGTGAAGACAAAGCTACCCACATCTTCAGAGTTATGACCAGGGTCGTTTTAACAGCATTATAGACCCCCGAGCAAAGCAGTGCACTGGAGCCCCTACCTACACAACCACTCAGCAAGTCACAACATACATACACTCACCTAAAGGATTATTAGGAACACCATACTAATACGGTGTTTGACCCCCTTTCGCCTTCAGAACTGCCTTAATTCTACGTGGCATTGATTCAACAAGGTGCTGAAAGCATTCTTTAGAAATGTTGGCCCATATTGATAGGATAGCATCTTGCAGTTGATGGAGATTTGTGGGATGCACATCCAGGGCACGAAGCTCCCGTTCCACCACATCCCAAAGATGCTCTATTGGGTTGAGATCTGGTGACTGTGGGGGCCATTTTAGTACAGTGAACTCATTGTCATGTTCAAGAAACCAATTTGAAATGATTCGAGCTTTGTGACATGGTGCATTATCCTGCTGGGAAGTAGCCATCAGAGGATGGGTACATGGTGGTCATGAAGGGATGGACATGGTCAGAAACAATGCTCAGGTAGCCCGTGGCATTTAAACGATGCCCAATTGGCACTAAGGGGCCTAAAGTGTGCCAAGAAAACATCCCCCACACCATTACACCACCACCACCAGCCTGCACAGTGGTAACAAGGCATGATGGATCCATGTTCTCATTCTGTTTACGCCAAATTCTGACTCTACCATTTGAATGTCTCAACAGAAATCGAGACTCATCAGACCAGGCAACATTTTTCCAGTCTTCAACTGTCCAATTTTGGTGAGCTCGTGCAAATTGTAGCCTCTTTTTCCTATTTGTAGTGGAGATGAGTGGTACCCGGTGGGGTCTTCTGCTGTTGTAGCCCATCCGCCTCAAGGTTGTGCGTGTTGTGGCTTCACAAATGCTTTGCTGCATACCTCGGTTGTAACGAGTGGTTATTTCAGTCAAAGTTGCTCTTCTATCAGCTTGAATCAGTCGGCCCATTCTCCTCTGACCTCTAGCATCAACAGCACTGCCGCATACTGGATGTTTTTCCCTTTTCACACCATTCTTTGTAAACCCTAGAAATGGTTGTGCGTGAAAATCCCAGTAACTGAGCAGATTGTGAAATACTCAGACCGGCCCGTCTTGCACCAACAACCATGCCACGCTCAGAATTGCTTAAATCACCTTTCTTTCCCATTCTAACATTCAGTTTGGAGTTCAGGAGATTGTCTTGACCAGGACCACACCCCTAAATGCATTGAAGCAACTGCCTTGTGATTGGTTGATTAGATAATTGCATTAATGAGAAATTGAACAGGTGTTCCTAATAATCCTTTAGGTGAGTGTACATTAGCATGGCGCCCGTTTGCTTGTGGGGCCCCGGGCAACTGCCCAGCATGCCCATGCATTAAGACGGCCCTGGTTATGACTTAATGCTGACCTTTCAGCTTAATCAGAAGTGATTAGCGCAGGAAGCAGGATTGCGCCGTTGCTAAGTGACACAAAGGGAAAAGATACACGTGTTAGGAAAAGCCAAACAGGGAATATAAAGACTTGGGAATAAATGGGAGTTGTAGCCAAAGCAAAAGTCCAAAGCAGAAGATCAAAAAAAAAAAACTAATGTTTAAGTCCAAAACAAAAATCTAACTTGAAGTCAAAAATCCAAAAGGGGAAAACAAGGTGAGAGAAACTTTTAAACACACGAACATACTTTTGGAATCTGTAAACTTGGATAAGGGCCGTACTTTATATCCCGTAACCCCCGATGTCTCTCAGTCCATGCCCTCTGACGTTACCACTAGCTACTGCGTAGCAACGGTCAAACAAAACTGCACAAAATAGCGTCTCCTGTGCCAAATCAAAATGGCATCATGGGAGAACATGAATAAAAATTCAATATGACCAAACAACCAAAACATATAAAGAAAAGTAATTTTCAAGAACCTATGCTGAAATAACAGCCTGAGGCGCCATGTAGCCATTTTATTTTTCTTGAGCAAGCCCAATGTTTAAAAGTAGATGTTTCAGCTAAGGGAGGAACATTTTTTGTTCAAAAGGATGTACAGAAAATTGTTAGGAAATGAAAAATAAATAAAAGTCCCACACCAGGCAGTCATAGTGGAAGGCTTTTGAAAATCCTATGCATTGCTGCTCAACTCCATTTTTATTTTTATTTCATTTTTTGGATATTATTAAAACAGCAGAAGGTCCCAAAGCTGTGGAAAAACAGGCAACAGTAATTCCAATAGTTAAACCCTTAAATGGCTTCAGACAGTTGTGGTGAGCGCCCTCTTCTACGCAGTGGTGTGCTGGGGAGGCAGCATAAAGAAGAGGGACACCTCACATCTGGACAAACTGGTGAGGAAGGCAGGCTCTATTGTAGGCACGGAGCTGGACAGTTTGACATCCGTGGCAGAGCGACGGGCACTGAGCAGACTCCTGTCAATCATGCAGAATCCACTAAACAGGATCATCTCCAGACAAAGGAGCAGCTTCAGCAACAGACTGCTGTCACCGTCCTGCTCCACTGACAGACTGAGGAGACCCCACACTATGCGACTCTTCAGTTCCACCCGGGGGGGTAAATGTTAACATTATAGAAGTTACTGTCTGTTATACCTGCATTGTTATCACTCTTTAATTTAATATTGTTCTTTATCAGTATGCTGCTGCTGGAGTATGTGAATTTCCCCTTGGGGTTAATAAAGTATCTATCTATCTATTTA
>JANRMT010062791.1:167940773-167958112 GCA_026402145.1 Polypterus bichir lapradei | reverse complement strand
TATCTATCTATAATATAGTGCCTTTCATATCTAATCTATCTATCTATCTATCTATTATATAGTGCCTTTCATATCTATCTGTCTATCTATTTATTATATAGTGCCTTTCATATCTATCTATCTATCTATCTATCTATTATATATTGCCTTTCATATCTATCTATCTATCTATCTATTATATAGTGCCTTTCATATCTATCTGTCTATCTATCTATTTATTATATAGTGCCTTTCATATCTATCTATCTATCTATCTATCTATAATATAGTGCCTTTCATATCTATCTGTCTATCTATCTATTTATTATATAGTGCCTTTCATATCTATCTATCTATCTATCTATTTATCTGTCTATAATATAGTGCCTTTCATATCTAATCTATCTATCTATCTTTTCTTGCGCTGCTATGTCCTTTTTGTAGCCTGGAGATCAAAACTGCACACAACACTCCAGCAGTAGTCTCACTAGTACATAATACAGTCAAGCATAATATCCATCCATCCATCCATTTTCCAACCCGCTGAATCCGAACACAGGGTCACGGGGGTCTGCTGGAGCCAATCCCAGCCAACACAGGGCACAAGGCAGGAACCAATCCCAGGTAGGGTGCCAACCCACCGCAGGACACACACAAACACACCAAGCACACACTAGGGGTCAATTTAGAATCGTCAATCCACCTAACCTGCATGTCTTTGGACTGTGGGAGGAAACCGGAGCGCCAGGAGGAAACCCACGCAAACACGGGGAGAACATGCAAACTCCACGCAGGGAGGTCCTGGGAAGCGAACCCGGGTCTCCTAACTGCGAGGCAGCAGCGCTACCACTGTGCCACCGTGCCACCCAAGCATAATATCCCTTGGCTTAAATTAAACAGTTTTTATGATTTAGCCTAACATTTTATTTGCCATTTTAATCACTTCTGTGCATTGCTTAGTCACTGAAATTGTTGTATCAACCTAAACCCCTAAATCCTTTTCAGAGGTTGCCCCTTGTAGCTCAGTGTCTCCCATCTTAACTGATGTTGCTTTTCTCCACGTGCAGCAGTTTGCACTTTTCTACATTAAACTGCATTTTCTGAGTGATTGCCCAGTTCTGAAGCTTGTCTGGGTCTTTCTGAATTCTTTTTGGTGCCTCCTCAGTGTCTGCTACCCTTCCATAGACAGTGCTTGTGTGTGTGTGTGTGTGTCTGTGTTGTCTCTGTGCTTTAGTGCATTTAAGTGTGTTCAGCTTAAGGTGTGCCAACCAATAACTTCAGTGGCACTCAACCCACAATAATACAGTTACCCACCCTTGTGGTTTTTATTAATAGAGAAACACCCTTTTCATATTCTTTAGTCTACTTGGCATTCATTCTGGGTTGAGGGGACAATCTGAGAGTGCCAGTTAATTTCTTTCTTTTCACACTGTGACTGTGAAGTTTGTATTTATTGTTGAATGGAATTTAAATTTATTATTATATTCAGTAAGGGTGAAAATGTTCATGTGGTGTGAATACACAGCTTCTAGAAAGAGTTAAGTGTTTTTATAACAGCGACCCACATAGTAAATCCTGTTAGTGGAAGTTGGCAGCCTTCGCAGGAAGTTTTCTTTAATGCCACAGTTGAACTCGATTCAAGGCCGTGTCGGCTCACAGTGCAGCTGTTGTTTGATGGCTGCTTTGTGACACCACTGAGTCACACCCACACAGGACCTGGCATTCAACCTGTCCAGCCCGGCGCAGTTCAAAGGACTTCCTGCAGATGGCGATCTCACTGACGGCAAATCCTGGGCATTTAGCCTGGAAAGCCCACAACACATTTCCCAAAGGTTGTGCTCATTTCTGAACTGTAATAAGCAACAGTTTAAACATTTTCAGCCTTGGAACTGTCACATGTTGTAATTATTTGCATTTGGATTGGAGGTGCCTGAATCTTGAAATTTATTCTCCGCCCCATGGCGACCTGCTCCATGAGCACTTGGTCACGTACACCCCAGTGGTGAACTCATCCACTGGTGCATCAGGTCAGGCTGGGGAGCATGCACTGGTACAGTGCATTGCCTCACCCACCACATGACGAAACAGTTCGGGATCCAAACCCCCAGGCAGACACATGTACCAGTCCAAACCACTGAAAATAATGATCATGTCCATCTAAGGTCTGGATCCAGAAGCGATACGCTATGTGTATGGTCAGGTCAGGTCAGGTTGGGAAGCATGCACTGGTACAGCGCGGTTCAATCCCACCCTTCAGAAATGACCATCTATCTGCCGCAGTCAGGTGTTACATGGGCGTCCCCTTGGCCTGGTCCAGCCACTCAGGTCCTGCTAGCCGGATCACCCTCGGGTAATGGCACCACATGGCCATAGTGCTGTAACTGACGCTCCATCACAATGCAGGTCATGTGCCTCATTCAGGACTCCATGAGCAACACAAAGTCACACCAACGGTACCCAAGGATTCTCTGAAGAGACACAGGTGAAGGAGTCCAGTCTTCATCTCAGGCCACTGGATAATGTCCATGTCTCTCAAACAGGAAGCATCAGGACTCTAAAGACTTGCACCTTCGTCCTTTTGCAGAGATATCAGGGGTGCCACACACCCCTTTAAAGTGACCTCATGACCCCCCATGCTCTCCCAATCTACTGACTTCATAGGAAGAGTCACCAGAGACATAAATGTCACTGCCGAGGTCAGTAAACCTCTCAAAGAGGTCGACACTCCATAGACAGACACACTGCTGATGGCTGTGACCAAGAGGTCATTAAAGGCCTGGATGTTGGTTTTTATCAGGACCCTCGCAAGCCCAGATACTCAAGAGCCCCGATCAGAGCCTCCATTGACTCGGAGAAGATCATGGCATCATCAGCAAAGTCAAGATCAGTGAGCCTTTCTTTACCAGCAGAGGCCCCCCAACCACTGGAACCCACAATCCTGTCCAACACCCAGTCCATGTAAGCATTGAACAGAGTAGGAGAAAAAACAGACCCCTGACGAACCCCAGAATCAATTGGGAAGAACACAAAGTTTCTGCCTCCACTCTGCACTCACAATACTAGTGTACAGGCCAGCCATGATATCCAGCAAATTGCATCGGTGCATGGTGCTTTGAAATTTTTTGCAGCCATAAAGTTTCTCTAGTTTTTTTTTTTTTTTTCTCTTCATGATGGCTGTTGCTCTACCACCACTAACGCAAATGGTAAAATATCAACCATTTTGGGGCCCTGAAGCTTGAACTGCTATGGTGTACCTCTTTGCAACCATCGTTATCTTCTTCAATGGGGTTGTTTCACGACAGATCACCACAATTTTTTATATACTAAACCACTACATCTGAGATTTTGATTAAAATTGCTGTACTAGGTTATCTCAAATGTCAAAGTCACTGGTGTGAGTACAAATTTCCTATGCCTTATAATTTATATTTTTATTACCTTTTAATTTGTATTGTATCTTAATTGTACATTGTTAAAATTGTAATTAATAATAATGTAATGTAATAATATATTTTAAGGTTTTATAAGGGTCACGTACAGTGGTGTGAAAAACTATTTGCCCCCTTCCTGATTTCTTATTCTTTTGCATGTTTGTCACACAAAATGTTTCTGATCATCAAACACATTTAACCATTAGTCAAATATAACACAAGTAAACACAAAATGCAGTTTTTAAGATGGTTTTTATTATTTACGGAGAAAAAAAAATCCAAACCTACATGGCCCTGTGTGAAAAAGTAATTGCCCCCTCAACCTAATAACTGGTTGGGCCACCCTTAGCAGCAATAACTGCAATCAAGCGTTTGCGATAACTTGCAATGAGTCTTTTACAGCGCTCTGGAGGAATTTTGGCCCACTCATCTTTGCAGAATTGTTGTAATTCAGCTTTATTTGAGGGTTTTCTAGCATGAACCGCCTTTTTAAGGTCATGCCATAGCATCTCAATTGGATTCAGGTCAGGACTTTGACTAGGCCACTCCAAAGTCTTCATTTTGTTTTTCTTCAGCCATTCAGAGGTGGATTTGCTGGTGTGTTTTGGGTCATTGTCCTGTTGCAGCACCCAAGATCGCTTCAGCTTGAGTTGACAAACAGATGGCCGGACATTCTCCTTCAGGATTTTTTGGTAGACAGTAGAATTCATGGTTCCATCTATCACAGCAAGCCTTCCAGGTCCTGAAGCAGCAAAACAACCCCAGACCATCACACTACCACCACCATATTTTACTGTTGGTATGATGCTCTTTTTCTGAAATGCTGTGTTCCTTTTACACCAGATGTTGCCTTCCAAAAAGTTCAACTTTTGTCTCATCAGTCCACAAGGTATTTTCCCAAAAGTCTTGGCAATCATTGAGATGTTTCTTAGCAAAATTGAGACAAGCCCTAATGTTCTTTTTGCTTAACAGTGGTTTGCGTCTTGGAAATCTGCCATGCAGGCCGTTTTTACCCAGTCTCTTTCTTATGGTGGAGTCGTGAATACTGACTTTAATTGAGGCAAGTGAGGCCTGCAGTTCTTTAGACGTTGTCCTGGGGTCTTTTGTGACCTCTCGGATGAGTCGTCTCTGCGCTCTTGGGGTAATTTTGGTCGGCCGGCCACTCCTGGGAAGGTTCATCACTGTTCCATGTTTTTGCCATTTGTGGATAATGGCTCTCACTGTGGTTCGCTGGAGTCCCAAAGCTTTAGAAATGGCTTTATAACCTTTACCAGACTGATAGATCTCAATTACTTCTGTTCTCATTTGTTCCTGAATTTCTTTGGATCTTGGCATGATGTCTAGCTTTTGAGGTGCTTTTGGTCTACTTCTCTGTGTCAGGCAGCTCCTATTTAAGTGATTTCTTGATTGAAACAGGTGTGGCAGTAATCAGGCCTGGGGGTGGCTACGGAAATTGAACTCAGGTGTGACACACCACAGTTAGGTTATTTTTTAACAAGGGGGCAATTACTTTTTCACACAGGGCCATGTAGGTTTGGATTTTTTTTCTCCCTAAATAATAAAAACCATCATTTTAAAAACTGCATTTTGTGTTTACTTGTGTTATATTTGACTAATGGTTACATGTGTTTGATGATCAGAAACATTTTGTGTGACAAACATGCAAAAGAATAAGAAATCAGGAAGGGGGCAAATAGTTTTTCACACCACTGTACGTGCATCGGTGGATCATCCTCAGGGCTCCTCCAACATATGTAGTACCACCTTGGAGCTAGAGAGGGTGCTGTTGCTGTCCATTTTCTCTCCTCTTCCTCCAGCAACACTGAGAAGACGCCCCTGAGTGCAGCTGACTCCACCCCTTCCTTTTCTTCTGCTAGAAATATTGCGACCTCACCTGAACATGAAGTAAGCCCGACTGCAGCACAATTAGTTATTATGGAGAGGTGGCTCTGAGGCTAAGGATCTGTGCTGGTATCTTGAAGGTTGCCGGTTCAAAATCCATTACAGCCAGAAGGGATCCTACTCCGTTGAGCCTTTGAGCTAAACCCCTAACCTGAAAATTGCTCCAGGAGTGCTGTACAATGGCTCATAGTGCACTCTGACCTCCAAAGACTGTACAAAAAGACCATTTCTTATTGGGTATTAGTAAAGTATATCAAATTCAAATTATTTTGTTGCCTTGGCTCTTGTGAGCGCCTGTATTTTCGTTATAATTTAATTTGGGAAGTAAACGTGGATGACCGATTTGGTTCCCCAACATTTCTTTGTTTGGAACTGGCAATTGATCACTTGTCAACATAAGATTATCTCTCTATTATAAAAAAAAAAAAATCCTGGAGAGAAACAGTAGGGCGACGAGACGTGATGTTCACATGAAGATCACGAAGACACTTTAAAGACCTGCGAGACTAAAGAGATTGGCCACGGAGCGTCTCACGGGGACCTTAAACATGAGACTTTGTGCCAAAAGATTGACCCAGGACGTTCTCGCGATGACGTAGAACATGAGATTCAACCAAATAACAGCACGGGCAGGAACACACTCAGTCGTGTTTTGGCTTTGAGCACACACAGATCCAGGGCTCTCAGTGCATATAAAGTGTATAAGGACAATACGTTATAAATGAAACATCGACGACTAAATGAAGAAGAAAGCAGCGCGGAGAAAAGACACTCAAAAGCAGTGGAGAGAAAAAAAAAGAAAAAGAATAATCTAGGTGCAAATTCAGAAAATAAGGAAAGTAGTAATCAAGTTTAATTGAAACAAAGCACATCCAATCGGGCTCAGAATTAAAAGACAGAGAGTAAAACACAAAGTAGAACTTCATAAAGACGTTCACAAACATTGGCGCTGTACACATGCAGAGCAGGTTAGAGATTATGAAAGCAGTGGAATTTGAAAGGCTCAAAAAAAAAAAAAAAACGTAGGCGCAATACACATGTGGAGAAAGTTAAAGTATATGAAAGTAGGAAAATTAGAAAGTATAAAAAAAAGAAAGTAAAGATCGCAGGAGCGCAAACAAACGGAAATTATTACTTGAAAAAGGGAAAATAACCACCACAGACCAGGTGTCATTAAAAAAAAAAGCAGGACAAAGCGAGGTCAGAAATAAAAGGCAAACTAGAAAATAAAGTAAAACATCACAAAGAGGTTAAAAAACAAGGGGGCCAAACACATGGAGAGCAGGTTAGAGACAACGAAAACTAGAATTCAAAAGACTTGTAGAAACACATGCAGAGCAAGATACAGAATATGAAAGCAGAAAAAAATGGCAGTGTCAAAACAAAGAAAGTAAAGATCGCATTAGCGCAAAGAAAGAGAAATTATTACTCAGAGAAATAACGAAAAGGCGAATAGAGATCGAATATATGGACACAGGTGATATGTCAGAAGTATGTAAATATTGAAAGGCTTTGGAGTTTAGGTCAGAGAATTTCAAAAACGAGGTTTACCTCACATGCATTTATTGGCTACTTTGCAAAAAAATGATTAACTGCTGATGATGAAGATCGTTTTATTTCAAAGAAGTATCGGGCGTGCTAATTGATAATGTTCTTGACATAGTAAATTCATCATTAGATACGGGGGTCTTCCCAGACTGTCTTAAGACTGCTGTAGTTAAACCCCTACTTAAGAAACATAATCTCGACCCCTCGGCTCTAACCTGCCTTTCTTATGTAAAGTTCTGGAGAAGGCAGTCATTATGCAGTTAAATGACCACCTAAATAAACATGCTATTCTTGATAAGTTTCAGTCGGGTTTCAGAACAAATCACAGCACAGAAACTGCACTCGTTAAAGTAGTAAATGACTTGCGGGTAAATGCAGACAGAGGCCGTGTATCTGTTCTCATCCTCTTAGATTTGAGTGCTGCATTTGACACCATTGATCATAATATTCTTATCTAATCGCCTTAGTCAATGGGTGGGCCTTTCTGGCAGAGTCTTAAATTGGTTTGAATCCTACCTGACAGGTAGAAAATTCTTTGTTAGTTGTGGTAATTACAACTCAAAGACACATAATATCCAATATGGTGTTCCACAAGGCTCTATCCTGGGTCCGCTGCTCTTCTCAATCTACATGCTTCCTTTAGGTCAGATTATCTCAGGGCACAACGTGAGCTACCACAGCTATGCTGATGACACACAGCTGTATTTATCAGTAGCACCTGATGACCCCGATTCTATTGATTCACTAACACAGTGTCTGACTTGTATCTCAGAATGGATGACTAGTAACTTTCTCAAGTTAAATAAAGAGAAAACTGAAATTTTAGAGATTGGAAATAATGGATACAATGAGGCTATTAGAAATAAACTGGATACATTAGGATTAAAAGTCAAGACAGAGGTAAAAAGCTTAGGGGTAACTGTTGACTGTAATCTGAATTTTAAATTGCATATTCATCAGATCACTAGGACGGCATTTTTTCACTTAAGAAACATAAGTAAAGTTAGACCTCTTATATCACTGAAAGATGCTGAGAAATGAGTTCACACGTTTGTTTTCATTTGACTAGATTACTGTAACGCACTCCTCTCAGGACCACCCAAAAAAGACATAAATCGTCTGCAACGAGTGCAGAATGCAGCTGCTAGAATCCTAACTAGGAAAAGAAAATCCAAGCACATTTCTCCAGTTTTGATTTCACTACACTGGTTACCTGTGTCATTCAGGATTGACTTTAAAATACTGCTTATGGTTTATAAAGCCTTAAATAATCTCGCCCCATCTTATATATCGGAATGTCTGACACCTTATATTCCAAATCGTAACCTCAGATCCTCAAATGAGTGTCTCCTTAGAATTCCAAGAACAAAACTTAAAAGTGGTGAGGCGGCCTTCTGCTGCTATGCACCTAAAATCTGGAATAGCCTGCCAATAGGAATTCACCAGGCTAATACAGTAGAGCACTTTAAAACACTGCTGAAAACATATTACTTTAACATGGCCTTCTCATAACTTCACTTTAACTTAATCCTGATACTCTGTATGTTCAATTCATCATAATAACTATTCATGGTGGCTCTAAAATCCGTACTGACCACTACTCTCTCTTCTGTTTCTTTTTCCGCCTGCGCCACCACCCCCTACTCAAAGCATCACGATGCTCCAACAATGATGGACTGAAAGCCAGAAGTCTACGTGACCATCATCATCAAGTCCTTCCACGAGAACCCTAAATACAAAGAGGACTGTTTCATTTATGTAAGGTAGAATGCCCAGAGTGGACTGGGTGGTCTCGTGGCCTCTGAACCCCTGCAGATTTCTTTTTTTTTTTTCTCCAGCCGTCTGGAGTTTTTTTTGTTTTTTCTGTCCACCCTGGCCATTGGACCTTACACTTATTCTATGTTAATTAATGTTGACTTATTTTCTTACTGTGTCTTTTATTTTTCTATTCTTCATTATGTAAAGCACTTTCAGCTACTTTTTGTATGAAAATTTGCTATATAAATAAATGTTGTTGTTGTTGTTGTTGTTGTTTTGTCTGTGCTGAAATTCCAAACAGAGAAACCTATCCTAAATTATGGTACAAAGTCATTAAACACGTCTCACGGAGCTCATTTAGAAGATTCGGCATATTGGGATTCGCAAGATTCCAAACATTGTTTTTACAGAAGTTCTGAAATAAAAGTGAAACTAATGAAATAGCAACAATTCAAAGAAAAAAAAAAATCTTAAAAGTGTGTATCCGGAAAAACAAAAACAGGGATTGGCGAGCAAAGCGACCAGGGGGCACAGCCCGCTAGTTTGTGTAAATAAAAAGCTACCAAAGTGTTGTCCTTTACAACAAAACATACTTTCATCTTTTCCATTACAGCTAGCCTAAGATAAATAATATTAATAAAAATGTTAATTTCTGTTATAAATGTTAATACTGTTTTCAATTATTTATAATTATTTCATATTAAATTTAGTCTGAATGAAACGTCCTTAATTAGAATGTTTTGCCATTTACAGCTAGCCTACATTATATTTTAATAACCTTTTCATTTTTATTTTAACTATAGCTTTGTATTGAATTACACTATATTATCGATGTTATCTCTCTATTATTAAAAAAAAAACTTTGGGATGAGACTTTTTTCCTGCAACGAGACGTGATCTTTTGAAGAGAGACAGAGAGACACTTTCACATCCCGCGACACGGACAAGTCACGTCAAACTTACAACCTTTGAAAGCAAGTCCCATGATGCACATGCAGAGCAGGTTAGACATAATAGAAGTAGGGAAAATTCGACAGTCTCAATAAAATGAGAGTAAAGGTTACATTAACACAAACAAACTGAAAATATTACTCGGTGAAATAACGGAACAACGAAAAGAGATTGAAGAGTGTTTGAGGATGTCTGGTGGAGAAGTGAGACAAGGCAGTGACTTAAAACGTTCGAAGTGCCACACGAAATGCAGATCACACATCACGGGAGCAGCAGTTATCCAGCAGCTGATCGAGCAAAGAGGAGGTAAAGAAAAGGAATTTGTTTCCCAATGTGTCACCATTTAAGAGGGAGTTTCGGAAGAGCGGCCATGTCTCCTTGGGGTGCGTTCAGCCCCCCTCTTCACAACGGTGCATAACACTTGACGGGGTGGGGGGGTGTTTATTGAAGGGTTTGGCAAGTTGAAGGCCCCTAATTATTCTAAAAACAAAAACCTATAGTAGACGCCCAACATTTTTAAGCATTATGGACTAAAGTCACTTCTGGGGCCTGAAGCTTAAGCTTCATTAATTTCATAGAAGATCCACCCTGATAGCCACCAAGTGAGGCTGAGAGTGTGCAGCTTCTTCATCCTCATCATCCAAATACAAGAATGAAAACATTGTGGTGGCATGGACTCCAGCAGCACCCCACGAAGAAGCTCAGTGCAATCATCAGTGTAAAAATGTCTGGCCGTCACAGCATTATTATAATACATCTTTCTGCATTTTGTCTGTTACATTACAGCCACATCTTTTCCCTGGCTTGTATTTATTTTCTGTTTTATTATTGTTTTTGTTTATTTTTAATTATTATTTTTCACGTCATTCCTGTTATTTTTGTTAATTATGTACAGTACCAGCTCTTTAAATGTGCTGCAATTTTCTGTGCTTTGTAGGTGGAGCCCCAGGAGGTGGAGACATTCTGACATCACTGCTGTTGGCTCCTCCCTCTAGCTATAAATTTCTGCAGGCATTAAAGAGAAGACCCAGCAGTGGAGCACTGATTTTGTGTTGTGGAGTTTGTTAAGTATTGTTTTTTTTTTTTTCTTTGCATACCTTGCTGGTGTCTGTACAGGTAGCATCACCCAGGGATATTGCCATCTAGTGTGTAACCTTCAAAAAGTTGTTTCCCTCTGTCCTTCCATCACACAGGCCTTCTGGCCAGATATTGTTCCTTGGTCCAACACTGCTGGGATGCAGTATACCCTCTTCCACACTGGCATCTCCTGCCTGTCTCCTGGGTGAGGCAGGACGATCCTCAGCTTTTTTCTTGTGCTTCCAATGGACTGGCCTCCTGTCCAGGTAAGGAACCTAGCCCTATCTCAGCCAGAATGCCCTTCCCCAATGTACACTGTCCATCTGTATTATTTTGTACTGTATTATTATGTTTAAGACTGCGGTGGGCTGGCGCCCCGCCCGGGGTTTGTTTCCTGCCTTGCGCCCTGTGTTGGCTGGGATTGGCTCCAGCAGACCCCCATGACCCTGTAGTTAGAATATAGCGGGTTTGATAATGGATGGATGGATATTATGTTTAAGATGTTATAGTGTTTTTGAAAGTGTTTCTTAAGTGTTTTATATGCATATAAAGGTAAACTATATACTATATATGGGAAAAGCACTATGTAAATAAAATTTATCATTATTATTAATATTATTATTATTATATAGTAAGACAAACATCTGCCTAACTCACACACTCAGAACCATATGTACCTGTTCTGACTAACCTACATATTTGACTTAAAGACTTAGGAATGGATCTCATTTGTAAACCGTCGAAAGTCTGTATCATCATATCTCAAATCTATTTTAAAATATTAGGAAATTAATTTGAGATATTTACAAATGTATCGTAGCACCCTGGGTCTGAATCAGAGAGGCTGAGGATGGACAGAATTGGCAGGGCTACCTGAAGAAGCTGGACATACAAGCAGCTGCTAAGAGTGTGGAAGAAAATCAGAGATATCACTGATCGCCTTAACATTAAGAAAGCACCGGGGCCAAATGCACCCCTCAGAGCACCAACTCATGCAGCAGTTGTTGCACTAACCAGTACTACTAATGCAACAGTGAGACTTAGTCATTTCCCTAAACGCTGGAAGACTGCTGATATCATCATCTTACGTAAGTCAGGAAAAACTTGCTCCATCCAAAAAAAAAAACCACAGAGCAGCCAGTCAACTAAGTATTTTTGGTGAAACTTTTGAGAAGATAATATTGAGAAGACTTCAAATCTATACGGAAAAATTTGAACTAATCAAACCAGAGCAGCAAGGCTTCAGAGCAGGACACCTTAACACTCATCAGAGGGTGATGGTGCGAGGAACCTCATCAGAACTGGGTGATGTTAAGAGTGGTGTTCCACAGTTGGCCGTGCTAGGACCACTGCTATTTTTAATATATATATATATATATATATATATATATATAAATGATTTAGGTAGGAATATAAGTAACAAGCCGGTTAAGTTTGCAGATGACACCAAGATAGGTGGATTAGCAGATAATTTGGAATCCGTTATATCATCACAAAAGAACTTGGACAGCAGACAGGCTTGGGCAGATTTGTGGCAGATGAAATTTAATGTCAGTAAATGTAAAGAATTACACATAGGAAGTAAAAAAAATATGAGGTTTGAATACACAATGGGCGGTCAGAAAATCAAGAGTCCACCTTATGAGGAGGATTTAGGAGTCATAGTGGACTCTAAGCCATCATCAACTTCCAGACAGTGTTCAGCAGCCATTAAGAAGGCTAACAGACTGTCAGGTTATATAGCGCCTTGATATGTGGAATACGAGTCACAGGAGGTTCTGCTCAAGCTTTATAACACACTGGTGAGGCCTCATCTGGAGTCCTGGGTGCAGGTTTGGTCTCCAGGCTACAAAAAGGACATAACAGCACCAGAAAAGGTCCAGAGAAGAGCGACTAGGCTGATTTACGGCTACAGGGGTTGAATTATGAGGAAAGATTAAAAGAGCTGAGCCTTTACAGTTTAAACTAAAGAAGATTAAGAGGTGACATGATTGAAGTGTTTAAAATTATGAAGGGAATTAGTCCAGTGGTTCGAGACAGTGCCTTTAAAATGAGTTCATCAAGAACACGGGGACACAGTTGGAAACTTGATGAGGGTAAATTTTGCACAAACATTAGGACTTTTTTCTTTACACGAAGCACACTAGACACTTGGAATAAGCTACCAAGTAGAGTGGTAGACAGTAAGACGTTAGGGACTTTCAAAACTCGACTTGATGTTTTTTTGGAAGAAATAAGTGGATAGGCCTGGCGAGCTTTGTTGGGCTGAATGGCCTGTTCTCGTCCAGAGTGTACTAATGCTCTACTGAGAGAAGTGGAATAAATGACTGAGGGTTTCAGCACTAACAGAACTACTGGTCCGATCTTTCTTGATGTTTCCAAAGAGTTTGATAAAGCATGGCATGAAGGACTTCTCTACAAATGATTAAAGCCAATATTCCATGTTATCTAATCCAGCCTCCTATCTTAAAGGAAGAAAATTCCATGTTAAACTAAATGGAATCAGATCATCTATCAAGAAAAGAACTGCTGGAGTACCTCAAGGGTTAATAGTTTCAACCCTTCTGACATCTATGTAAGTGACATTATTATAGGCACTGAGCAGTCAGAGGTGGCCTGAGAGAAAGAGCATGTTAAATTTTTAGTTAATATATAATCCTTTTTTTACAATTTATTACAAATACATATATTGTGATGGGTGGCCACAGCCATTACCTGGCTGGGACGCCAGCTAGATGGAAGGACCAGGGGAGAGAGCATTAGCAGGGCACTACCTTCCCTGGAACACTAGGCGGCCCCCATGGAACCCAACAGGGCTGTGCCAAACTCCAACTCCCAGCATGCCCTGTGGGAATGCATGGGCAATATTCTGTTGCTTGACTTTGTGTTTTGTTGTGGTCTTTCACTCCTCCAGGTGACTTTCTTTCTCCCCATCCTGACTCTGATTTCCCAAATGGTAGCGAGGTGAATCCTTTTATACAAGTCCCAGGAGTACTTCCAGTGTCAGGGTGTAACCCATTGAAAGCACTTGTAGGTCAGGGGGAAGCTCCCTTAAATAAGGAGAACATCTTGCAGGAGGCCCCCGGGTTGCCCTTCGAGTCTACACGTCCCATGATACCCTGCGGGTGTCCAAAATGGGAGCCAACTGGAGGAGCATTGCCACCTCACGCATTGGGGGATAAATTGTCCCAGTCCATTCACTGGGACAAAGGTCTTGTTTAGAAGATAGTGTTGACGTGTTACTGTGACACCAAAAAAAAGTCCACATGTACAGTATTGTCTTTGAAAACAAGTGAAAAAAAAATTAGGTAGAAGCAAAAGAATTTTTTGCTATGCCTGGGGGTTGGTGGCAGAATTGGCACTCAGAGCCACCATAAAAATCTCACACTGTTCCACTCCATCTGAACTTGTGTGGTGCTGAGGTATCACCCGTTGCATGGCTGCACTTGGGTCCTAATCTGGATTCTGAGTTGGTTTGTCATGTGGTGGGTGCAGCAATGCACTGTATCAGCGCCTGCTCCTAACCTCCTCCTCATCTTGACATGTTAAGAAAATAAACCAAAATAATGATTTGAACAAGCCATACATACTGCAGATGGGACCAATGAGAGGGACCTCACAGACAGATAGCCACAATCCAAATTGTTAATATCACCCCTTCTAGCAGCTTTTGCAGAATTATGTAGTCCCAAAACACAGCCATAGATGAGAATATTGACATGGGGGTGTCTTAATCCACCCTTGCCACTATCTGGCAGCCTGATGGATCAGTCTGGGTTTGGTGGATGCCAGGAGAACACCATCTTCAAGACTTTGTGGTTCCTAGTATAAAGTTTGGTGGAAGAGGGATAATGGCAGGGTTTGGGAAAAGAGGGGTCCTTTCATCGGATTGGCTGGCCCAGCGCCATTTCAGCTGTGGAATGGCCAAATGGGGGAGGCAGCTTGATGGACTAGGTCTCCAGTACTCTAAATAAATCCAAATCTTATTATGTGATATCATCTACTGTTAAATTCTGCTACGTACATCTAAAATTTTTATTTTTATACTGTATTGAGGATTTGTTCAGTTCTGTGTATTGTATTGTATTGACCCCGTTCTTTTGACACCCACCGCACGCCCAACCTACCTGGAAAGGGGTCTCTTTTTGCTTTTTGAACCGCATTTCCTGAGGTTTCTTCCATTTTTTCCCCTACAAGGTTTTTTTGGGAGTTTTTTCTGGTCTTCTTAGAGAATCAAGGCTGGGGGGCTGTCAAGAGGCAGGGCCTGTTAAAGCCCATTGCGGCACTTCTTGTGTGATTTTGGGCTATACAAAAATAAACTGTATTGTATTGTTTGGGCTTGGCCCCTTTGTTCAAATGAAAGGTCCTGTTAATGGTACAGCAGACAAAGACATTTTAGATAATTGTGTGTTTCAAACTTTGTGAGCTTTAGCTTGTGATGGTCCTTTTCTGTTCCAGTATGGCTGTGGTCCTGTGCACACAGAGCCAGGTCCATAAAGATATGGAGGAACTGGAGTGGCCTGCACAGATTCCTGACCTCAGTCCTACTGCACACCTTTGAAATGACCTGGAACATCGATTGTGAGCCAGGGCTTCTCGTGCAACATCTGGAGCTGACCTCATAACATGTTACTCTGCCTGGATAGGCACAAATTCCCACAGACACACTCTAAAATCTTGTGCAAAGGCTTTCCAGAAGCGTGGAGGATGCCGTAACAACAACAGGTGGCCAACTCCATATTAATTCCCATAGTTTTGGAAATGGATGTCCAAAAATCTCATATAGGTGCAATGGCAAGGTGTCAACAAACTCTTGGCCATATACAATAGTGTGTCGTTAAAATGCATTAAAGAACTCTCAGAATGACAAGATGTTGGTTTAAGATATCTTAAAAGAAACATATAATCAGATATCTCTAACTGATTTTAAAATACTGTATCTTGAAATTCACTTTGAGATTTCTCTAAATATCAATCTGGCTTGCTATAGTAAACGAGTTAGAGAGAAACTTCATTGAAGGTCAGTTCTAAATGGCAACCTCTTGCTGAGTTGGCCCTTTAAAATAGACCCGCCCCTCCTTTTCTCAACCCCGCCTCTCAGCCGGTGGCCCGAGACTGGGTGGATTTGGGAAATCGGGAAGTTGAACTCAGAAAGAAGGTGAAGTTTCTTGGGAGCGAGCAGTTCGCACCTTGCCACAGCTGGACTTCATTATTTTGTTACACTAACTTCCTTTCTCGCCGGAAACAGTGAGTATGAGCGCAGTGTGTGAAAGTTTGGAGCTTACCTAGCACCTCCACCGGGTTCTCCTCCCCTCCTTGCGCATCTGCTGCTCGAGTTGCTGACCCGGCTTCCGACTGGTGCGCGCCTCGACCGTCGCAGCCAACGCTAACCGCAGGAGCGCGCTTCACTTCAGGTAGTCGTTGTCCGCGAGAGCGTGCATCAGGTAACTGCTTTGGACGTTGTGGACGGGAGCGCGCCCCACTCACTGTAGTTTTGTGAAGTTTATAGAGACGCTCAAGCATGTCTGGAACCATTTCCTCCCTTTTTTTCTTCTTGCACCACCCGTCGATCTTACGTCGCGATTTGGAGGAGGTGAAAGCCCACCTAGAAAGAAAATGTGGGAAAGGGGTGATCCAAGAGTTTTAAAGGACAAGGGTACAACTGGGCAGATCTTCAGCCACGGTTTTGTAAACTGCTTTAACGTAAGGGCTGCCCGTCAAACCGGAATGTGATCCACTTCCTATAAGACCGCGCAGTGAAATGATTTGATTTAGCCCAGTGTTTCCCAGCCTCGGTCCTGGGGGGCCCACTGTGGCTGCAGGTTTTTGTTCCAACCAGATTCCTAATCAGTGACAACACCTGATAGCACTGATCTCATTTAATTAGCTGGGATTATTTTTCTTTTATTCTACATTCAGAAAAGCACAGCTGTGTAATTATTACGTGTATAATAACTCTCTTTTGTTGGTTTCATTATGTTTTGCCCTTTCTCTGTGCAGTTTTTCCCCTTCGTTATCTTATTAATGACAATTAAAAACGAGCAGATCAGACACGATGAAAAACTACACTGAATAATCTGCTTTAGCGTCAGACCCACTAATTAGTAAATAATGGATTCATTAAACAATTAGAACACCTGGAAAAGTAGAATGAAAATCATGATGAAAGTATTGTTAAAAAGAAAAAAATACATTATTCCCATATAACTGCTTGGTACATTTATATATATATATATATATATATACTCAGCAAAAAAAGAAACGCCCCTTTTTCAGGACTGTGTATTTCAACAATAATGTTTTAAAAATCCAAATAACTTTACAGATCTCCATTGTAAATTGTTTAAACAATGTTTTCCATGCATGTTCAATTAACCATAATCAATTAATTAACATGCACCTGTGGAATGGTCGTTAAGACCTTAACAGCTTACAGAAAGTAGGCATTTAAGGTCACAGTTCTAAAAACGCAGGACACTAAAGAGACTTGTCTACCGACTGTGAAAAACACCCAAAGAAAGATGCCCAGGGTCCCTGCTCATCTGCGTGAACGTGCATTAGGCATGCTGCAGGGAGGCATGAGGACTGCTGATGTGGCTAGGGCAATAAATTGCCATGTCCACACTGTGAGACGCCTAAGACAGCGCTACAGGGAGACAGGAAGGACAGCTGATCATCCTCGCAGTGGAAGAC
>JANRMT010062791.1:167926450-167940373 GCA_026402145.1 Polypterus bichir lapradei | reverse complement strand
TGTTTCGCCTTTATTTGGGCTCATCAGGCGTACATACTCACTGCTCCCCTTGTGGGGATCGAACCTCGGACAGCAGAGACGAAGTCCCTTTACGCTGCGCCACGACGTGTGGTTCGTTTTTATTTGACAGCCTGTAGATCGGAGTAATTATATTCATTGCATTCGTAGCCGGAGTCCCGACCTGATTGTATGGGTGGTTACCTACCAGGTAACGCTTGTGGTTGGTCTGCTGTTCGGCAAACATCCGTCATGGGGCCCTCTTTCAGTTGCGAGAAGCAGATCATAGAATGTTGCATAGTTTACTGTCAAATAATGCAAAGAGTACGCAACACAGAACTTGGGAAATAACACATCACTTAATTAGCCCAGGAGTTGGAACAAAAAAAAATAAAAAAAAATTTTACAGTAGGGTTAGAAAGTATTCTGGCCCCTTCACTTTCTGCACACGTTATTGTGTAGATTGAATTTTACATGGATACACTCAGTAACCCAAACTGACACAGTGGAAACATTATTTAGAAATCTTTGCAAATTTATTAAAATTCAAAAACTGAAATGTCATTCCTAGAAGGATTCAGACCCCTTTCATTGTGCTCAGGTGTCTAATGTTTGCGTTACTTCTCCTTGAGATTTGTCCAGAACGTGACTGGCAGCAAGCTGAACTGTTAGAAAGACACACGTCTACCTGTGTATAGAGGGGCCACAGTTCACACTGCATGGCAGGACATAAACCGAACCATGACATCCAAGAAGCTTTGTGTAAACCCACATGATCAAACTGTGGGCAGGCTCAGATCAGGACAACGTGATAAAACTACTTGTAAAGCTTTAAATGTTCCCAGGAGCACAGTGGCCTCAACAATTGTGAAGCAGAAGAAGTTTAGAACCATCAGGACTCTTCTAAACGTTGGTCATCTGGCCAAACTGAGTAACTGAGCGAGATAAGCCTTGGTCAGGGAGGTGACAAGAATCCAGTGGTCACTCTGACAGAGCTTCAGTGCTGAAATGGGATAACCTGTTGGATGGATGAGTATCTGAGCAGCACTCCATCAATCAGGGGTTTATGGTAGAGGGGCTGGATGGAAAAAGGCAAATGACCACCAGCTTAGAGTTTGGAAATGATGAATTTAAAGAACTCAAAATTGGAACTCTTTGGGCAGAACGGCAAGCACTATGTCTGACAAAGACCAGGAGGTGTTCATCACCTCCATCATTATGTCACTGCAGTTTAGCCTGGTGGTGGCCACATCACGCTATAGGGGTGCCAGCTGGGTCGTCGACACCATTAAAGTGAATTAGGCTTTTGCCTAGGGCAGGGGTTCCCAAACTTTTGGACGTCAAGTACCACCTGAGGTTAAGCGAGTTGCGTTGCGTACCACCCGCACCTTGTTGAAAGGGAGAGAGAGCTGTAAGGGGTGGGGGTGGGGGGACCTCGGGTCTGAACCGCCCCGAAATCTGAATAAAAGTTAAAGAATTGGAAGAAAGTATGCATAAAATTAATGAAAAAATTTGCGCATGTACATAAATTGATAAATTCCGCCCCGAAACTAAATCCTGCCTTCGGCCTGTATGTGACGCAGTTACCGAAGACGAAATGGTATCGGCTTTGTGCTTAGATCTAGTGACTACGATGCGATATGGCGGCAGTGCACGTATAACAACAAACGCGAGCGGTTTCTGTGAGGCAGAGTTACCGAAGACTAAATAGTGTCGGCGTTGTGCTTTCATCTAGTGACTAAAAGCTCAAACAGTGAAGAAGCAGAAGTTGACTTCCGCGAAACGGAATTTTGGTAGCGTTAAATGAACTAAATACTGATTCGAATAATAGCTTTTATTTATTCAGATGACGAAATTTCACACCACACTAAATTTGGGAATCCACGTATTATTGTATTTAAACAGTTTCATTGGTTTGTTTGCTCACAACAGGCTTGTCATAAAAGGTTTTGCACAGATAAATTAAATATCAGGGACCGCGATGCGTACCACCTGAAAAGGCAGTTTGGGAACTGCTGGCCTAGGGTGCAGATCATGGGTGGGGGACCCAGCCACACAGGTTAGCTACTGAACTGTTGGTTGGCGCACTAATAAGTTTGGTCTACGGTCCAAAACATCCTAACACTGGCACTGGGTGCAGGGACAGGGAGACTGGGTGGAATTGAGCCAAATGCAGAGAGGCCATTCAATTATTTGGTCACCCCAAACTGTAAGTAAACTCCACAACTGTATTAAATTAAATTGCTTAGATGAGAAAAAACTGTTTATCCCCCACCTAGTTTTTTGGGATTTGGACAAGTGGTGTGGAAACAGGAGGCAATGGTATATCAGGAGAGCCAGTTGGCGTTTTCTGTTAGTTAAAATGGAATTCTATATTTTAATAGATTCTTGTCTTGCCACCTTAAAGCACAATCCAGCAATGGTACCCCCTTAGCCCATCCAATGCTTAACTGACAAGATAACAAAGCCCCAATAAGATCTGAAAACACAATGGGAGGACTGAAATTATAAAGTGCTCCTTATCAGAAGGACCTGCTGTAAATATGGTGCCATTCTTCAAATGAGACATAAAACTGAGGTCCTTACTCTATGCCATCATTAAAGATCCAACGGCATCTTTTGAAAAGAGTAGGGTATTCTCTGATGTCCTGGCTAAATTGCCCACCGTGGCCTGGTCCAAGCTTACCCCCTTGTCACCCCCTGTCTCTTAGTGGCTATTTGTCTCACCTCTACAGCACCTAAGAGCTAATGTGTGGTGAGTGTACTGGTGCAGCAATGGCTGCCATCATATCATCCAGGTGGGTGCTACACATTGGTGGGGGTTAAAGTGTTTCCCCACTCTGTATGTAAAGCAGTTTGTGTGGTGACAAAACCGCAATTTAAATGTAATAAACTATTATAATCTTCATCCAGACAGTGTTGAGAAGCCGTTAAGAAGGCTAACAGAATGTCAGGTTATATAGCGCCTTGATGTGTGGAGTACAAGTCACAGGAGGCTCTGCTCCAGCTTTATAACACACTGGTGAGGCCTCATCTGGAGTCCTGGGTGCAGTTTTGGTCTTCAGTGCTACAAAAAGGACATAGCAGAGCTAGAAAAGGTCCAGAGAAGAGCAAGAAGGCTGATTCAGGACTGAGATGCATGGACTATTAGGAGAGACAGAAGGAATGGAGCTTTTTCAGTTTTAACAAATGGAGATTAAGAGATGACTTGATTGAAGTTTTTAAAATTATGAAGGGAATTAGTCCAGTGGATTGAGACCGTGACTTTAAAATGAGTTCATCAAGGACACAGTGTCACCGTCGGAAACTGTTATATCAGCAAGTACTTTTTTTGTGAACACCAGGAGACAGACGTGGGACAGAAAAAGATCAAAAGACACAATCATCAAGCCAAGATGTGAAACAAAAATTGTAGTTATAATAATAATAATACATTTTATTTATACAGTGCCTTTCCCATGCTCAAGGTACTTAAAGGTCAGAACTACCAAAAATCAAGCGAGAAAAGTTTTAAGCAAGTTTTAAATTCACAACTTGGATGAGGATGTGAATTTCAGCCGACCTTTCACTCTGTCATGTCAATTACCCACAGGTCACGACCTTTGAGGACACACCCCTAGAAACGCCAGGCTGCAGTCCTAACATCAGGCATCTGAAATAGCAGTAAACATTTAGAGGTGGGGGTCCAACTGCAGAACTCGGCAATTCATCAGTTTCACTGGACAGGCAATTGGATTGCAATTTTTGGTTGCATGGCTTACTTGACTTGAGTCCCATAACCCTCACCCCAACCCTAATCTTGACCATCGTGTAACCTGCATTATCACTGACGTATAATATAAAGTGACAACCGCCTCAAAGGAGTGGAGCTCTGGAGGTCTGCAGCTGGAGTCTATTGAACATTTAAATCTATACTAATAAAAGGCAAAGCCCTCACTCACTCACTCACTCACTCCACTCACTCCACTCACTCACTCCACTCACTCACTCCACTCACTCACTCACTCACTCACTCACTCACTCACTCATCAACTTCCCGTGCAGGTAGAAGGCTGAAATCTGGCAGGCTCATTCCTTACAGCTTACTTACAAAATTTAGGCAGGTTTCATTTCGAAATTCTATGTGTAACGGTCATAACTGGAACCTACTTACATACATATATACGGCCACAGCCTGCAGCTCGGTCGCCGTGTGAGGCGGAGTTGCGTCCCTCATCGTCACGCCTCCCATGTAATTGACAGCCTGCCCATATAAGGCCATCCGTCAGCAGCAATCCAATAGACACGCTGCCGCTAAATATTCATGGGTGAAGGACTGTGCTTATGCAAACGAAGATGAGATGGTCAGGGATAGACTAGTGTTTGGCACAAACTCAGCGACAGTGCGAGAGAAACTTTTTAAGTGCCGGGTCTGAGCTAACATTAAGTAAAGCCGTGGACATCTTAAGATCGCACGAGATAGCACAAGCACAGCTGAGAACCTTCGATGCATGTACTCCGAGCAGCTCACGTCAACTGACTGTGAACGCAGTACGCAGACAACAAGCAGGAGCTCCAAAGAGCGCTAAACAAAAAACACATTACACAATTGAGAAGGCAGCAAAAGAATATGAAGCGAGTGATGCATACAAGCATATTCATAAGTGCAGCTACTGCGGAAACAAAGCACGGTGTAAACCGTAAGTTTAAATTAACTTCATAGACACGCTGGCGTTTGTCATGCCTACGATGAATACGATATTCGCGAGATACAAGTTCAATGAGAAGGCGCAAGGTATAAACGAGACTTTTCATCACTTTGTAACTGAGTTAAAATTGCTGGTGATGGTCAGGGATAGACTAGTGTTTGGCACAAACTCGGCGAAAGTGCGAGAGAAACTTTTAAGTGCCGGGTCTGAGCTAACATTAAATAAAGCCGTGGACATCGTAAGATCGCACGACATAGCACAAGCACAGCTGAGAACCTTTGATGCATGTACTCCGAGCGGCTCACGTGAACTGGCTTTGCAGGACTGGGAAAGGTAAACCCGTGCATACAGTGTGTGATGTCTCAGATAAAGAGGAAGACGAGCTGTTTATTGACGCAGTAGGACAGGAACAACCCTCTGACGCTGAACAAGCCCTTGTAGACATATCAATAGGAAAGCAAGGTGTAAAGCTCAAGTTTAAATTACGTTCATAGACACGCTGCCGCTAAATATTCGCAGGCAAATCCACAATTTATTACCGGGAATGCCTGTTAAACATCTTAGATTCACGAGTACCGATTTGTTATCTTTACAACGGTTGACAACGAAGATGAGATGGTCAGGGATAGACTAGACAAACACGGAATGTAACTTGAACACAACACATCCTCCAAATACGAACCTGATTGAAAGAAATAATGATAATCAAATCCTTGATGACAGCAACACTCATAACAGTGACAAAACAATTACTGTATATTGACAATCAGGTTACGTTATTTTTAAAATGTTTCCATTTCTTTGTCATAACTTCTTTAACACACTTCTTCTCCGCTGCCAAGCGCAGGTATTTTGCTAGTCACTCATAAAGGAAAAAATTGAATCAAAAATGAATGTTAGAAATCTACAACTTGAAAAACAACCCAAAACAAGTGTAAAATGACGTATGTTGAAATAAAGACATGAAAAGTATCAGCGGAACAGAGCTGTGTTAAGGGCAGATTTCGCACAAAATGTTAGAAAGTTTTTCTTCACGCAGAAAAAGTGCAAACATATGGAATAAAGAGCCATATAGTGTGACGGGAAGGAGGACTTTGAGGAGTTTCGGATCTTGACTTGATGTTGTTTTTCAGGTGAATAAGTTGGCCAAATTTTGGGATGAATGGCCTGTTCTCGTCACAATGTTTCACGCAGTGGTTCTCACAACCCAGTTTTGCATTTTTTGTGTCTTCGAGACCCCTAATTAATGCTGACCATCATCCTGATCCTCTTCAAGAATCACTGCAGACAGTCATCCCGGGGGTAGGGGGGACCCCCTTGGAGAACCACTGGCATAGTTTATAGTGGAGCAATGGTTTTGGTTTATCTTTTCCGGGGCGACCCATCGCAAGACACTCCTCTAGCCGTGCAC
Source organism: Polypterus bichir lapradei (assembly GCA_026402145.1). Classification (NCBI taxonomy): domain Eukaryota; kingdom Metazoa; phylum Chordata; class Cladistia; order Polypteriformes; family Polypteridae; genus Polypterus; species Polypterus bichir. The sequence continues at coordinate 167,934,277 of JANRMT010062791.1, read as the reverse complement.
GACCCTTTCCCATTGATTACAACTGTGAATTATGACTCTGCGCGACCGTAAATCAGACAACACTGCTTGCAACCAACACTTTAAAAACCTATATGTTCTAGAGCAGGGGTGTCCAACTCCAGTCCTGGTGTGCCGCAGTGGCTGCAGGTTTTCATTCTAACCATCTTCTTAATTAGTGACCTATTTATGCTGCTAATTAAGTCCTTTTCCCTTTGTTTTAATTAACTTGACTCTGACCCCTTAGTTGTGTCTTTTTCCTTAATTAGCAGCCAAAAAATAATGAGACACAAAACGAACCACCACATGACCAGCTCAGCTGTGCCCATCACACAATATCTGAAAATAAAGAAAGGTGAAGGCCTCACTAAGGTTGATCTCTCAGGTCACCAAAACATCATGACGGTGTTCTTAGAAAAAAGAACAGAAAATCAACAGTTTTGGAAATGTCTGCTTTGGCAGAATAAGAGCAGCAACAAGCCATGGAATGAAATAATGAGCGTGAATGTCTTCGTGGTGCTTTTCTTCATCCATTTCTCTCACATATCCCCCATCATAATGCATCTAAAGGTCTCACATACCGTCTCTGCCTTCACAACAGCATCATAATGCAAAGAATTTTTCTCTTCAACATCCTTCTTCCCTCAACACACAACGTAGTGAAACTGGACGTTGTTTTCTCAGCGTGATGATTTCTCGCACTGCCACCTGGTGGAATCTTCCAGATTTACTTACAGAAGGCGCGCAAGTATAGTCAGCTCTCTACCGGCATAGCAGCAGCGTCCTAAAGCTTGTATAAAGTAATTCCCGGCCCAAGAAATCTAACCTTGCGGTGCCTTAAAAAAAAAAAAGTTGAAGACGTCCAGTTCTAGAGTGCTGAATTGTGAAATAAGAAATTAATAATTCATGTTTCAGTTTTCTTCCAGGCCAGACCCCACATTAAATATTAACTATTTATTCAACACTAAATAGCAGTAAGCAAAATCAGCAATTTATTTTTATAAATAGGGCAACAGGAAAAAAAATGCAAATTTTCAAAACTTTTTAAAAATTAAGATTGTTATAAGGGAAAAATACAAGTGTGATTTAAACATTTTTTTTAATTGTATTTAATCACCTTAAAATAACCAGAAATGACATGATCTCGAGAGTACATTTTTTATGTAGAATAAAAGAAGACATTGTAATGGAGAAATATCCTTATTTGTAGCAAATCAAATATCTACTGTTCCTTTCTAACCCAGCAGCACACACAGATCAAAAGATGCACCATAATGCATATTGTTGTCTGCCTGTAACTTTTTTTTATACCTTAAAAAGCCTTTTCCTTCCTTCCTTAAACCTGATCTTGCGTAACAGCTCTATTTCTGGGCTTGGCAGACATGAGACGTCCGGTCTGTCTTGTTGCATTGTTGCTTGAAGGGGATTTTTACTATGCAGTGAAAGAGTTAAAGGCATGTTAGCTAGAGGGGATGCCCCCCACTCCCCCCAGCCCCTTCCCTTGGTGCCCTAAGCGGTTGCTTATTTTGCTTAATGGCTAATCACTGGCTGGTTCTCCCTGCGTCTCCACTTGTGCTCTTTACACCAACACAGTGACACTGGACATGATGAATGGCCAGAGCAGACTGAACTTGCTAAGGAGACTCGGGGTCTTTTGATGTGCGCAGCAAGCTGCTGGAGATGTTCTGCCAGCCCATAGTAGCCAGTGTGGTGGTCTACGCTGTGGTCTTCTGTGGTAGCAACTTGAGCTCAACAGACGTGCAATGCCTGAACAAACATATCAGGAATGCCTGCTCCATCACAGGGTAAACCCTGGACATACTGGAAGCTGTCATGGAAAAGAGGATGGTGACTAAATTGGATGCCATCATGAAAAACCTCTTCCCATCACCTCCAGGAGGCGCTCTCATGGAGCACTTTTAGCCACAGGCTTACTCCACCATAGTGTGCTAAGAAGCACCTCTGGGGGTCTTTTCTGCCCACTGCTATCAGACAATTCCATGTGTATTATTTATTCATTTATTTATTGACTAGCTGTGCTACTTGTCTGAGAAATCTAAGTAATCAATGCAGACCTCAGTATTAACGCCGGCATCTCTGTTGTTTGCCATTTGGTATGGGGTTGGTAAAAGAAGTGCTAACGTTTGCATTGTGCCATCTGTTTAAATGACGAATGCAATGTATTTTATTACTAAAATTTGTGTGATGCACCATCTGTTGGAATCACAAATGCAATGTATGCGTCTCATTTGTACACCATTTGCTAAGGAATTCATAAAAGCAGTTTTAATGTTTGTGATGCGCCATCTGTTGAAATGACAAATGCATTGAATTTTATTGCTAATAGTGTTTGTGATGCCACATCTGTTGGAATGACAAATGCAATGCATAGTCTCTGTTAAATGTCATTTGGTATGGGATTTGTAAAAAAGTAGTGTTTAAAGTTTGTGATGTGCCATTAATTGGAATAACCAAATGCATTGAATTTTATTACTAACAGTGTATGTGATGCACCATCTGTTGGAATGACAAATGCAATGCAAATATCTCTGTTATATGCCATTTAGTGTGGAATTCATAAAAGAGATTCTAATGTTTGTAATTTGCCATCTGTTGGAATCACAAATGTGATGTGTATGTCTCTGTTATGCTAGTTTGGTATGGGATTCATAAAAGCTGTGCTAATGTTTGTGATGTGCCATCTGTTGGAATGACAAATTCAATGCATGGTCTATTAAATGTTATTTGGTATGGATTTCGTGAAAGCAGTGTTACTGTTTGTGATGTGCCTTCATTTTGGAATAACAAATGCATTGAATTTTATTGCTAACGGTGTAAGTGATGCACCATCTGTTGGATTGACAAATACAGTGCATAGTCTGTGTTAAATATCATTACATATGGAATTCATAAAAGCATGGTTAATGTTTGAAATGGACCATAAATTGGAATAACATATGCATTGAATTTTATTGTTAACAGTGTATGTGATGCACCATCTGTTGGAATGACAAATGCAATTCAGACATCTCTGTTATGTGCCATTTGGTGTAGGGCAAGGATTCATAAGAGTTTTAATGTTTGTGATGTGCCATCTGCTGGAATGATAAATGCAATCTATTTTATTTATAAAACATCTGTAATGTGGCATCTGTTGGACTGGCCAGTGCAATGCATACATCTCTGTTATATGCCTTTTGGTATGGGATTTGTAAAAGCAGTGTTAAATGTTTGTGATATGCCATCTGTTGGAATGGCAGAGACAGAGCAACCGGATGGACACACAAACAGTCACCCAGACACTTATCCTTTAATTAATGTGGATTGCTTGGTTGTATTATTTGTTCTATGAGTCTGGGATTGAAAAAGTTTATTAAACCCCAAACATGTTCGGTTCATTGATGACCCTACATTAGCCCCCTCTGAGGCTGCCCTTCAGGGGAGCTAAGCCATGGACTGCCTTGGACTCTAAATTGGTTACTTCTTGTTCCAGATATTTTATTTTCTCTGCCCCCTGAGCACTGAAAAGAATTAAGTTTTTTGAAAATGTTATGTTAATTTGGTTATGAATTGTTTAAAGTGGATATTGGATATTAACGACACTATACCGAGAATACTGTACTGTAGCTGAATGGGGTGTTTTAAACTCTAACACTTTGACGGTCACAACCAAAGCCATATTGTTGTCATTCGAGGTCACGTAGTTCTACACACTAATCATGGTGCCAGGGTGTTGCATGCAAGCTCATGACATGCAAGTATAAATTTTACTGTTCTCCACACATGTGACAATAAAGACCCCATAAACATAGTAAATAAATCTATAAACCTATTCTTGTGTTAGCGAGAGATAAATATGTGAGACCCCCACTTAGAAGTGCTGTTTCTTGGCTTAAGCAAGGTAAGTGACCAGCAGGTGGCCCCCAATCCATATAAAGAGTGTGATGTTTTACCACTTCACCTCAAAACAGGTGTACCCCCAAAAAGGCTAGCTTTAGTTATATTAAGATTGGCGCAGGTGCCACTGAGCCCCAAAACACAGTAATGCCCAAGCACAATTCCACGTTCAAATATAAGACTTGTATTTGCTTCCAACGCCTTCTTACACAAACACCAGCCTCAATGTACAATTATCAATTCTCTCTTTCCTCCATCCTTAGAGTGTCGCCCGCTGCCTCCCGACTCTGACTCGATTAAGTGAAGTGGGGGGGGGGCTGTCTATTAAATTTGACCCAAAAACTGCTTCTGGCGGTATCCAAAGACCCTGACAGGGCTGCTTTTCTGGATTTCAAGTCCTATGCCACCCTGCAGTGTCCTAATCAGGTTCAGCCTTGAGGAACACTGCCACCTATCGTCTAGGGGAATGAACTGCTCCCCGATATTTCCTGTTCGCCCAGTCCATCCATTAAGGACTCCTGGCTGGGATAAAGGAGGGATTCTTGCCTGGCCAGGAGGCCATAGTGGATGGACTGGGTGAATGGGCATACTGGGAGCTGTTCATTTTCCCAAGTGTCAGATGGCAGTGTTCCTTGTCCTGTCATTCCTTCATGGCACCTACACACATTACCTTCTAAACTAAAGAGTCGCACTCCATCCATCCATTCACCACATACATTCACTTTTCCAATAAAAGGAGCTGACGGTGATTTCAGCAGCAGTGTGTCGTGATTTGGCTTGACTCCTAACCCAACAGGCCTGCTTTGGCCTACACAGGACTAAAGGGGTTAGACATTTAGAACTTTAGGACAATTTTGGTTTGTTTTCAGAATAAACACATCAAAACAATATTGGTGGGACACAGTCCAAACTCCAGATATTGTGTTGAGATAAAAGGGCTAAAAAAAATTAAAGGAACACATCAGATCTCAATGGGAAAAAAAAAATCCTGCTGGGTATCTCTACTGATATGGACTCGTGTTAGAAACGAAAGGATGGCAGCCGCATCGTTTGATGGAAATGAAAACGATCAACCGACAGAGGGCTGAATTCAAAGACACCCCGAAAATCAAAGGGAACAAATGATGCGGTGGCAGGCAGGCTGGCTCATCCATTTGGCCGATATTTTATTGCAGCAACTCCAGTTCGTACTCGGTGCTTTTCTGTTCCATAACTTCACCCAATTCATCACGTCATCTGACTCTTAATAAGCAGAAAATGCAGAGCTTCATCCAATCAGCGGGTGCCACCAGTGTTTTCTGACTGCCTTTGACTCTCCCGTTAATCTGAATATTGCCTTGTAAATAGGGCTGATCTGCGGACTCTTCTATTGAGTTTAGCACCGCGTCGTAGGAGGGGTGTGTCGGCTTTCCCATTAGTTTATTCCCACTTTCTAGAGGGGTGTTTGTTACCCACCGACTTCATTTTACCCTTAGCAACTGTCTTGGTGGCTCGTCTAAGATGAGACAAAAACCTCCCTAGACTTGAAACAACATTTGGTTAACCCTTTAGTTACATTTAATTCATATCCTTAGGTTTACTAATGCATTGTTACAACTTCATATAAGTGAATACATGTATTAAATTGTAAAATTATATCATGTACAGGCAGTCCCCGGGTTACGTACGAGATAGGGACTGTAGGTTTGTACTTAAGTTGAATTTGTATGTAAGTCAGAACAGGTACATAAATTTAATAAATGCTATTGTTGACCAACTTGTAACCAAGTGCTCTGCCAATGAATGATGGCGTTTCACCTCTCTGACCTTTTTATTATTTTTGCTTTATTTTCAATGATGATGGTTTTTCTCTTCTTTACTGTATCACCGGCACTTGCATCAGATTTGTGTTTCAGAGACATTGTTGAAGGGTGAAGACAAAAGATTAAGATGAGCTCTTCTGCACAGCACTGTAAACGCTATCACAGTAGGAAGGCACCCGTCGTCAACACGTCTGATGTACTGACAAGAGACAACTTTCTGCTATGTGCGTAACGGTACAAGCAGGCTTGCTATTTAGAATGAATGGGGGCAGCGACGAGCAGTTCATCATCAGCCCACCTCACAGTCACATCCACTACAGTATGCTTCCTGCAGCGTCCACCCACCGAGAACGAACACGGTGCAGCCAAAGGCGGGTAGTGAATCACCCAAACCCAATTCAACAGGCAGCCATCCGAGACACACTACAGTGCTACTCTCGCCGCCCCGTTCACCCTCAATGTCCTCCGCTCAGCCACAACCGGGTCACCGCTTGCAGCATTACCAGCCGTGTGTGCTGGGCGGGCAGTGAAATGCCCCCCTCCGCTCCATCCAGCCTGCGTCCAGTCAGGAGCAGTTGCTGCGGCGGTGTAGCGGGCGGGCAGCGAACCATCGTCCTGCACACGAGCGATAGCTGTGGCCCCGGTGACTATGGAGCACGGGTCACCGCTTGCCGCCGGGAGCCGCCCGAGGGTCACTACACTGCCCGAGCAGCGAAATCGCCACCGCTTGCAGCATCCCCAGGCTGAAGATGACGGAGCGGCAGTTACTGAGGCGCATGCGTCGTAGCTGCGTCCTCGTTCGTAAGTTGTAGGTCGGATGTCCGTAACCTGGGGACTACCTGTATTGATTAAAAATATTGATTAAAATTCTCTAGTAACACCAGCAATGATGTATGAGACATGGACAGTAAAGGGACCTCAGGAGAAGAAGTTAGATGTGATAGAAATGAGAATGTGGAGATGGGTGTGTGGAGTTTAAAGAAAAAAAAAAAGGACAGAATAAGAAACAAAACAATCAGAGCGACAAAAGTGGGAGAAACGGCTAAGAAAGTCTAGGAAAGAGGGTTTAAGTGGTGCGGACTTGTGGTCAGGTGGGGAAGCAGGAGTCCCTTGCGGTTCATTAAATGTGCCAGTGTTTGTGAGTTTTTGTTATTACAATCAGGTCAGGTCAGGTTGGGAAGCAGGCCACTTGTACAGCGCGTTGCTGCACCCACCACAACGAAACAGCTCAGGATCCTGGTTGGCTCCCCCAGGCAGACACGAGGTCCAGTACCACCCTCCAGAAATGGCCGTCTATCTGCCACAGCCAGGTATTACATGGGCGTCCCCTTGGCCTGGTCCAGCCACTTGGGTCCTCCATAATGAGGTGGATCACCCTCGTGTAATCGCGCCACGTGGCCTTAATGCTGTAACCGACGCTTCCTCACAATTCAGGTAATGTGCCTCATTCGGGACTCGTGAGCAACACAAAGTCAAACCAGTGGTACCCAAGAACTGAAGGAGTCCAGTGTTCATCTCACATCACTGGATAGCGTCCATGTCTCGCAAGCATATAGCAAGGACATGTGATTAGGAGAGAAAATCAAGATATGGGCAAAAAAGTGGTAGGAATGGAAGTCCATGGAAGAGAAAGCGAGGGAGGTCAAAGTGGAGATAGTTGGATAAAGTGAAAAAAGATCTGAAGGAAAGGGGCTTGACGACTGGGCAGGAGGTGCAGGACCGAGTTGCATGGAGAAGGTTGATCAGGCACATCGATCCCACGTAAAAGTGAGAAAAGATGAAGAAGCCATTTGTCCTGTCTGATGTCAAGGCACAGCTGTCACATACTGAAAGGGGTCTGTCAGTGAGAGTGGTCCAGTAGGCTCTTGAACCACACATATTGTGTGTTTTTCTTATACAGAGGTGTTGATGCCAGTGTGAAATTGCGTATGTGCCTGGCATGACATTAGTGAGTGATGCCTGGGGTCAGAAGAGGCTTCATTGTTCTAAGAATCCACATCTGTCTTTAACTTAATTGGAGTAGTGAGGAACTCCTTTCATGACACTGAGGACGTTCTTATTTTTAGATTTTGGCACACAAGCCATGCGACTCTTTCTAACCAGGTGTGTTTTGTTTTTATCTTTCACTTTC
>JANRMT010062791.1:167913098-167926440 GCA_026402145.1 Polypterus bichir lapradei | reverse complement strand
AACAGATATGCCATTTCTGTCTGTTCCATCTCAGCTCTAATAGCTGGCATTGCCCCCTGCAGTCGGCGTTTCCTCTTAACTGTCCAACCCTCTGTGACTTCGACTGGTTGACATTTTTTCCCTACTCCTCCATGCAGAATTCTTTCTGCTCTGTGATGATTGAGGGGGTGTCCTCAGCTTGTTTCAAATCCGCCCAAACCCCGCCGTTTTGATGAGATTTCATTTGGCTATTCCAGAATTCTCCATTTCTTTCTTTTCAGCCATTCTAGTGTGGTGCTGAGGTATCACCCGCTGCATGGTCCCAATCTGGGATCCTGAGTCGGTTTGTCGTGTGGTGGGTATGGCAATGCACTGTATCAGCGCCTTCTCCTAACCCCTCTCTATCTCTCTTTGATGGATTGGCTGGTTCAGTCTTCTGACACTTGATCTCATGTTATCCACAACCGCCCTCTGGTATAATCCCCTTGTTTTCCTGCTCATGGTTTTAGTATACTTGTAAGCGATTCCTCTAGGGCTAATCAAATACAGAATATCTCGAACAGATAAAAGCTAAATAACACCGCTGCCAGCAGGGCACCATCTCAGATGTCCATCCCTCACCAAGGATGAGACCAACTGATCATCTCTATGGTAGGATGAAGAATTCCTACTGGATTTTATGGTGGTGTGCTGCCCAGGCTCTGACAGAGCAAAGCAGCCCCCAAACAGAACATTTCCACCACCCTACTTTACAGTTGCCATCATCTTCTTGTCAAAAGCTGTCTTTGTTTATTCTTAAACATGTCTTCTAGTACAGTGGCCAATTAATTCTTGTTACATAATGTCTTGTCTGTCTGGAACACATTGTTCCAGAAGTCCTGGCCCACTTTAGCCTTGCCCTGATGTACTTTCTGGTTTCTTCCTGGCACAGCTTCCATGTAGATCTCATTTGTGCAGACTCATGCACTTTGTCATCAACAGTGGCAAGAGCTACCTGAAGGTTCCCTGATTAAATTCTGGGCTCTCATTCAGAACTTGCTGGGGTGTCCTGGTCTGGACGAGTTGGTATTTTTTTGAACTCTTCTTCACTTGTTGGATGATCTTCCGGACAGTGGAAAGGAGATCTTTTGAAGTCCCTTCACAAGCATCTAAAATGTCCTTTCTGAAGTCCTCAGAGAGCTCCTCTTATCTCAGCATAGTGAAAACACACACTTCAACAACACAGAGCAAAGCAAAACTAAAGGGGGTTCTCACACTAGGCACGCTTGTTCCGTACCGTGCCCAAACGTGATTGTGCTCCCCCTGCTGGCCTACACTCACACTGCGCTTCATGTTCCGGGCCCAAGCTGACTTTCGTCATGACCCTGCAACTTTGTGTAAAGCCAAAACAAGATCCGAACATGGAGTAACAGCATGCTGGTCATAATGGTTTTCCTTATTTTTGTGGTTGTTTTGGAGTCGTGCAGGGCAGGATGACGCTCTTGCAGATTTACTGAGTGTGCAGTGCAGCGTTTTGCTGTTAATCGCGCTGCATGTACGAGATTTTTATGGAGACAAACGATGTGAAGGGAGGAATTTGCAGCTTTTCTTGCCAACTACAATTCACGTTCATCTGTAAGGTGAGAATAAAATCCTGTTTATAACTCAAATGAGAATTGTACTATCTAACATGTCTTATCGTTGACGTCATTTCTGTTTTCCATGCCCGGGCGCGTTTGGCTATCACACTGTTCCCGAATCCTACTGAACCGAGCTGAACACAGTTTGGTTTGCCTGGCACGGAGCGATCACACTATTTGAATGAACTAGAATGGGGGGGGTTACATGTGGACAAATGTGCTTGTGCACAGAAAGAATCGCCAATGTGACTACGCCAAATTAAATGTCTGAGGTCTAAGCGAGACAGAATCAGAATCAGCTCTCTCAGGTTGCATAGGGATGGAGATTTAACAGCCTTTATCAATTCCTGCCACAAATTCAAAATGGGATTGGGATCTGGACTCTGATTCCATCACTCTAGGACATTTACATTGTCGTTTTGAAGCCATTCATGTGTAGCTTTGGCTTTATCCTTGTGGTCATTTTCTTTTCTTGTCTTTTCCACAGGCGGCATGGTGGCGCAGTGGTAGCCCTGCTGCCTCGCAGTTAGGAGACCCGGGTTTGCTTCCCGGGTCCTCCCTGCGTGGAGTTTGCATGTTCTCCCCGTGTCTGCGTGGGTTTCCTCCCACAGTCCTAAGACATGCAGGTTAGGTGGATTGGCGATTCTAAATTGGCCCTAGTGTGTGCTGGGTGTGTTTGTGTGTGTCCTGCGGTGGGCTGGCACCCTGTCCAGGATTGGTTCCTGCCTTGTGCCCTGTGTTGGCTGGGATTGGCTCCAGCAGACCCCCATGACCCTGTGTTCGGATTCAGCGGGTTGGAAAATGCATGGCTGGATGTCTTTACCACAAGGCGCTGGTTTCTTGCAGACTGCATCAGGATTTCTCCATATTTTGCTTTATTCATTTTACCCTCCAGGCCTGCTGCAGAGAGACATCTCCAAACAGCCTAGTGCTGCCACCACCATGCTTCACTGAGTGGAATGGCGTGATTATGTGCAGTGTAACATATCATGTAGTCTGATGGCCAAAAAGCTCCATTTTGGTCTCATCAGGCCATCCAGTTGACTTCATTGCCTCCTCTGCATTTTTATTCTCCTTGCCACTCTTCTGTAAAGCTGCGACTGGTGAAGCCACCCGGGTGACAGTTCTTGTCTGCACAGTCTCTCCAATCGAAGGCACTGCAGCTTGTGACTCCTTCAGAGCCCTCCGAGGACTCTTAGTGGCCTCCCTCATTCAGTTTTTTTTGTGGATGGCCTGCTCTGGCAGATTTACAGCTCCGCCATGTTCTTTCCATTTCTTCGTGACTGATTTAACTGTATATTCTCTGATTTGGATATTTTCTTCCCTCCATCCATTGACTTGTGTTTTTCACGGAGTTGCTTGTTGTGTTCTTTTGTCTTCAGTATGTGTGTTAGTCCACCACAAGTTGGCCATTTTGCATGCAACTGAATCCCCAGACAGGTGACCTCCATTGAACTAATTCTGTGAGGATTTAAGGGGGACCTATTAAAGAAGGTGAATACTGATGTGATGTGTTTAACATTTGTAATAATTTAGACCACTGATTTGTTTTCATCCATCCATCCTCTTCCGCTTATCTGAGATCGGGTTGTCGGGGCAGCAGCTTGAGCAGAGATGCCCAGACTTCCCTCTCCCAGGCCACTTCTTCCAGCTCTTTCGGGGGAAGCCCGAGGCGTTCCCAGGCCAGCCGGGAGATATAGTCCGTCCAGCGTGTCCTGGGTCTTCCCCGGGGCCTCCTCCCGGTTGGACGAGCCTGGAACACCTCACCAGGGAGGCCATCCTGATCAGATGCCCGAGCCACCTCATCTGACTCCTCTTGAAGCGGAGGAGCAGCGGCTCTACTCTGAGCTCCTCCCGGATGACCGAGCTTCTCATCCTATCTTTAAGGGATCGGTTCGCAGCTGAGTGTGAAGCGGCTGGGATGGGAATCGGCACCTCCAAATCCCAGACCATGGTCCTCAGCTGAAAAAGGGTGGAGTGCCCTCTCAGGGTTAGGGGCGAGATCCTGCCCCAAGTGGAGGAGTTCAGGTATCTTGGGGTCTTGTTCACGAGTGAGGGAAGAATGGAGCGTGAGATCGATAGGCGGATCAGTGCGCCATCCGCAGTGTTGCGGGCTCTGCATCGATCTGTCGTGGTGAAAGGCAAAGCTCTCAATTTACCAGTCGATCTACGTTCCTACCCTCACCTATGGTCATGAGCTATGGGTAGTGACCGAAAGAGCGAGATCGCAAATACAAGCGGCTGAAATGAGTTTCCTCCGCAGGGTGTCTGGGCTTTCCCTTAAAGATGATTTGTTTTCATTTTGAAATTAAAAGAGTCTTTTTCTGGTGATCAGTGTCAAAAAAAAAAACCAAATGAAATCCATTGTGATTCAATGTTGTATAACAATAATATGGAAAATGTCCAAGGGGGTGAATACTTTTGTAGGATGATGTTCAAAAATAAACGGGGCACTAAATCCCCTTAAGGCCAGGTGCCCACTGACCTCGAATGAGTGACTTTGCCTGCCAAGCTTCAAACTGCAGAGAAATTTCGACACACACGTCTTAAAGGGATTCGAGGACCTCGTCAGAAATGTTCACCTGGGTGTCGGGCGGCAGTCAGGTGTGCCCGCTGGTGTTTTCTTTGTAATTCTTTGTCTCCTCTGCTTGATCCTCAGAGACCTGAAAAAAAAAAAAAAAAACACAAAGCATCGGGCTTAAGTGCGTTCCACACATGTGTTGCGAAACCACTGGAGCTTTTTAATAAACTGTCCCGCATAACTAACAAACACAAAACAAAGCCTGCTTTTGACGCTGGTAAATCTGGATTAAGTGCAAAATTGCAGGGTTCAGCAAAAAAGAAAAAAGTAATGCAAAGCCCCCCCGATGCTTTAAGGGGCCTATAAGTGAGCGACCAAAGAAATGCTGTAGCATTCCAGTCCGCCCATAAGCTGAGGTTTATGTTCACTGTGGTCATGTGACGTGTTCATGGATGTGTATGAGAGGTTAGCACGGCATTCAAAAAGTTCTTCATTTACAGCATGTGACTTGACGCTACGTTTGCTTACCCTGGTGAGTGGCAGTGGGCCAGCTTGGGCAGGCTGGGCAAGCCTATAACAAGTAACAGTCTCCACGTGCATCTTGGGAAATCTCAGTCAATTGAGGGAGAATCCTTCTGGCACGTTCCGGTTCTGTCCTGGAGTCTTCCTCCATTGCTGAGTTTCACTTTTGAATGGGACGACATCTAACTCAATCGTCTTTCCTCAGTAATGAGAAGCATCAAGGTCCTCCAGTATTTTCTCAGTTCTCTTTATCTGCTCATGTTTGTTTTTGGAAAAAATATGGAAATACTTTGAATGTGCTTTTAAAAAGTCTTAAGATGGCATTCATCATAGAAACGTGCCACTCTATACAGTGCCTTGTGAAAGTATTCAGACCCCCAGTAGTGTTTGTCCTGTTTTGTCACATTATAATCTGGAATTAAAATTGATTTTCATTTGGACTTAATAAAATAGTCCAAACTGTTGAAGTGGAATGAAAATAAAATACCTTATAAACATAACAAAAAAGCCAAAATTGAAAAGTTGTGAGGGCAACACGGTGGCGCAGTGGGTAGCACTGCTGCTTCACAGTTAGGAGACCCGGGTTCTTTCCTGGTTCCTCCCTGGATGGAGTTTGCATGTTCTCCCCGTGTCTGCGTGGGTTTCCTCCCACAGTCCAAAGACATGCAGGTTAGGTGCATCGGCAATCCTAAATTGTCCCTAGTGTGTGCTTGGTGTGTGTGTGTGTGTGTGTGTGTCCCTGCCCAGGGTGTGTTTCCTGCCTTGCGCCCTGTGTTGGCTGGGATTGGTTCCGGCAGACCCCCGTGACAGGATATTGCGGATGGATGGATGAAAAGTTGTGACTGCATATGTGTTCACCCCTTTCACTATGAAACCCCTAATTAAGATCTGGTGCAACCAATTAACTTCAGAAGTCACGTGATTGGTTGATTAGGGTCCACCTGTGTGCAATTACATGATCTGTCACATGATGTCTGTTCTGATTCTGCAACACCACTAAGCAAGCAACATGAAGACCAAGGAGCACTCCAAGACTTGGTCTCTGTCTTGTCTGCAGAAGTGTAGATCAGGGTTGGGTTAGAAAAAAATACCCCAAACTTTCAATATCCCACCGAGCACCGTTAAATCCATTATGACAAAATGGAAAGAAAATGACACCAATTCAAACCTGACAAGAGAAGGCCGCCCATCAAAACTCAAGGGCATTAATCAGAGATGCAACAAAGACACTCAGGGTAACACTGAAGGAGCTGCAAAGATCTACAGCAGAGATGGGGGCATCTTGGGATCACTGTAAGCTGCACACTCCACAGAGTGGGGCTTTATGGAAGAGTGGCCAGAAAACAAAAACATACTTAAAGAAGAAAATAAGAAAACATGTTTGGAGTTTGCCTGACAGCATGTGGTGGACTACCCAAACACATGGAAGAATGTCCTCTGGTCAGATGTGACTAAAATTGAACATTTTGGCCATCATGAGGAACCTCATGTGTGGTGCAAACCCAACACTTCCCCTCACTCTGAAAAACACCATTCCTACAGTGAAGCATGGCGGTGGCAGCATCAAGCCGTGGGGACAGGACAACTGGTCAGGACTGAAGAAAAGATGGATGGCACTAAGTACAGGACAGTTCTTGAGGAAAACCTGTTTGACTCTGTGGGTGATTTGAGACTGGGACGAAGGGTCACCTTTGAGCAGGATGGAGAATGACCCTCAGCATAGTGCTAAAGCAACACTGGAGGGGTCTAAAGGGAAACTCTGAAATATCTTGCAGTGGCTGAGTTAAAGCCCAGACCTCAGCCCAGTTGAGAATCTGTGGCATGACTTGAAGATTACTGTCCACCAACGCAACCCGTCGAACTTAAAGGAGCTGGAGAGTTTTGCCCCAAGGAATGGCTGAAACTCCCAATGGTCAGGTGTGCTAAGCTTATAGAGATATTCACCAGGAGACTTACAGCTGGAATTGCATCAAAAGGGGGTTCTACAAAGTATAGACTTTGAGATATACATATACGTATATAATCAGGATTCCTGTTTTCTTTTCTCTTAATTATTGTTTGTGTCGCAATAAAAAATATTTTGCACATCAAAAGTGATAGACGTGTTGTGTAAATCAAGTGGTGCTGACCCCCCAGTATTCCATTTTAATTGCATGTGATAATGCGATAAAACAGGACAAACACAGAGGGGGCTGAATATTCTCACAAGGCATCCATCCATCCATTATCCTACCCACTATATCCTAACACAGGGTCACGGGGGTCTGCTGGAGCCAACACAGGGCGCAAGGCAGGAAACAAACCCCGGCCAGGACGCCAGCCCACCACAGGGCACGCACACAAACACACACATACACCAAACACACACTAGGGACAATTTAGGATCGCCAATGCACCTAACCTGCATGTCTTTGGACTGTGGGAGGAAACTGGAGCACCCGGAGGAAACGCAAAGTTATTGTCTGTTATACCTGCATTGTTATCACTCTGATATTTAATATTGTTTTTATCAGTATGCTGCTGCTGGAGTATGTGAATTTCCCCTTGGGATTAATAAAGTATCTATCTATCTATCTATCTATCTATCTAATATAGTGCCTTTCATGTCTATCTATCTATCTATCTAATATAGTGCCTTTCATATCTATCTATCTATCATATAGTGCCTTTCATATCTATCTATCTATCTATCTAATATAGTGCCTTTCATATCTATCTATCTATCATATAGTGCCTTTCATATCTATCTATCTATCTATCTATCTATCTATCTATCTATCTATCTATCTATCTATCTATCATATAGTGCCTTTTCTATCTATCTATCTATCTATCTATCTATCTATCTATCTATCTATCTATCATATAGTGCCTTTCATATCTATCTATCTATCTATCTAATATAGTGCCTTTCATATCTATCTATCTATCATATAGTGCCTTTCATATCTATCTATCTATCTATCTAATATAGTGCCTTTCATATCTATCTATCTATCATATAGTGCCTTTCATATCTATCTATCTATCTGTCTATCTATCTATCTATCTATCTATCTATCTATCATATAGTGCCTTTCATATCTATCTATCTATCTATCTATCTATCTATCTATCATATAGTGCTTTCATATCTATCTATCTATCTAATATAGTGCCTTTCATATCTATCATATAGTGCCTTTCATATCTATCTATCTATCTATCTAACTAACATTCAAACTCCACGCAGGGAGGACCCGGGAAGTGAACCCAGGTCTCCTAACTGCGAGGCAGCAAGCGCTACCAACTGCGCCACCGTCTCACAAGGCACTGTACACAATAAAACAATAAAAACTTTCCGCCACTATTTACCTCTCTGTCCCTGAACGTCTCCTTTTGCCTACATTGTAGAAATATGGAAATAAATATAAGAACTTTGCAATGGTGTTACCTTAGAGAGAGAGATGGGATGTGAATTGCAAGGGGCCATTCTCTAGCATCAAGTGCCTGTGCTACCCTGATCAGTTTTCCTCCATCTGCCAGACCTCACATTAATATTTAAACAATGGCACTTTTACTGTAAATGATTCTTTAGGATGGTGTCGCTTGTGGGAAAGGCGCTATATACAATCAAAAGGAGTCCTCCCCACCTTCAGTGCCTTGTGAGGTGCCAAGTGATTCACCCCATCTGGCGGTGCTGAAATTGTGGAAATAATCCTATTGAAGTGTCTTGCAACGATGTCACTGTACTGTAGAAAGGCGCTATATAAATAAAAAAAGTTTGGTTTCAGGTTTTACAGCGCAGTGTTTTTTTGTTTTTTTTTTTGTCTCTCCATATTCTTATCACAAACAGGCGCAGGTTTTTAGGCGCAGGTTGCAGCCTCTCATTCTAACAATGTAAAGTTCCTCGCATTCCCAAGATGTCTCTAAAAACAGGTTTTTTTTCAATTTGGTTTCGGTGAACTGCGATGCCAGAGTGATACGTCGGCACTTCCTCGTGAGCCGCGGCGCAGGGGATTGGCTGCCGACTCTCTTTTGTTTCATGCTGTGCCGGCCGACAGTCGGCGCCTGTGTCTCTGTGAGTTTAGGACCTTTTTTTAGTGTAAAGCTGGCACTCCGTTCCTTGGAAGTTGGAAGGTGGAGCACCGCAGTTCAAAGCACAGGTCAGATGTCTTTAGGGGTTTTATTTTTTTTTTGTAATTCTCCGTGGAGCTCTTTAAACTGTGTGAGTGGCCATGTCTTGTGTGTCTGCAAGGAATCCCAGCTGAGCTGCTTGAGCTCCTTTAACCGGCCACCCACTTGACTGTTTGGAGGCTCGGGATTTTATTTCTCTTGGATGGAGCAGCTGCTCTGTGTGGGAGGTTTGGGCCGTGCCCTCGCAGTCGGGGTCTTCTGAGATCCAGCAGGCACTGCTTATAACTTCTGTAAATTTAGCTTGAACCTGCAAGTCTGTCCTCGTTTCAACACTTTAGGTGCAAATAAATGGAGTTTCGTCAGCCAGTGGGACTTGGCCTGCCTAGAAGTTGCACCGGGTGGCATGTAGGCAGCAGATTCATACGAGGGTCTTGGACAAAGTGGCTCTTCTGTGGGCCACACTGTGCATGTAAATTGTGTTTATATACTGTAGTGCCTTGTACTGGTGTACTGTGTTGGACTTGCGACATTTTTTTAATGTGAGTTGCACGAGTATTTGAGGTTTGTAGGAATCTTGCTTTTAATATAAGAGGATGATCTTGTCACGATTGTCTGAATGTTCTTCTATAAATGTAATAATATTGTATTGGCTCACGGGCATGTTGTTTATTCTAATTATTCCTGTAACCTTAAAGTGTGATGAGATGGTGTACAGATACTGACTGAGCTTGAAGACGTTCGCCTGTAATGTCTGGTTTTCACCATATTTTTTAATTATAATGAAAAGGGGGAAGGCTGAAGATTTAATTCAGTGTGACTTAGAAACCATTGTTGCATAGAGCAGCTGATCTCACGTTTCTGTCATATACAATACAATACAATACAATACAGTTTATTTTTGTATAGCCCAAAACCACACAGGAAGTGCCGCAATGGGCATATATATCATATATCAGCTCTGGCAGGTCACTTCATTCAGGGTGACACAGTGTGCCAATAGTGGGGATTGAACTGGCAACCGTATGGGCGCCTTCTTTACATATGGTGAATCCATAAAATGTCGAGACCCTTTTACTTTCTGCAAACTTTAGTGTGTTACCGAGTTAATTTTAAATGGATGAATTTGATACACTTAAGTCTACACTTAAGAACCCATAATGACAAAGCATGCACGCGCAAGAAGTCTCGGTCAAATCAACCAAGCTAACTTTAAAGAGAGTCAAACTAAAACATAACGGCGAGTTTTGTCACAGTTTACAGCTGATTACCGTCCCCTACCCCTGAATTTCGACAAAAGTCGACATCCGCCCTGAAAGAGTTAAAGGGCTGAAAAATTGAACTCTTTACGAAGAACTCCTAGCACTTTACCTGGAAAAGACAACAACAACAATAACATTTATTTCTGTAGCACATTTTCATACAAACAATGCAGCTCAAAGTGCTTTACATGATGAAGAAAGAGAAAAAGACAGAATAAATAATAAAAATTAGGGAACACTAATTAACAGAATAAAAGTAAAGCTCGATGGCCAGGGAGGACAGAAAAAACAAAAAAAAAAAAACTCCAGACAGCTGAGAAAAAAATAAAATCTGCAGGGGTCCTGAGGCCACGAGGTTTTCAGAAAGGTCTCCTACAAAACAGATATCTCTCTCATTCCAAAAAGCATTCAGAGCCTTTTTCAGATGAGGTGCCTCCTTTTAGCTTGAACGCTCCTTGAGATGTTTCTTGAACTTGACTGGGGTCCACCTGTGGTATCTAGAAGGTCTGACGATTCACACAGCATGTCAGGACGAAAACCAAGCTGTGAAGTCCGAGGAGCTCCCTGTAGACCTCCACGTTTAAAATGGTGGTGAGGCAGAGATCAGGACAAGAGGATCAAACCATTTGTAAAGCTTTCAATGTTCCCGGGAGCACAGTGGGCTCAAGAATGGTGATGTGGAAGACGTTTGGAACCACCAGGACTCTTCCTAGAGTTATCCGCTCAGTTTAAGTGATTAACTGGGCAAGAAGGGTCTTGGTCAGGGAGGAGACCAAGAACCCAATTGTCACTCTAACAGAGCTTCAGAATTCCTCTCCTGTGATGGGAGAACTTTCTGGAAGGATGACTGTTACAGTCCATTAGTCAGGCGTTTATGGTGAGTGGCCAGACAGAAGCTTCTCTTGAGTAAAAGGCAAATGTCTACCAGTTTGGAGTTTGGAAATGGTGTTTAACTCTTTTGAGGGCTGAATGTTTTTTTTCCAGTTTTCTGAAAAGCATGCAAAGCAATAGTTTCACACAGAAATCAATAGAAAACGTCTTTTGGTGCATGTCGCGGCTGGGGTTGGCACCATTTTGGCGACTCTGGCAGCAGCGGGGGCAGCTCAGTGACCAGCAGAGATGCGTTGCCTGGCTGTCTTCTCGCAGCAGTAGTGGGACACAATCTGATTATGTGATCATAAGAGGAGGTCCTCCTGGGTGAACGTTGGCACATTAGCTACACGATCAGCTGATGCTGGTCCCTTCACTTTCGTTTTTTTCGACCTCCAGATCACTTACATCAAAATCCGACAACTCAGAGTCCGACTCCGAGTACTTTGCTTTGCGCATTTGCGTTGGTCTCTCGTCGGATGTCGACGCCATGTGAGGGGTTGTTTGCTCTTCGCTACTCGTGCACGCGCAAGAAGTCTCGGTCAAATCTACCAAGCTAACTTTGAAGAGAGTCAAACTAAAACATAACGGCGAGTTTTGTCACAGTTTACAGCTGATTACCGTCCCCTACCCCTGAATTTCGACAAAAGTCGACATCCGCCCTGAAAGAGTTAAAGGGCTGAAAAACTGAACTCTTTACGAAGAACTCCTAGCACTTTACCTGGAAGCACATCTGTAGCACATTTTCATACAAACAATGTAGCTCAAGGTGCTTTACATGATGAAGAAAGAGAAAAAGACAGAATAAATAATTAAAATTAGGGGACACTAATTAACATAGAATAAAAGTAATGTCCGATGGCCAGGGAGGACAGAAAAAACAAAAAACAAAAAACTCCAGACAACTGAGGAAAAAATAAAATCTGCAGGGGTCCTGAGGCCACGAGACCACCCAGCCCCCTGTAGGCATTCTACCTAACATCAATGACCTCAGTCAGTCCTCATGGTATTCAGGGTTCTCATGGAAGACCAGGAGGTGTTCCTCACCTCCTTAATAATAAGTGAAGCATGGTGGTGGCAACATGCGGGTAGGGGACAAGGAGACTGGGCAGAACTGAGGGAAGGATGAATGCCGCCAAATGCAGAGAGGTCCTTGAAGAACACCTGCCTGCCACTCAGACTGGGGGCAATGGTTCACCTTTCAGCATGGCAATGACAGAGTGGTTTTGGGACAAGTCTTTAGAGTGGTCCAGCCAAAGGCCAGACTCAAACTCCACTGATCGTCTGTGGAGAGACCTGAAGAGGGCAGTTTACAGCCGCATCCCATCCAGTCTAATGGAGCTTGAAGGGAAGAGTGGAATCCCCTGCCTAAATCCAGGAGTGCAAAGCTTGTAGAGACTTACCAAGAAGACTTAAGATGGGGGTTTCTGCCAAAGGGGTTTCTACAGAGTCATAGAAATTAGTGTAACTTGACTCCTCAACTGTATTCATTTAAATTGCTTAGATGGAGTCAACATTTTTTCTTCCAGGGTTTTTGGGAACTGGGAGTGTCATTGAACAAGTGCTGTGGAAACTGGTGACAGTGGTACATCAGGGGAGCTGACTGGCATTTTCTGTTAGTTAAAATGGAATTCTGTATTTTAATAGATAAGGAAAAAGATTCTCTTTCTCTGATAAGACAAAAATTGAACACTTTGGGCAGAACTCCAAGTACTATTTCTGGCGAAGACCGGGCACTGTTCACCACCTGCCTAATACCATCCCTACAGCGGAGCATGGTGGTGGCAGTATCGTGCTGTAGGGGTGCAGAGACAGGAAGGATGAACGCAGAAGAATACTGGGAAGCCCTTGAAGAAAACCTGCTTCCGAGTGCACACCGCCTCAAACTGAGGTGACGGTTTAGTGTGACAATGACCCTAAGCATATAGCCAAGACAACACTGGAGTGACTTCAGCACACATCTCAGAGTGGCCCAGACTTCAAACCCCACAGAACTTGTGTGGAGAGATCTGAAGATGGCTCTTTGCAGTTGCTTCCCATTCGGTGTAATGGAGTTTGAGAGGATCTGCCAGGAAGAATGAGCTCAACTGCTCAAAGTCAGGTGTGCAAAGCTTGCAGAGACTAACCGAAGAAGACCTGAAGCTGGAATTGCTGACAAAGGAGCTTCTGCTGTACAAAGTACTGAATGAAGGGTCTGAATACTTGAATGTATGCGAGGTTTCAGGTTTTGATTTTGAATAAATTTGCAGACCTTTCTGAAAACCTGTCACTTCATCATTATGGGTAATTACTTGTATATTGATGGACAAAAATGGCAAATGTATCCATTTAAAATAAAATCTACAACATGATAATTGTGTCGGTGTGCTGCTGCTGGATTGTGTGAATTTCCCCTTGGGATTAATAAAGTATCTATCTATCTATCTATCTATCTATCTATCTATCTATCTATCTAT
>JANRMT010062791.1:167884952-167907647 GCA_026402145.1 Polypterus bichir lapradei | reverse complement strand
GAGTGGTGCATATGATATTATTTATCTTGAGTTTCAGAAAGTCTAAGATCCCACATGAGGGCTCAGTGCAAGTTAAGGGTATAGATGGGGGCAAAACTGGCTCAAGTACAGGAAACAAAGAGTTATGGCAGCGGTCTCAAACTCCGGCCCTGGAGGGCTGCAGGTTTTCATTCTAACCCTTTCATTAATCTGTGACCAGTTTTTGCTGCTCATTAGCTCCTTTTCTTTTCATTTTAATTGACTTGTTTTTAAGGTTTGTTCCCCTGAGTTTCTTCATCGTTCCCCTGAATTGCTTCATTTCTTTCCTTAAATGGCATCCAAACAGAAATGAAATGTGAAGTGAGTGAGCCAACAGAAGACCAACTAAGTCAGGGCCTCAAACTCCAACCAATTTCATTCCAACCAGTTGCTTAATTAGGTGCCGAGCCTCGTTGTTAATTAAACTCGTTCTTTAATTCCATGGCTTGTTGTTGCTCTCGTTGTGCAATAGCAGACATTTCCAAAATTGGTGATTTTCTCTTTTCTAAGAGCACTGGGGTCCTGAGCAGATCAGCATTGCTGAGACCTTCATCTTTCTTTATTTTCAGATATTGTATGGTGGGCACAGTTTGCTGGTCATGTTTTGGCTCATTTTGTATCTCATTATTGTTTGACAGCTAATCTTCAATGTCTTCAAGAGCAAATCAATTACAATTAATTCAAAAGAAGTCAATTAGCAGTAAAAACAGGTCACTAATTAAGAAACGGGTTAGAATGAAAACCTGCAGCTGCTGAGGCCCTCCAGGACTGGAGTTTGAGACCACTGAGTTATCGTGTGAGGGACCCTATCAGAATAGGGTGATCATAAGTCCAGCAAAATGACACTTTTTATTGGCTAACTAAAAAGATTATACTATGCAAGCATTCGAGGCAACTCCAGACCCCTTCTCCAGGTAAGATGTAATAAGAAGGGGCCTGAGTTGCCTCGAATGCTTGCATATTGTAATCTTTTTAGTTAGCCTGTACAAGGTTCCATTTTGCGTGATTTCTCTCTACATCCATAATGGCTAACATGGTACAACACCCTAGTACTACAGAACTGGGTGATGCTAAGAATGGTGTCAATCAGGGGTCAGTGCCAGGGCTGCTACTTCTTCTTCTTCTTCTTCTTCTACCACTTCTATGTGGTGGCGATGTGTTTGATAAATCTTCCCCATACAGCTTGGTCCTTCACCTCCTCCTTAGTCAGACGCTTTTCCGTCAGATCTTCCTTTACTTATCCATCCATCACCTGCTTTTGGCCTCCCTCACTTTCTCTTCCCCACTCCTATCACTCTTTTGCCTACATATTCATCGTCTCTCCTCATCACAGGTCCGTACCACTTCAATCTACTCTCCTGAACTTTCTTAGGTTTCTTACTTTTGTTGTATCTCTGATTGTCTCATTTCTTCTTGTAAACTCCACACCATCCGTCTCCACGTTCTCATTTTTGCCCCATCCAACTTCCTCTTCTCCTGTGCTCCCATTACTGCTCATGTCTTTGCTCTATACATCATTGCTGGTCTTACCACAGTCTTTAAAACCTTTAACCTTTGCCTTGACTCTTTGGTCACACAACACACAGTGCCAGGGCCGCTGCTGTTTTTAATATAAATAGAAATGATCTGGATGGAGTATGATGTAAGAGTTAAAGCTTTGGACTTCATACCCTGAGGTTGGGGGTCTAAATCTCATTAGTGACACCGTATGACCAAGAGCAAGTCACGCCACCTGCCTGTGCTCAGATTGGAAGAAAACAGCAAAAGAAATGGAAGCAATTGTAGCTCAAATGTTTATATCGCCAGCCATACAAGTAAATGTAAAATAAGTAAATATAAATAACAAGCTGGTTAAGTTTGCAGATGATACCAAGATGGGTGGATTGGCACATAATTAAGAATCCAGTGAATCATCACAGAGGGACTTGGACAGCAGACAGGCTTGGGCAGATTTGTGGCAGATGAATTTTAATGTCAGTAAATGTAAAGTATTACACATAGGAAGTAAAAATGTGAGGTCTGAATACACAATGGGTGGTCTGAAAATCGAAAGACCACCTTATGGGAAGGATTTTGAAGTCGCAGTGGACTCGACACTATCAACTGGCAGACAGTGTTCAGAAGCCATTCAGAAGGCTAACAGACTTTTAGGTTATATAGCGCCTTGATGTGTGGAGTACAAGTCACAGGAGGTTCTGCTCAGGTCTTTCTAACACACTGGTGAGACCTCATCTGGAGTCCTGGGTCCAGTTTTGGTCTCCAGGCTACAAAAAGGACATAACAGCACAAGAAAAGGTCCAGAGAAGAACGACGAGGCTGATTCCAGGCCTACAGGGGATGAGTTATGAGGATAGATTGAAGAAGTTAAGACTTTTATTCATTTAATGTCAATAAATGTAAAGTATTACATGTAGGAAGTAAAAATGAAAGGGTTAAATACACAATGGGCGGTCTGAAAATCGAGAGTGCACCTTATGTGAAGGATTTAGGAGTCGCAGTGGACTCGACACTATCAACTGCCAGACAGTGTTTAGAAGTCATTAAGAGGGCTAACAGACTGTCAGGTTATATAGCGCCTTGATGTGTGGCGTACAAGTCACAGGAGGTTCTGCTCAAGCTTTATAACACACTGGTGAGGCCTCATCTGGAGTCCTGGGTGCAGTTTTGGCCTCCAGGTTACAAAAAGGACACAACAGCACTAGAGAAGGTCCAGAGAAGAGTGACGAGGCTGATTCCAGGGCTACAGGGGTTGAGTTATGAGGAAAGATTAAAAGAGCTGAGCCTTTACAGTTTAAGCAAAAGATTGACAAGAGGGTCTTCTAATGCATTTTAAACAAACAGAGGGAGTCGGCAGTTTGGATGCAGGTGGGCAGCTCCACATGAGAAGAATCTGGACTGAGGTGAGAGCAGCTGCCTCACCGCTAAAGGTGACCAGTTTCAGATCCACTGTCTGGACTTTGCACGTTCTCCCGGAGTTCAAATGGATTTTCTCTCATACATCCCAAAGGACATTTGTGCCATGTTAACTGGCCACTCCATGCTGGTCCTGTGGCAGTAATCCCAGTAGTGGACTGGCTGGTTCCTTGCCTTGTGCTCGAAGCTGCTGAGATAGCCTGAATCTCGCCTCCCCCACTTCTTTTGTGCTCTGGTCACCATTGTGTGTCATGGAAGCAGCCTGTGTGTGGATGGCTGGGATAAGATGTTCTATAAATAAATGAAGACCCTTTCTGTATTTGTGTTACTACCTGAGCTGCCCATTGCCAGGGTATCCAGTGGCCTCTGGGGAAGCCTAGTACTTCCGGTAATGTGACCCATGCTGACACTTGTAGGCAGCTGCAGTACCTCGTCCCCTTTCAAGACCCCCCAGTTTTTCATTTCATTTGACCTATTTTGTGCTTTTGAAGTTGGAATAAACGCCTCCTTGGTTTCGCTGCTACATGGTGCATGCTGTAGTCACTAAAGCTGGTCAGATGATGGAAGCAGGGGGCGGCTCTGTTGCGATCTTAAAGAACGGTCACTGTTTATTTGAACATAACTGTACTGGTGTACGGCGGTGGGCTGGCGCCCTGCCCGGGGTTTGTTTCCCGCCTTGCGCCCTGTGTTGTCTGGGATTGGCTCCAGCAGACCCCCGTGACCCTGTAGTTAGGATATAGCAGGTTGGATAATGGATGGATGGATGGATGTACTGGTGTACTGCTATAAGCCCCTTGATTATACACTCCACTTCAGCCTTTGTGGTATATAGCGCCTTTAATTTAGAGCTTTAAAAGTAATTAAATTATCATTATTATAATGGCTGTAGTAACTAGCTAGCTAGTGAGTTTTTGTGTAGTGTGTCTCTCTGACGGCGCTCTAAATTATTCATTGAGCACCTTTTACAGCACGCACTATCAGTATGTGTTGTGAATATTTATTTATTTAGAGCAGTAAACACTTTAAAAGAGCAAGATAGCACTTTTTAGAGCAAACTCCTCTACAATGCACAGTAGTGTCACTTTTTATAGTGAGCCCTGTAACTTTTCAATCCCATTTATTTTTATGTCCCACTAACTTCGGGTGCAGAGCACTGCAGCGCGTCCACAGGTGTTACTTTAAAATGAGTTCATCAAGCACAACTGGACACACGTTGGAAACTTGTGAAGGGTACATTTCACACAAATATTAGGAAGTTTTTCTTTACACAAAGAACGATAGACACTTGGAATAAGCGACCCAGTAGTGTGGTGGACAGGAGGACTTTAAGGACTTTCAAAACTCAACTTGGTGTTAATTTAGAAGAATTAAGTGGATAGGACTGGTGAGCTTTGGTGGGCTGACAGGCCTGTTCTTGTCCAAATTGTTCTAATGCTCTAATTTCTTGAAACGTTGCAAATGAAAAAAAAAATGCCAACTGTTTGTAAGCTTTAAATATTGTCACTGCAATGCTTTATTTTAATTTGAGCCCAGTCCATGACGGCTAGTTTCACTCCCTGGCATGGAAGGCTGAAGAGTTCTGCCACACACTTCGCTCCTTTAGCAGCGAGCACTGTTTTAAGAAGTTATATAGCACGTTTTTATAGGAAGCACAGTGTTTCACAAGCATTTATTTTTCATTTTTATATATGAGCATTTTTTGCAGGGTGCACTGAGACAGGGCATTGACTCATCATGTGCCACCTGTTGCAGTACCCACAATCACAGTTCTTGGTCAGCCATTATACAGAGGGATTCTAATGGGTGGTACCCCGAGTTAGGATGTGTTTACTCACGTAATAATGAAGTGATGGAAACTTGATAGATGTGTAAATGATTCGATCACATTCTGCGCTGGAAATGGTGCCTTCTTCTTGCAAACACAGATCGACACGGTGCTCCATATTGGCAAAGGTATCCGCAAGCATTGTAGCAGTGATGGCAGCAATTTCCTGTTCAATGTTTCTCTGTAACTGTTCGAGTATACGAGGCTTCTTCTTGTACACTTTGCCTTTCAGCGCTCCCCAAAGGAAGAAATCTGGAGGTGACAGGTCCGTGGAACGAGGTGGCCATAGTCCCTTTGAAATGACTCGATTGCCAAACAATGATTCAATTTGTGCCATGCTGTGTGCTGACCTGTGACAAGTGGCCCCATCTTGCTGGAAATAACCTTCTCTGATCTCACGGTTATCCTATTCATCTATACTAATAAAAGGCAAAGCCCTCACTGACTGACTGACTGACTGACTCATCACTAATTCTCCAACTTCCCGTGTAGGTAGAAGGCTGAAATTTGGCAGGCTTATTCCTTACAGCTTCCTTACAAAAGTTGGGCAGGTTTCATTTTGAAATTCTACACGTAACGGTCATAACGGTCATAACGGTCGACAACGTCTGCCATGTTGAACTTTCTTATTTATGGCCCCATCTTCACGAAATTTGGTAGGCGGCTTCCCTGCGCTAACCGAAACCGATGTACGTACTTATTTCGTTGGTATGACACCACTGTCGGCCGCCATATTGAACTTTCCAACGTCACTAATTCTCCAACTTCCCGTGTAGGTAGAAGGCTGACCCCATCTTCACGAAATTTGGTAGGCGGCTTCCCTGCGCTAACCGAAACCGATGTACGTACTTATTTCGTTGGTATGACACCACTGTCGGCCGCCATATTGAACTTTCCAACGTCACTAATTCTCCAACTTCTCGTGTAGGTAGAAGGCTGAAATTTGGCAGGCTCATTCCTTACAGCTTACTTACAAAAGTTAAGCAGGTTTCATTTCGAAATTCTATGCGTAACGGTCATAACTGAATCCTACTTACATACATATATACGTCCATAGCCTGCAGCTCGGTCGCTGTGTGAGGCGCCGTTACGTCCTCCCCCATCCCAACGCCTCCCACGTTGTTGGCTGCCTGCCCATATAAGGCTGTCCGTCGCTCCGGTCTCTTTATTCCCTTCCTTGCTTCGCCACGGTATTCACGTCTCCCTGCTGATAACTACAGCCTTTTTATTTAATCCACGGCTTCTCCGCTGTTTTATTGTTCGTTTGTTACGATTATAGTTATTGTGTAGGTATTTTAGGCTTAGTTTACTGTTCAGGTACCCATTTCCTTTACCGTTCCAACCGTACCCCCATTAACATGTCTACCGAGGTGATCACCATCGATCCAAGAGCTGTCACTTACCGAAACTCAAACTGATTATGACAGCAGCAATCCAAGCTGTGAGAAAACAGTAAAAAGGAGGCGTGTCAGACGTCGTGGTACATTTTCTGATGCAGCTAGACGGAAACAACTTTGTGACGCTGCCGCCAAATATTCGCAAAAAAATCCACAAGTTAATAGACACGCTGTCGCTAAATATTCGCAGGCAAATCCACAACTTAATAATGGGAATGCCTGTTAAACATCTTAGATTCACGAGTACCGATTTGGGTAGTGAACACTTCGATGAATGAAACCTGTTATCTTTACAACGGTTGACTAACACGGAATGTAACTTGAACACAACACATCCTCCAAATACGCACCTGATTGAAAGAAATAATGATAATCAAATCCTTGATGACAGCAACACTCATAACAGTGAAAAAACAATTACATTGACAATCATGTTACGTTATTTTTAAAATGTTTCCTTTTTTTTTTTTCATAACTTCTTTAACACACTACTTCTCCGCTGCAAAGTATTTTGCTAGTTCACAAATAAGTCAAAAAGAGCGCCATGCCTCACCCGTTCGTACACTTATCCAGGAATACTGTGATCTTTATTTCGTTTGGATTGCTTCATTATTAAGACAGTAATACATCATAACTCGTGGTCTCTTCCTGTTAGAACCACCCTGTAGTATACAGCAGCTTTGAGCTTGCCTGATGAAGGGGACTTAGCTGCCTCGAAAGCTTGCATTTGTAATCTTTTTAGTTAGCCAATAAAAGGTGTAATTTCACCCTACTTTCTCCTGAATTATTATATTATTATATTATTATTATTATTATTATATATTAATAATAATAATAATAATTATTATTATTATTATAATAATTATTATTATATTATATTATTATTATATATTATTATTATATTATTATTATTATATTCTACATGTGAAAAAGTAAATACACCCTGTGGTCAAACGAAGGAACTGAATGTCCACAAGGTGAAATGTTGGGAAGCCTACCTGGTGGTCACCGTTTAATTGAAACAAATGAGCAAACAGAAAGTGCTCTTGATGGTGCCAAAACAAACACATAAAAAATAAGGTCCGTGGCTCAGGAACCATTCTTGGCTATCAAAGCCTCTTAAAGTCACGGTGGGAAGGAGGTCCATCCTGCAGCGTGTTCTCATAATGAGCGACTCCTCCTTCCAGGAATCCAGGGGATCGACAGCAGAGGGAGCAGAAGGGATAGAGTCAGTTGGTCTAAACTAGCATCTTCTTAGATAGATAGATACTTTATTAATCCCAAGGGGAAATTCACATACTCCAGCAGCAGCATTGGCAATGTGGAAGGAAAGAAAGAGGATAAAGTTAGCACCAGCGCCCTCTCTCGACCATGGGTGGTAGTACATACCTTAGAAGATCCCGAAGGATGATCCACAGATGTACATGCATGACAAGCCCATTAAATGTTCTTTCTTTTTTAACACATGTGGACATATCAAGATTTGATCTTCATTTAAACACTATACATAAATAAAGGTGATGTAATTGGAGGGGGGGAACAATGAAAAATCTACTTCGTAATACATTTTTCAATACAAAATTAACCGATATGCCGTTTCAAGTTGTGGAAAAGGTCAATCCCCTCTTGGCTCTAATAGCTGGTGTTGCCCCTGAAGTCGGTCTGTCAGTTTTTCCCACTCCTCCATGCAGAATGCTTTCATATTTGTGTGGTGTTTGAGGGGTGCCCTGTGTGAACAGCCCATTTCAGGTGCCCCCTACAGCATCTAAGATCTGGGTTTTGACCTGGTCATTCCAGAATCCTCCATTTCATTATTTTCCTTGTATGTTTAGGGACATTGTCATGTTGCAAGGTCCATTTTTTTGTTCAGCTTCAACTTTCTAACAGGTGGTCTCATATTATCCTGAAGCAACACCTGGTACACTGAAGAATTCCTAGTGGATTATGTGATGAGGAGCTGCTCAGGCCCTGATGTAGCAAAGCAGCGCCAAAGCAGAACATTTGCACCACCATGCTTTACTGTTGGTATCAGGTTCTACTGGTCAAATGCTGCCTTTGGGTTTTGTGGCCAAATAACTCATTGTTCCAGAGGTCCTGCCCTTTGTGTAGGCGTTCACGGGCAAACCTTAGTCATACCCCAATGGACAGCAATGTTTTCCTCCAGGCACAACTCTCATGTAGATGTCATTTGTGTAGCCTCGTTCTAACAGCAGGAGCTACCTAAAAGTCCCATGATGCAATTCTGGGCTTCATAAAGACTTCTTGTGCCATCTTGTGTTGTGCTATCGGGCTGAACTTGCTGGCCTGGGGCCTCAAGTATAATTGATGCATACGCACAAAAATGTTGCATAAGCCTGTTTCCACGCTCACTTCAAAATGTATAAAAACTAAACTTGCCGTAAAGCCACGCTCATTCTCATGGCAGCCTCACACCCTGTGTATGCACGTTTCTGGTTGTTTTTTCAGACTCTCGGCAGCCAACGTCAAAGCAGTGCTACTGTTTTTAAGTCATTTCCCTTTTTTTCATATGTGCATCAATGACACGGGCGTATTCAAATACACCACAGTTCATTTCTTTTGTTTTCAAATTTAATTAATTTCATTCTAATTATTCTGTAACAATATAATGGTGAACGGAATGGCCAAACTATTCCAGCTACCATAGCTGCTTTAACGTTGTTAGAAGACATCGCAAATGGAAGAATTAGAAGAGGGAGCGCATTTAGAGATGATGATGACTGGCTTCTAAGTCGATTTCGATTTCCAAGTGCTCTCCTGTTGGCGCTGTGTGCTGAGCTGGCGCAGGCTTTACAAAGGCAGACTTTGAGGAATTATGCTCCATCTGCTCCTTTGCAAATTCTGTCCATCCTCGGGTTTTTAGCCACAGGAGCTTTTCAATGTGAACTTGCTGAGTGATCAGGTATTTCTCAGTCATCACCAAGGCACACCATGCCAGCTATTTAGGCTGGTATTATCTGTATGGCATCCAGATATATATTACAGTAATCCCTCCTCGATCGCGGGGGTTGCGTTCCAGACCCCCCCGCGATAGGTGAAAATCCGCGAAGTAGAAACCATATGTTTGTATGGTTATTTTCATATATTTTAAGCTCTTATAAACTCTCCCACACTGTTTATAAATATTCCCCGCAGAGTTATACAGCATAAACCCTTTGTATTCTCTTAGATATTAGGTAAGATTCATTGAAATTATGTATATAAACACACTGTTTATATACAGTAAAACCTAAATATTATTTTAAAGATATTGAGTGTCTCCGATATCACATATGTTACAGCCATTACGATAGACAGGCCACCAGCAATAAATACGTACAATGCAAGAAAAATAGTATACAGTAAATGTGTGTACAGTGACACTAAACGTACGTACATGTACTAAGTACTGTAAGAAGAAAATTAATTATGGTTACTCACCAACAATGACACGATGACTTGTCCGATAACAATGAGTTTAATTTTACTGCACAACAAAGGAAAGCGTTACAGCCCTTGTAAAGGAGCCACTTCAGGCGATTGTGTAGCACTGCCGTTGTTCTTCTTCTGGCAGTCTTCAATCCAAATCCCTAAAGTAGATTCCATCCAGACTACTGCCTTATTACATCCACTTACAACTCGTTTTGCACCCTGGTTAAAAGGACACTGCGGCCGTAGATCTTATATTCCTTTCCTACTTTTTAAAGAATCGTAGCCTTCAACAAATCCAAAACGTTTACCTTTTCGGCAATCGTTAACATCTTCTTCTTGCGCTTGGGCACGGCCCCTGAAGCAGTAGCAGATTGTTTTGGAGCCATAATGAAGGGCTTGACTATGCACAAAGATAAACACTAAAGAGCACAACTCTTTACACAGCGAAACACGTTGATGCTGAATGAGCGAGATGAGACTTCCTGGTTAACACTGCATTCAGCACGCAGGAGCTCAACTGCGTGCTCTGATTGGTTAGCTTTTCAGTCAGGAGAACTTAACTGCGTGCTCTGATTGGTTATCTTCTCAGCCATCCGCCAATAGCGTCCCTTGTATGAAATCAACTGGGCAAACCAACTGAGGAAGCATGTACAGGAAGTAAAAAGACACATTGTCCGCAGAACCCGCGAAGCAGCGAAAAATCCGCGTCATATATTTAGTTATGCTTTCATATAAAATCCGCGATAGAGTGAAGCCGCGAAAGTCGAAGCACGATATAGCGAGGGATTACTGTATTTCCTTACACTGTGATTGAACTGCGAAACATCAAAGCACAATTCACAGCAACATCTAGTTTTCCAAATGTAATTGGAGTGGTCAACTGCATGCACATTGCGATTGCAAGTTACATCAGCCAGGGACGAATCACCAAAAGAATGAGATGGCATTACATCATCTGTAGAAGCAGAGCCTATAAAAACGGCAGCTCTGCACAGTCACAGGTGCTTTTTCCAACTAGTGCAGCAAAAGGCAAGCAGTTCTTTTAAAGATAGCAAGTTACCTCAAATGTCCATGTAAAGAGTAGAGAATCAATCTGTTGTGGCACTCAGCGCAAAAACCACACTATAAAGGCACCTTCAGAGAATGAATTTGCTTATGTAAATGAAAGCATTTCCACTCTATTAATGTGCTTCTCTATAGTCCACAGATGTGTGTCGCGTTGTGCAGGTATGTAGCATGCTGTATAATGTGCCACACAATTGTGGCTTGGCGATATCAGAAGAGATGTGGTATGATGAACCTGACCCTGACCCACCAAATGATCAGCCAAATTGAACAATGTTACAACTTCGTTTGAATGTAATTAGCAGAGTGTAAAAACAGATAATCAGATGCAGCATTTGTTTTTTAACCAATTGGTTTAATTTGTGCTCAATATCACATAGCACAGCCCTTATGTTCCTTAGTTCACTGGCCACATCTCTTACAGCAGTGACTCCATAACCGCGTCCGTCAGCACACGGCCAGATGGTCGCCCAGTGGTTTCCGAGGCAGAAGTGGATGAGTAGCCAGCACCTGAAGATGTGCTTGGGCACAGCAGCACCATCAGCATGTGGCGTCGCGTCCTCGGCAAGGGGGTCAGTTTTTGTAATATTGTCTGAAACAGAATAAACAGATGGTGGGCTGCAAATTGCCTTTTCACTGACCACTTCTTTTTTTATTTTGGGCACTGTGCAACTTTCTGAACTTGCAGTTTACGAGCATCTATGCCATGCTGTATCACTCAATCAATTTCCTTTTGTTGTTTATACCACTGCTTAAGCCAACAAATAGTACGTTTTTCCTTGCCTTCACTTCACATTTGCTGAAATTCTAGTTTTTTCCACATGCTTTTGCCATTGTCTTTTAACAAAACACTGAACGGAAGGGTCTATTTCAAATATGCAAAATTAGGAGAGGACTCAGGATGATGCTGAAGACACATGCTCATGCATTAATTTTCATGTTCATTGGGATTTATAAAGGGGAAGTGCATAGAACTCGGCGTACACAGTTTTATGCATCTGGATTTTTTTGTGCGTACGCACATTTCCAGTTTTGTTTGTACACCATGTTTTAGTGTGAATTCTATGCACGGCATTATACATGAGGCCCTTGGATGAGTTGCCAGTTTTTTGAAATCTTCTCCACTTATAGATGATCTTCTGGACAATGGCATGGTTGATTTCCAATTGTTTGGAGATCTTTTGAAATCCCTTCACAGACTCCTAGACATCTAAAACCTTCTTTTTTTAAGTACTCAGAGAGCTTTTCTGAATGCAGCATGTTGATAACACATACTTCAGACCCACCTAAATATCTAAATATAAGAACACCAGATGAGATCCTCTCTAATGATGTGCTGCTCATTTACACCTGATTCTGATTTGAAGTATTTGAGGGTATTATAAATGTAGGAGTGAAATTGCTTCCACATAATTTCCACAATTTGCATTGATGATTATTTAAATTATACAATGAATGACTAAATGTAAAAGCAGCCTGGTGTTTGTTATATCACATTTACCTAAACATACAGTTTAAATGAAGATCAAATATTGATATGTCCATATCTCTTTATTATAAAAAAAAAATCCTGGAAAGAAAATGCAGCGCGACGAGATGTGATCTTCTCGGAAGACACTTAAAAGACCTGTGAGACGCAAACAATATCAAATAAGAGCACGGCCAGCAAAACACTCAGTCGTGTAAAGGCACATAGCACACACAGATCCTGTGCTCTCAGCACATATAAAGTGTATAAGGACAATACGTTCTAGACGAAGCGTCAACGACTAAGCAAAGAAGAAAGAGCAGCACGGAGAAAAGAGACCCAAAAGTGCTGGAGAGAAAAAAGGCAGATAAGAGATTATGAAAGCAGTGGAATTCGAAAGGCTCAAACAAACGATGGCGCGATACACATGCAGAGAAAGGTGAAGAATATGAAAGCAGTAAAATTCTTAAGTATTTTAGCGTCCCAGCCAGGTTGAAGCCTTTTTTGTTTTAAGTGACTGTTCGGTCCAATTGAGGGATGCCGGAGTACGGCACGGAAGACTGATAGCGGGTTATTGATTGATGTGGTAATCGAGACCCGGGGATGAGGGGTTGGAGAGGGTGCTAGAAAGTTGTGTTTGGGGTTACAAAGTCGACGATTGTTCAAGTAAAACTTTTGTGACACTTTATTATGTCAGTCGCTACAGTATCAAAAAAAAGATTGCATTACCGCAAAACAAAAGGAAATTGATCATCAGGACCAGGTGTAATTAAAAAAATAGCAGGACAAAGCGAGGTCAGAAATAAAAGGCAAAGAGCAGAAAACAAAGTCTTTTTGCCTTCGCATCATTCAATGCAAAAAACATAGATTTACACAATAATTTACCATACGCTATGAGAATCTGTGGTCCCACAACAGTTAAAGCAGCGACAAATTTAATTTCAAAGAAAACACAATTCGGTCAGGAGTATATTTATGATCACGGAGAAGTGATCACAACGCGAGCAGCTGAGACACGAAGTGGCAAAAAGGACAGCGGCTGTACAGGGTTTAAAATGATCGATGGTCAGCGCGACAGCAGCTGCCCCCCTTGACAACGCGAGCAGTGTTATACGTCCTGCGAGAAAGAGATTTAACCACGCCCGGGGCCGGAAATAAAGGACAAGTATTGTTTTTACAACAACACACGAGACAAGGCTGTGAACCATCATTTAAAACAAGTCCACGGACATCTAACCTAGCAGTTGTTGGATTGCTGTTGGCAGACACGCATCATGTGCTCCCAGCTCTTAAAACAACGACATGCGACAAACAGAACTTGCAGCTTGCCAGCAGCAGCAGAAAGACAGCAGATGATCCGACGGCATCTCCTTAGCGTGCGTTTAGCCGCCACCCCCTTCACAACGCGAGTAACGTTATACGTCCTGCGAGAAAGAGATGTAACCATGCCCGGCGGAAATAAAGGACAAGTATTGTTTTTACAACAACACGTGAGACAAGGCAGTGAGCCATCATTTAAAACAAGTCCACGGACATCTAACCTAGCAGTTGTTGGATTGCTGTTGGCAGACACGCATCATGTGCTCCAAGCTCTTAAAACAACGACATGCGACAAACAGAACTTGCAGCTTGCCAGCAGCAGCAGAAAGACAGCAGATGATCCGATTGCATCTCCTTAGCGTGTGTTTAGCCGCCCCCTTCACAACGTGAGTAGCATTATACGTCCTGCGAGAAAGAGATGTAACCACGCCCGGCGGAAATAAAGGACAAGTATTGTTTTTACAAAAGTTTTTAAAATAAAAGTGAAAATAATGCATATATAACAATTCCCATGAAAATAACAATCTCTTTAAATTGTATATCCGGTAAACCAAACATGGGGGTGGGCGAGTGAAGTGAGTAGGGGGCAGAGCCCCCTAGTTTGTTAAAAAAAAAAAAAAAAAAAAAATCATTAAGTGTACTTACTTTTTCACATGACTGTTAATAAAATCGTAATGTTTGTTCGCTAATCATGTAAAAAAAAAAAAAATTCTTTTTCTGAAATTTTGCATGTGTCGCCATTGGTCCAACTTAAAATATTGGCTATATGGTGTATTTGTGAGAGAGGTTGTAATTGAGGGGTGCATCCTAAATACCAGTGCTGATGTGGGGACTTGCAGTTCTCATCAGACAGCAAGTGCGTGCTGGGGCTGATGGGAGGATGCTGTTGTCAGCTCACAAAGTTGTATACCAGCCAAAGTGGGATCTCATCTAAGACCCTATCTACAGTGTTTTCTTCTCAACCAGTTTGGATAACAATTTTATTGTCTCACTGGATTCCTGTTTTTGTCAGCGAGTGGTCATTTTATCTTATCATGGGTCATGTTCAGCCAATACTGAATTTCCAAAAGACAGGTTATGGCCTTTCTTGTTTTTGTTTAGATCCTTTTTTTGAGAAATATATAGGTTTAAAAATGGAGTTTGCTGTTGCCAAACCCTTAGGTTGCAGTGTTCCTTTCTTTCAACCCCCACAAAATGCTTTTAAAACTCTAAAACACCCTTTATGATGAGTTTCACCATTGTGAAAGCCAATGCAGAACTGTAAGGAAACTCCGCTATTTTCACTCACCAGTAGCAGTTACATTGTAAATGAGCTTAGGAAATCAATGGATGAATGGATGGATATCAGACATAACCAACAGAGCGAGATTCGGGTCACCAGACAAGGACTGTTCAACTACTTTTTAACACAAATATCTAATCAGCCAATCACAAGGGAGCAACTCAGTACATTTTGGCCTCTAGACATTGTCAAGACGACCTGCTGAAGTTCAAACCGAGCATCAGAATTGGGAAGAAAAGGGATTGAAGTGATTTTGAACATGGCATAGTGGTTGGCTCCAGATGGGCTGCTCTGAGTATTTCAGAAACTGCTGATCTACTGGGATTTTCATGCACAACCATCCCTAGGGTTTACAGAGAGTGGTCTGAAAAAGGGAAAATATACAACGAGTGGAAGTTCTCTGGGCGAAAATACTTTGTTGGTGTCAGAGGTCAGAGGAGAATGGCCAAACTGGTTCAAAATGATAGAAAGGCAACAGGAACTCAAATAAGCACTCGTTACAACTGAAGTGTGCAGAAGAGCATCTCTGAACACACAAGATGTCGAACCTTGAAGCAGGTGGGCTACAGCAGCAGGAGACCACATCGGGTGACTCTCTTGTCTGCTAAGAACAGGCAATTGAGGCTACAATTCACATGGGCTCACCAAAATTGGACAACAGAAATTTGGAAGAACGTCGCCAACTCCTAACGAGTCTCGTTTTCTCCTGCGACATTCAAGATGGTAGGGTCAGAGTTTGGTGTCAAAAACATGAAAGCTTGGATCCATCCTGCCTTTTACCAGTGGTTCAGGCTGGTGCTGGTAGTGTGATGGTTTGGGGGATATTTTGTGGCACACTTTGGGCCCCTTACTACCAATTGAGCATCATTTAAATACCACAGCCTACCTGAGTATTGTTGCTGACCATGTCCATCCCTTTATGACTGCCATCTTCTGATGACCGCTTCCAGCAGGATAAGGCGCCATGTCATAAAGTTCAGATCATTTCTAACTAGTTTCTTGAACATGACAAGGAGCTCACTGGACTCAAATGGCCTCCACAGTCAGCAGATCTCAATCCAGTAGAACACCTTTGGGATGTGGTGGAACAGAAGATCCACATCATGGATGTGCAGCTGATAAATCTACAGCAACTGCATGATGCTGTCATGTTAATAGGGACCAAAATTCATGAGGAATGTTTATAGCACCTTGTTGAATCTACGCCACCAAGAATTACGACAGCTCTGAAGGCAAAAGGGGGTCTAACCCGATACTAGCAAGGTGTACCTAAAAAAGTGCCTGGTGAGTGTATGTTTTAGCTTTTTTTTTTTGTTCAATTAAACTGTTAAATGGAAAGAGGAGAATTTTAAAATATTTGCAAACTCATTGTTAAGACATTAAGAGACTGTTAATGTTAAGACAGGGGGAATAAGTTGCATTGAATAATGAACTACTTCAGTCCTTAACTGCCACCATGAGTCTAATGATAAAATGAAGTGACCTTTATATTATGCTTTCAAAAAATCATGATATCCTTACATTGCACCTCAAAAAATTCTTTCTTTCAGCTTTACTAAAGCTTACACTAAGACATTTTCACGAGCATTGATACACTTCGAAAATCTATTTCTGTTTTGAATGACAATGGTTGAGATTCCAGGCTGAAGTTTTGTCTGTGTGGAGTTGGCATGTTCTCCTCATGTCCACATGGGTTTCTTCTCACAGTCTAATAACATGCAGGGTAGGTAGATTAGCAGTGCTGAACTGGCCCTATTGTGTGTGTGTGTGTGTGTGTGTAGCCTATGACGAGATGACAATCTGTCCAGGCATTGTTCTTTCCTTGCACCCTATGGTTTGTGGGATGGGCACCAGCTGCTCCATGACCCTGCTCTGAATAAGCATGTTTGGAATATGGATAAACAGAGTATTGTTTTAACAATTTGTTAGTCACACACTTTTCTCTTTCAGTGGTATTCAGGTGAGAAAATATGCTTGAAAGGAAACAAAAACATTTACTTTTTTATTATATGGCCTTTCCTATTTACTGCTTTATTACTTTATTACTGCTGTTGTCATTATGATAGTAATCCTCTTCTTGGGCGCTAGTCCAGCACCGATTTTGTAATTTGGGACCTTAGATTAAAACATTTAAGAAGCCCTGATGATTGCATGCAATCCTTTTACTTTTGTTATGTGCCACACAATAAAAGCTCAGCGTGTGTCTCCCACTAGCACCCCCTTGTGGGAATACTGCATGTTTGCAGTGTGCTCTGCCAGCCGAGGTGTGACGTGTTTGTTGTGCTGTGATCCATTGATGACTCGCCTGTCTGTCTGTAGGACTGATTCACCACTCATGATGTGGCCTCTGAGTCAAGCTCTTTCTTCATCTGTCTCTGTGCCAGCACTTACTCAGATTTGTTTGATTCTAAATCTTGGGCCTCGTCCCTATCATAAAAACACAGAAACATAAAAAAAAAAAAAAGTAAAAACAGGATTCTGACTTTACATCTGTCAGAGCTGGGATATGTCATTTAGTTTTAAGCAGCTATAGATTTCTTTATATTTACTTTTATATAATACACTTGCCGATAGTAATGATCAGATGGCTGTATAAAATATTTGTAAATGTATTAAATTAATATTGTGCAATATATATGTATGATGACTGATGATCATTGTATGCAGTGCATTCAGAAAGTCTTCAGACCCCTTGACTTTTGGACAGTTTGTTTTGTTGCAGCCTTGTGCTAAAATAATTTAAATTCATTTATTCCCCCCTCATCAAGCATCAGTCCATACCCTAGAACGATAAAGCAAAAACAGACGTTTACAGATTTTGTGCAAATTTACAAGGAAAAACTTGACATATCCCATTGACACAAGTATTCAGATTTTCTGCCATTCCTCTCTGCAGATCCTCTCAAGCTGGATGGAGACCGTCGGATGGTCAGCTATTTCCAGGTCTCTCCGGAGATACTCCCAAGATATACATCCAGACGCCATGCAAGCATCTGCCTTTAGCACTGGCTCCATTATTTCTCACAGAAATTCTGTCTTTGGCCGGGCCACTCAAGGATATTCACAGAGTTCCTAAGACACTCCTGGGTTGTCTTTGGTTTGCCCTGTTGGAAGATGAACCTTCGGGCCAGTCTTTTTTTCTGTGTTCTTTATTTCGTCTTATACAATTTCTTGCATTAGGGATTTGTTAGTTTCCGCATACCCCTTGGGGTCAGAGCGCAGGGCCATTGTACAACGCCCCTGGAGCAAGTGCAGGTTAAGGGCCTTGCTCAAATGCCCAGTAGAGTAGGATCCCTTTTGGCAGTAATCGGGATTCAAACCAGCAACCTTCCGGATACCAGCGCAGATTCTTAGCCTTAGAGCCACCACTCCACCCAATCTGAGGTCCAGAGTGCTCTTAGCAATTTGCCATTAAGGATATCTCTGTACTAACCCTCGTCCCCAACTTGTCTCCTAGTCCCTGATGCGGTCACTTCCATGCTTCACTATTGGTTAAGCATTGCCTGGTTTCCTCCAGGTATGACACTTCGAATTGGGGCCAAACAGTTCAATGTTGCCTTCATCAGACCCAAGAATCTTTTTTCTCATAGCCTGAGAGTCCTTTACATGCCTTTTTGCCACTCCAAGTGGGCTTTTATGTGTGTTTTACTGAGGGGAGGCCTCCATCCGCCCACTCTGCCGTAATGCCCAAATCGGTGGAGTGTTGCAATGATGGTTGTTGTCCTTCTGGAGTGATCTCCAGTCTCTACACAGGTTGTCTGGAGTTCAGCCAGAGTGACCATCAGATTTTTGGTCACCTCTCTTCTCAAGTCCCTTCTCCCATGACTACTCGTGTGGCCAACTCTAGGAAGAGTCATGGCTGTTCCAGATTTCTTCCATTTTAAGAATTTTGGAAGCCACTTTGCTCTTGAGAACCTTCAATGGTGCAGATTTCATTTGTATCCTTCCCCAGATGTCCGCCTTGATGCAATCAAATCTATGAGCTCTGCTGGCAATTCCTTCGAACTCAAGGCTTGGTCGTGGTCAGCTGGTAGAACTTCTCTAGACGGATGTATGCCTTTCCTATTCAGTCCAATCAAATGAACTGTGGATCCAAACAAAGTGTAGAAACATCTGTGATGATCAGCAAAATAAGGTTTCAAGTGTCATAAGCAGGGCATCTCAAATGCATCAATGTGATATTTCACTTTTTGATTTGTAATAAATCTGCAAAGGTTTGGAATGTCCTGTCATTTTGGGGTATTGAATGTTACTTGAGGAGGAGAAGAATGAATTTAACTGTTTTTAGCATATGGCAGTAACACAACAATATATGAAAAAAGTGCAGGGTGGTATAACTTTCTGAATACATTTTTCACATAATTTCCAGACTATCCTGTAATTTATATATTTTTGTCATTTCTTCAGGTCATTCATCTCTTTCCATATGTGCGTATTCAGTTCATACTCATAAGGAGCCATGTCTGTCCTGGCAGTGCTGGGCATAGATGGGGTCCAACCCTAGCTGGGACACAGTCTATTGCAGGGCACATCCATACGCATACCCTCACTCACATACACAGAGCCATGTCAGAGTCACAAATTAAACCTGAAATGGTGGGCCCGATTTAGGAAAAGTGTTGTCATTGTTAAAGGTTTGGACTTCAAACCCCAAGGTTGTGGGTTCAAATCCTGCTACTGACACTGTGTCACCACAAGCATGTCACTTGACCTGCCTGTGCTCCAATTGGAAAAAATAAAAGAAATGTCACCAATTGTATGATAAATGTTGTAAGCCGCCTTGGGTAAAGGTCATCAGCCAAATATGTAAATGTAAATATGTAAATTTCTACATGCTATGACAGAAATACATGCAAATACCCGTAAATGAAAGTCTTCAAGGTGCACTTTAATCACGTCTGAACTGTTTGAGTTATAATTTTAAAATGGGGCACAGTGGGAGAAATCAAGGAATAATGTGTCTTTGACCCAAACATTATGGAGGGCACTGTATAGACCAGGGGTGTCCAACTCCAGTCCTGGTGAGCCACAGTGGCTGCAGGTTTTCATTCTAACCATCTTCTGAATTAGTGAGCCATTTTTGCTGCTGATTAACTTGTTTTGCCTTAGTTTTAATTGACGTGACTCAGACCCCTTAGTCGTTTCTTTTTCATTAATGAGTAGCCAAACAATAATGAGGCCCGAAACAAGAGCAGCTCACCTGAAAATAAAGAAAGGTCATGTTGGTCTGCTCAGGTCACCAAAACATCTTGATGGTGGTCTTAGAAAAAACAGAAAATCAACAGTCTGCTGTGGAAGAATGAGAGCAGAAAGGATATTCAATAACGGCTTTAATGAAACAGCAAGAAGTGGATTCTCATTAAGAAACTGGTTGAAGTGAAACTGGCTGAAGTTTGAAGCCCCAATTTAGGTGGACATCTGTTGGTTTGTTTCACGTCTCATTTCTGTTTGGCTGCCATTTAATGAAGAAACAAATCAATTCAGAGGGCTGAATCCTTAAAAGCAGGGTTATTAAAATGAAGAGATAAGGAGGTAATTAGCAGTTAAAGCTGATCACTGATTAGGAAAAGGGTGACAATGAAAACCTGCAGCCACTGCGGCCCACCAGGACCAGAGCTGGACACCCCTGGTATAGACCCTGCTGTTCTTTCTGAGACTCTGTAAAGTGCCTTGAGCATGGGAAAGGCACCCTTTAAATAAAATGTGTTATTATTATTTTCATCCTCACCTATGGTCACAATCCTGAGAGTGTGGACGGCACTGTAAATATGCCCAACTGAAAAGTCACTAATTAGTGTTAGCTATAGGGCAAAGGTAATCGGCGTCAGTCCTGGTGGGGCACAGTAGCTGCAGGTTTTTGTTCCAACCCTGTTTGCTTAATTAGAAAACAACCCTTTGCCAATAACAGATCTTATTTAATGTCATGACTTGTTAAAAGTTTTAACTCTGCCATGTCACATTATTCTTAAACCATTTCCAAGGGGATCATCCAAATGATTTGAAGCCTCAAATGAATTAACAATTTTCAGTCCTTCACTTCTCTTCTGTTTCCTCCTATTAAACCAACCAGTGCACAATGGGCACACACAGATGTAGATGGAAGCAAGCTCGATGAAGGACTGCTACTTCCTTTATCATTTGCATCCTATTGCTGATAAGGAGCCATTAGCGACAGTGAATGCAGCTGTTTAAGATAAGCCAAAATAAGCCATTAAGGGTTCAAAATCTTAACAAGCGAGACCACTGAAATAAAGCAGAAAAATGTCACTTGAGCAGGAAGTGCTTCAATAGCAGTAAATGACTTGTCATGAAGAAACTGTGTTGAACAAAAACCTGCAGCCACTGCGGCCCACCAGGACAAATGTAGCTCACCCCCTATTTCAGTGAAAGGCAACCATTTTCGAGTTGCGGCGCACCTGAGGGACTGCCCATAAATAAAGTCGTGACGACACAATCTATGGACAATCGCCAATAAAAACAGTTAATTTTACAAGTTTGAAAGACATTTTCTTAATAAAGGAATCAAAGGATAAATCTTAAATTGAATTAATGTGAACGTTGAGATTGTTTTTCAGCATATATGAGATTGATGCGAGGATCAATTTTCGAAAGACAGACGCGAATTTCCTTGTCGATCGTTTGAAGTCTCTCGCGTTTCTTAGACTTCATTTCCGTAAGTGTTCCGTTATCTGTTTTTCCAACATAAAATATTTTTTTTTAAACATTATCTTTTTAATCAACCAAAAGTTCAAAAACACTAGCAATTTTAAATATTTTACAAAAGTTTTCGCGGCGCCCCTAGAAAAGCGCACCGGTGAAATGAAATGAAATTAAATTTATTACCAGCAAAAACTGATCATTAGCTAAGAAACCGGTTAAACTGAAAACCTGCTGCCACTGTGGCCCTCTAGGATCAGAGTTGGGCAACCCTGCTGTAGGACGTGGGAGTAAAATGACTACAAGTACTGCCAAGTCAATGGAGCCTGTTGTCATCAAGCTCGTGATTTGATATAGTGCCTTTCACAATGAAAAGTATCTCGCGATGCTGTTTAGGTGACGTTCAACTTATTTCTGTCGTTACTGTCTACAATGTGATTGTGCACAACTCAAGTGACTCCCTTAAGATCACACAATAATGATTACGCTTGTGATTTGATTTAGTGCCTTTCATAACGGACTCCATCGCCAGATGCTTCATGAATAGCAAGAATGTGAACGCTGGCGGGTAATGACAGCCATAAAAATTGCAGGGACTGAACCAGCACCTGCACCGTTCATAATGAACGCCATCCCAAGGTTTCCTAGTAGGTGCTTCACAATTCGTTCTCTGTTTCTACAATATGAGTAATGGCAGATTAAGTGAACTGCTTGTGTACAGACACATGAGTCAGTGGAGGGAACTGAACCGATATCAGCGCATTAGCAATTACGGAGGACTCTAAAGGCATGTCTGTACTCCAACACTAAACAGCTGCAGACGCGGTCGTAGACAGAGGATGTTCTCCCTATTTTGCACTGATGCAGAATTGTTCGAAGCGCACTCACTGACCTTCTCTTCAGAAGCGTCCATGTTTTGTTGGCAAAATGCACACGACCATACAGACACTAAACACTGGGAGGCACACGGAGATGGACGCGCACGTCCATGCGACATGACTGCTGAGAAATTTTACGTCACGCTGACCAGCATGGCTATGCAGATGTGCAAAGTGTAAACAGGCCTCTAGGCTGAGAAATCGTTGCACAAACTGTTTGCTCTGTAGGCGGCTGCTGTTCCAGTTAGACTGGGGAATGTAGAAGTGCATAAAAGAAATTCATGGTCTCCATTTTGTTGAAAGTGTTAGGCGTGTGTCCTATAATCATACACTTACAGTAGGTGTTTGCTGGTCTTGTGCAGTATGGTAGAGAATAGTGTTATATAATAAAGATGAATATTTTTTAGGATTTTCCAAGTCTGATGCCCGTATTGGGGCGGCAC
>JANRMT010062791.1:167753853-167876493 GCA_026402145.1 Polypterus bichir lapradei | reverse complement strand
ATATATATATATATATATATATATATACATACAGTATATATACAGCTCAAATAAATGAAAGGACCACTTTTTAATCCGAGTTTGGCATCAAGTCAACGAAACTTGTGGTCTATTGATCTGGTCAGTTAAGTAGCAGAGGGGGTTGTTAATCAGCTTCAACTGCTTTGGTGTTAATGAGGGGCAACAATGAGACGACCCCCAGAACAGGAATGAATGGTTTCACAGGTGGAGGGAGGCCACTGACATTTTTCCCTCCTCATCTG
Source organism: Polypterus bichir lapradei (assembly GCA_026402145.1). Taxonomy (NCBI): domain Eukaryota; kingdom Metazoa; phylum Chordata; class Cladistia; order Polypteriformes; family Polypteridae; genus Polypterus; species Polypterus bichir. The sequence continues at coordinate 167,876,230 of JANRMT010062791.1, read as the reverse complement.
TTTTGTCACTTGTTTTGCATTTGGCTACGGTCAGTGTCACTACTGGTAGCATGAGGCCATACCTGGACCCTACAGAGCTGGCACAGGTAGTCCAACTTCTCCAGGATGGCAGGCACATCGATACGTGGCATTGCCAGAAGGTTTGCTGTGTCTCTCAGCACAGTCTCAAGGGCATGGAGGAGATTCCAGGAGACAGGCAGTTACTCTAAGAGAGCTGGACAGGGCCCCTTGTAGAAGGTCCTTGACCCATCAGCAGGACCCACCGGTATCTGCTCCTTTGGGCAACGAGGAACAGGATGAGCACTGCCAGAGCCTACAAAATGACCTCCAGCAGGCAGGCCACTGGTGTGAATGTCTCTGACCGAACAATCAGAAACAGACTTCACGTTGGTGTCCTGAGGGCCCGACATTCTCTAGTGGGCCCTGTGCTTACTGCCCACCCGGCACCGTGGAGCTCGATTGGCATTTGCCATAGAATACCAGAATTGGCAGGTCCACCATTGGCGTCCTGTGCTTTTCAAAGATTAGAGCAGGTTCACCCTGAGCACATGTGACAGATTTGAAAGGGTCTGAAGAAGCCATGGAGAATGTTATGCTGCATGTAACATCATTCACCATAACTGGTTTGGTGGTGGGTCAGTGATGGTCTGGGGAGGCATATCCATGGAGGGACGCACAAACCTCTACAGGCTAGACAACGGCACCTTGACTGCCATTAGGTACTGGGATGAAATCCTTGGACCCATTGTCAGACCCTATGATGGTGCAGTGGCTCCTGGGTTCCTCCTGGTGCACGACAATTCCCGGCCTCATGTGGCAAGAGTATGCAGGCAGCTCCTGGAGGATGAAGGAATTGATACCATTGGCTGGCCCCCACGCTCTGCTCGCCTGACCTAAATCCAATAGAACACCTCTGGGACATTATGTTTCGGTCCATCCAACACTGCCAGGTTGCACTTCAGACTGTCAAGGAGCTTAGTGATGCCCTGGTCCAGTTCTGGGAAGAGATCCCCCAGGACACTATCCGTCGTTGTGATTAGGAGCATACCCTCAATGTTGTCAGGCATGCACACAAGCACGTGGGGGACATGCAAACTACTGAGTAAGATTTGGAGTTGCTGCAATGAAATTTCAGAAAAATGAACTGGCCTGCCTGCAGTATCATTTTTTCACTTTGATTTTCGGGGTGTCTTTGAATTCAGCCCTCTGTAGGTGGATGTGATAGATAAATAGACAGACAAACAGACAGACATGCTATTAATCCTAATGGGAATTGCAGAGTTACAGCAGCAGACCAAAAAGGAACAAATATGCATCTAGCAAAAATGAACATAATCTTAAGTGTGCTTACAAAGCACAAAAAAATATAACAAGAATTATCTATAAGTAAATAAACAAAGTGTATGTATTTACAAAGTGTAAAGTGATTAGAATTGTTCATACTTATTGTACAATTCCACAGCACACAATGTCAGTCATTGGAACAGTATGTTGCATGTAACATCATTTTCTGTTAAGTTGTATGGTACACTGACTCAGTACCATTCAGCAAACAGAGAACAAGACTATCTTGGCCGAGCGGTGACTCATTAGAGAGCCTGATAGCTGAGGGTTGAAACAACCTCACATGGTGCTCCTCGGAGTAATGCAGTTGTCTCAGTCTGTTACTAAATGTGCTCCTTTGTTTAGCCAAAACTTCATACAGGGGTGAGTGTCATTCTCCAGGATAGCAAGCAGCTTCCTGAGTGACCTCTTATTCTAATACTTGTACCAGTCAGTTCTACCTGACTCCCAAGATTGGATTATTGGCATCACCTGCTCTAATGTCATTTCCCCAGCACACTACCGCATAAAAAATTACCACTGACCAATACAGAATGATTAGAAATCATGTAAGAGTGACCTGCATACACTAAAAACCTCAAACTCCTCAGGAAATAGAGGTGACTCTGACCCTTCTTGTATACAGATTATGTGTTGGTACTCCACTCAAGCCTGCCATTCAGATGCACCCCTAGCTACTCCTTATCACCTCCATTGAGAACCAGAGGCGAAATGAGCTCAACCCATCTGAAGTCTTTGATTGTCTCCTTTCTCTTATTGATGTCAAGCTGCAGGTGATTCATTCTGCACCATTCAACAAGGTTCTTCACTAGTGTCCTGTATTCATTTTCCTGTTCATGTTCTGCAGATGACATGACTCAGAATTGTATCTAAAGTCTGAGGTCCATCCATCCATCCATCCTCTTCCGCTTATCCGAGGTCAGGTCGCGGGGGTAGCAGATTAAGGAGAGAAGCCCAGACTTCCCTCTCCCCGGCCACTTCTTCCAGCTCTTCCGGGAGAATCCCAAGGCGTTCCCAAGCCAGCCGGGAGACATAGTCCCTCCAGCGTGTCCTGGATCTTCCCCGGGGCCTCCTCGGGACCAGGGAGGCGTCCAGGAGGCATCCTGATCAGATGCCCGAGCCACCTCATCTGACTCCTCTCGATGCGGAGGAGCAGCGGCTCTACTCTGAGCCCCTCCCAGATGACTGAGCTCCTCGCCCTACTTTAAGGGAAAGCCCAGACACCCTGCGGAGGAAACTCATTTCAGCCGCTTGTATTCGCGATCTCGTTCTTTCGGTCACTACCCATAGCTCATGACCATAGGTGAGGGTAGGAACGTAGATCGACTGGTAAATTGAGAGCTTTGCCTTACGGCTCAGCTCTTTTTTCATCACGACAGACCGATGCAGAGCCCGCATCACTGCGGATGCCGCACTGATCCGCCTGTCGATCTCACGATCCATTCTTCCCTCACTCGTGAACAAGACCCCGAGATACTTAAACTCCTCCACTTGGGGCAGGATCTCGCCCCCAACCCTGAGAGGGCACTCCACCCTTTTCCGGCTGAGGACCATGGTCTCGGATTTGGAGCTGCTGATTCTCATCCCAGCCGCTTCACACTCAGCTGCGAACCGCTCAATAGAGAGCTGAAGATCACGGCCTGATGAAGCAAACAGGACAACATCATCTGCAAAAAGCAGTGACTTTTTAAAGTCTGAGGTGTACAGGATAAACAGGAAGGGAGTCAGCACTGTTCCCTGTGGAAGCCCTTGTGCTACTCATGACCATGCCTGACACACAGTCCTTAAGCCACACAAACTGTGGTCTGTCTACCAGTTAAGTAGCTCATTATCTAGGGCACTGTGGTAAGATCAACCCTCATTGAAACTCTGGACTGTATGGTATTGAATGCACCAGAGAAATCAAAAAGCCATGTCCTCACCCTGCTGCCCTGTTATTTCCTGCAGGGACTAGACTCTATTGAGTAGATAGATGACAGCATCACCTGCCATTATGTGGTCCTGTTAGGCAAGCTACAGAGTGCTGTTCTGACAAAGGGTTGCATTACTGTGCTGCACTCTTTATGAATTTCCTGTTCGATTGGTATGCTTCTTAATAAAATGCAGTTTATTTTTATAAAACACATTCCGATGTACCTCTTACATCAAATGTACCTGGCCATTTCTCCGATCCTGTTCAGTCTATATACATCAGACTTCCAATATGAGTCCTGCCATGTGCAAAAGTTCGCTGATGACACTGCTATTGTGGGCTGCATTAGGAGTGGGCAGGAGGAAGAGTACAGGAAGCTAATCAAAGACTTTGTTAAATGGTGTGACTCAAACCACTTACACCTTAACACCAGCAAGACCAAGGAGCTGGTGGTGGATTTTAGGAAGCCCAGGCCCCTCATGGACCCCGTGATCATCAGAGGTGACTGTGCAGAGGGTGCAGACCTATAAATATCTGGGAGTGCAGCTGGATGACAAATTGGACTGGACTGCCAATACTGATGCTCTGTGTAAGAAAGGTCAGAGCCGACTATACTTTCTTAGAAGGTTGGCGTCCTTCAACCTCTGCAATAAGATGCTGCAGATGTTCTACCAGACGGTTGTGGCAAGTGCTGTCTTCTACGCGGTGGTGTGCTGGGGAGGCAGCATAAAGAAGAAGGACACCTCACGCCTGGACAAACTTGTTAAGAAGGCAGGCTCTATTGTAGGAGTAAAGTTGGACAGTTTAACATCTGTGACAGAGCGACAGGCATTAAGCAAACTCCTGTCAATCATGAAGAATCCACTGCATCCACTGAACAGTGTCATCTTCAGGCAGAGGAGTAGCTTCAGTGACAGACTTTTGTCACTGTCCTGCTCCACTGACAGACTGAGGAGATCGTTCCTCCCCCACACTATGTGACTCTTCAATTCCACCCAGGGGAGTAAATACTAACATTACTCAAAGTTATTGTCTGCTTTTACATGCATTATTTCTATTTAATTTAATATTGGTTTTTTTTTGTATCAGTATACTGCTGCTGGATTATGTGAATTTCCCCTTGGGATTAATAAAGTATCTATCTATCTATCTATCTATCTATCTATCTATCTATCTATCCATCAAAACTTTGAAGTGAAACTTTTAACCTGATTACTGCCTTGAAGTCTCCAAATCTAAACGTCTGGGCTTTTTCCACTCAATTCCTGTATTATTAACTGACACCCACATACCATGTCCTGCAATAAAGAGGAAATGCTTATACGCTTGGAAAAAAATACTATTTATCTCCCCGCCTCCTCTTCGTTGTGCTACTCCCACGAGACCACGCCCATTCTCCCCAAGCCCGAGAAGCAAACAGGTGTTTGGAATGGGCGTGAACGATGTATTGCGACCGCCCCTCGTCTTAGTGTACAGGTTGTCCGGACCAAGTTTTGTGATAGCAGTTGAAATAAAAAGCGCGTTAGCGACCGGTTGTCCAAGTTGAAGCTTATAAAGGTGCGGATGTTGTAATTTTACCATTCAATTCATGTCAAGTGCACTTTGCCGTTTAGAGGGTGGTTTTATACACTTCGAAAGAGCGACCGACGAACAAACACGCCAGCACTTTCAACTTTCTCTTCACGAACAGGTAACAGGAGAGCCGAACCGCGGAGAGCGGGTAATGGGTCGCGCGCCAGGAGGAGGGCTATGCATCCGGCAAGCCGTGGTGTTTTCGAGCGGGACAGGTGACAGGCCGGAAGTGCGCTGCCGCGGTCGAAGCCGGGCTCTTGAGAGCTGTGCTGGGACGTGCTTGTCGGGCGCTGGGCGATCCTGCGATGAGGGAATGAGGACTTTGGCAGGAGACGAGGACGCGCAGCTGTTTTTATTTACTTCTTTTTTTATAATTACTCATATAAATTGTCCTCCGTAGCATTGCGGGTGTAAGAGCTGTAAGAGCGCGCCGGCCTTATCTATCATGTAAGCTGATCGGTAGGATACGTTTACGCCAAACTTGTCACAGCATTTTCAGAGAGGAAAGAATTTGAGTGTTGAACATTTTGCGACACTCCCGCCGTGGTTCCTTAACTTGCCATTCATCATCCCACCCAGCCGGGTTTTAACACGAAGGAGTCCGCTTTTTGCTGTAAATTAAACAAGTCATTTGCACTTTACTTCGTGTGAATGTGTAGGTATGTGAATAATATTTTAATCCTTGTGCTGGGCATTTCTGACATAAGGGTTCTTGTTAGTAAAATGAGACGTTAGAGTAACCTAAGATAAGTTAGTTTTTGTATAGTTCTTTTCCTCCGCTCTTATTCGTCCTTTATTTGAAATTTGTATATTTTGCCATAGCAGCAATGTGGACGAAACACGCTGTTTAAAATAAGGACTGTTCTGTTAAGTATAGGAGATTAGACTGCGAGGAAAGATCCGGCAACGCTTTGCTCTTGCATTTTGACAGATAAAACCCGACGCAAGCAAATTTTTGGGACAGTAAATCAAAAAACGTTAAGGAAATTGCATATTAAAAGAGGGAAACGGCAATTTTGAAATGTGTTCTTTTTTTTTAATGTCTACGTTATCAAGAAAATTTGCAGTGTATTGATTGATTTTGTAAATTACCTTGGATAAGGGTGTCTGCCAAACAAAACTATGAAACAATGGGCAAAAGGTCTGACTTAATTTCATCATTGTCACAGTGGAAATTTGCCACTTCACAGCTCTAGGAGATTGGGTTCAAATTCCAGTCCACCCATCCCTGCAAGAGGGGGAGTTTAACTGTTTATTCTGCATTTTTTAGGAGGTCCTTTATATTTCCTCCCACATCTCAAAGTCACAAATAATAGGTTAATGTGACCTGGCTGCTTGAGTGTGGAAACGTGCGTAAGAGAGAGAGAATTGCCATGTCCAGGGTTCATTTTAGTCTTGGCACCTGAAGGTTGCAGTCATGGGCCAAAGCTTCCAGCAATCTGAAAATTCGATGAGGCAATTTCAAACAAACCACCTCCATAGTGAAGGAAAATCTCAAGATGCTTTACCAGTTAAGTTTTACAATTGTTTAAATGCATGTAGTTTCATTTGGATCGCAGGCAGTTTAAGTGACATAAGCAAGAGTCAAGTATTAGGTCAGAGACTAGGACTGAACAGTCTTGGTATTGAAATAGAGTTCAACTTAATCAGTAGAGGGTACTGCCAGGATGGATGCCAACTTTGTTTGTATAGAGCTTTTAATGGCATATCATTGTAAGTTGCTTTACAAACCAATAGTGTTAAACCATTACAGTTCTAAACATATAAAAGATTTAATAAATTTTACAGGTGGGGATATGCAATTTTGAAAGACACCATGTCAGGAACATTGTACAGTGGAAGCAAGCATATCTATCAAATTGTTAATGAGTGTTTTTGGTCTGTGGCTATCTTGATCCCCGTGACCCTGTAGTTAGGATATAGCAGGTTGTTTAATGGATGGATGGATGGATAATAATAGTTTTGTTATGGTAGGCTTTATAGCTTTTCACTTGTGGAAATCAACTTTTGTAACCTGTTCAGAACAGTCCCTAAATTGATGTTACTTGATTATGCTGACCTCAGTTGTAAGTTGCTTTGGCATCTGCTCAGCAAATAAATGTAAATGTAATGCAAGAACCAAACAAACACTAAGAAACATGGTGGAGTTTTTTAAATTGTTATATGGCGGTAGAATGGTGATATATTGAGGATCTGGTCTTTAGCTTTGATATAGACAGTGAGTTTCATAGACTGGGATCCAGAGATTCTGTTGTGAGGCTTTTGTTAAAAAAAACAAAAAAAAACAAAAAAAAAAAACAAAACATAAACTGACATTAAACATCCGTATTGTTTTAAGAGGTTTAACCTGGGGCCTAGACTGTTTGTCAGTGGTGCTATTAAAAGCTTTGAAGTTAATAATTCAGTATCGCAAAGTTTGAAGTTTGACCACTACACAGCATTTGTTTCTCAAGTTTTATAAAATATTTACAATAGCAAATATGGCAAAACTCATTTCTGAATAAAGAGTGGATGCATAAAAATGTTCACAATTTCTGTAACAAAATGGCCCCCTTTATAGTAATGTAATCCACACCCTGTATTGTTATGGATTGATCCTGAGCACTTTAAAATCCTTGCAAAAACATCTTCCCGCTCATCCATACCACTATTGCAAAGATGGTTGTGATAAACATGAAAGGTGAAGTAAAAAGTTGGGACAAGAAGTCCATTGCCCTATGTGTACTTTCCTGTTTGGTTTTTTTGCTGCTAGCTCTGCTGTACTTGAGCCTGACGTCATTTAGGAGGGTCTTAGTGATCATTTGAGTCAGTTTTTGGTGGTATTCTAGCAAATTGTTTTACACATCTTGGTTCTGCTTTTATGGTGAGCATGGAGGAATGGCATAATTTTCTCAGTTATGCATTTCACCTATATTGAAATTTAAAAACAGAATGTTTCCCTCAACATCCTTATTGTAAATGTCTTTCTTTATTTGTATGTATAAATTACTTTTTTCTGTTGTGGCTGTAAGTAATGAATATTTCCTGATGCTGCAGTTAAACCTGAATTAAAATTATTAACTCCTATATTAAAAGGAGTTCAATCCTTTTCATATTTTCCTTTGGGCTTTCTAAGGCTTCATCTTGATTTATTTTTCTTTCTTTCCTATGGTATGAAAGAGCTGACTGTCTTATTCTCCTGCTGAGTCGTTCATCTCATTTGTATGTGTTTGTATGTGCAGCAAAATAGACAGATTTAATTATTTCTACAAACTAAGTTGCAAATTGGACTAACCGTGTTCTAGTACACGATGAATTAGCCATACAGCAACTGAGTAAATAAACAAGACAATGCAGCAAAGTTAGTATGCAGTCACTATATGTTGAGTAGGTAGGTGATGAGTTTTGATTCTGGGAAGCAGCACTTGCTATTTATTTAATACAGTATCTTACAGATTTTTGATTTAGGGTTTTATTAGTGTATGAATGCAGGTATGCTTTTGTTAGGAGCAAGAATCTAGTGAATGTGGATGCCTTCTAACATGTTATCTAAAGCAGGTTTTTTGTGTACTTGGATCAACTCAGAGTTCTGTACACATGTACAAATACAGTTTTAAAATATGTTAAATGTGTGTCTACATATAGGGTGTGTGTGAATATGAAGTATAAAAAGTAACATCCAGTAAAATGCATCAGGCTGTATGTTCAGGCATGAATATAATTACCTCGTTGGTCCAGTGTCCTGGCTTAAATCTTATTCTAACTAGTGTTTGTGTGAAGTGTACACACTCTCCTCATTTCTCCTTGGGCTTTTCTCTGAGTACATTTCATTAGAACAGTTAAGAACAGCCTGTTCAGCCCAACAAAGCTCACCAATCCCGTTTACCTAGTTTCTTCAAAATTACATTGAATAGAAATTTGAAAGTCCCTAAAGACATAATTTCTAATACACTACTAATTTATTCTGTGAATCTATGGTTCTGTAAGTAGTAAAGTATATCTTTGTAATGTTTATGGTACTAGGGTGTTGTACCGTGTTAGCCATTATGAATGTAGAGAAAAGCATTCCATGTAGTAGCGGTACATTTCGGTGTCTTGTATGTCTGTAGCACTAGAGTTTTGTACCGTGTTATGCAAAAGATATCCTTAAGTTTTAATTTTATTTATTTTAATAGCCAGTATCCACTTTACTAATTCTCTTCATAATTTTAAAACTTCAAACACTGCACTTTATCTCTATATGTGATCATTCCCATATTCCTCAACACAAGCTGGTTAGGTTAATTGTGATTTGAACTTGGCCCTGCATGAGTGTGCATGTAGATGTTTGTAATTGTGGCCTCCAGGATGGCTTAGCTCCCACTTAATGGCTGTTTTCTGCCTTTCATCCAGCATAGTGCCATTACAGGCACCATCCGACTCTAACTAGTATTAAAAAAAAAAAAATAAAAAACGGAATAAACAAGCATAACATTTTCAAATCTCTTTAATCCAATTCATGATTAAGACCCCTCATATTGTTGATATAAGCAAATTCTAACATTTATTTTGCTAAGGGTGATAGTTGGGGTGGATCTACAGTAAACTTTAGAACACATAGGAAAGAGCTACCTCATCAGAATTTATAGTCTGTATAAAATGTAGTCTTTTATCCTTTACCCTTTGAGCTTGCTATTCTGTAACTACCATGCTTTTGCAGACTGTTTTACCAGCTCTTGCTGTCAGTCTGTTTCAGTCTCCTTTCATTTTTTGGAGATGTCATCCTGTGTATCAGTTCTGTAGGGCAATGATGAAAAAGATCTGACAAATCTGTATAAATCCAAAATGGACTGATTTATCAACATGGTGAATCTTGGGAGTTCACAGATGTGTTCAGTGATGTGATGCCTGTTAAATCGGTAAGGCAGAGATATGGCCACCGATGTCACAAAGCAGCTGTTGTGATGTGTTTTTTTTTTTTCTTAGCCTCCATGAGATTGAACACCTTCCACAAGTTTACTGTGAAATGCAGGTCAACAGCTTTGCAGGTGAATGACATAGCTTGTCCAATGAAGCTGGGCTGTCAATCAGAAGGAGATGTATGCAGATTTTTCTTCTGCCAAAGATTGTGGGTAATTTGCTGGTGGGCCTGCATGTAGAACTGGTGGATTTTTTGTGATGTGGCAGGGTTATTTCTTGATTCAAAAACACGGCGCAGAATCAGTGGTATGAATGACTTTGTAGATCGCGATCTTTGTATTTAAGTATATGCCTTGTTAGTTGTTCTGAAAACCTTTTCAATGCTAATGACAAGATGCATGCTATTCTCCACATTTATGTTCACATTCATGGAGGAGAAAGCTCTGCCACGTTCGCTGACTTCTAGAATTGCAAGCTCAGGTTTGCCCACAAGGGAGTGTGAGGTTGGCAAATAGGTTCTGACATACTAAAGAGAATAGTTGGAAAATAAGGGGATAGTGCATTCAGGATGCAGACTAGAAATTTCTTAAAGTGGTTGTGGGAATCTGAAAATGAGTTCTGTATTTTAAGATGAGTTCCTAACCACTTTTTAAAGAATTTCTAGGATTAGGACTAGACAGATTAACAATTGGCTAAGCAATTTGGCTTCATGATCTCAACAATCGCCTCTTGTTTAGAAAATGTCTTATATTCTAGCTCATTTTTACTTGTTTTGACATATCCTATTGTTTTGGTTATCAAATATTTGAATAATATTGCATTGCACTTTTCTTGCTGCTTTGAGTTGTATGCTTTTCAAGGAACCCTGTCATGGCATACTCTGTTTAAATATATTGCATATAACAGATTGATAATGTACAGTACTTGCCTCAGCTTGAGTAGTAAAGCAAACTTGAGACATTTAGGAGAAATCGAACTTTATAATATTCAAATGCTGAGAGATCTAACAGTTGTTTAGATATTTCTTGTATCTCAGGTTTTGCAAAGTGGCTGCAGGGAAAACATGTCTACAGAACAGAATGTCAAAAGTGCTAAGAGAAGACAGACCAAGGAATCAGGGTGCAAGATTAAGATAGATAACAGGTAGATGTTTACTTTAGACTTGGTCCTGAATAGGAAGTATCATAATAAACAGAAACCTTTCCACTTTACTATTTGGCTTATTCAAAACCTGCCGAGTTATTTATTCATTTTTTCACTGTTCTGTTCACATATATGATTTGAGTAGTGGTTTTCCTTTTTGTTTCACACATGCATATGAACAGGTGAACTAAATGAGGTGCAGTCTGGGAGGATAAACCTCTTAACATGTGCCAGGAGTTGTGAGTTATTAAAATTGATCAGCATTCTATAGATGAAGATAACAAATGAAGACAAAATGTACATTCTGGAATATAAGTGGTGTAACTTTGCGTGTTGGCACTGTGATCTCGAGTGTAGTGGCAACTGCTTACAGAGAATTAAACTACAAAGATGATGGGGTATTTTGATACATGCTTATTGCAGCTTATCTTTGTATCTATTTAAACATTTTTTTCTTTGAGTATTAGTTTTTCACTTGCTTGTTTTTCCTGATCTTTGCAACTCTGAGGTCTTGCTGTTGATACCTCGTCTATGGTCAGTTTTGCCAACTCCTCTGTAAGTAGCACTGTACTTGTCTTAATTTATTGTTGTGGATATTCTTCTGAATAGTGTCTTCTATACTTTTAATTTGTGTGTTAATGTGCTGCACACTACAAGCATTTTTATCTCTCCTATATCCTGAAGTATGTTTGGCCCCTCTTGCCTACTTTTCTTACTTACATCATCCCACACTTTACTGGATCTCTATCTTGGAAGCATCAACTTGTCCTTCCTGTGGAGGCATGTTGCACTAATGCATACTATCACCTTTGGATCCTGTTGGAGAGGGGCCAGGTATTCATGTAAAACAGTATGTCTTCCTTGTTCACCTGGTACTTTTTGTCTGTTTCACAATTTCATTGACTAACTATTGAATTTCCATTGTGCTGAGGTACATCTGTGATGAATTGCTGGCTCTTAAGTGCTTTGTCTAAAGGAAATTGAAAACTGCACTACAACTTTTGGCATGTTGCAGTATCTAAGGTATATTGACGGGATCAGGACATCACTGTATTTGGGATGGTCTTTAGCATAGTTTGATCATAAAGCACTCCCTCCTGCTCAGGATGATGAACATGACCATAGATGTATTGAACCTTTAAAATACTGGGGTAAAATCTGAATATTGATCTTTGCACAGCAAACTTTCCAGATACCTGTTTTCTTAATACTTATTTGGTTCATGGTTTATAAATGACCTGCTGCTTGAATCACCACCTTGTTGTGTTTTTTAACATTAGGACTCTCTAGTAAATATTACTCTCTGAATTCATCGTAGTGTGTAATTTTGGTATGCTTAAGTGAAACATGGCAGAAACCTTGACTACAATTTTGTGTCTTTGAAACAATGCCATCTAGTGATGTCTATTTTTTTTTTTTTTTTGCAGCTTGTGGCTCATGTCATAGCAGGGTCTTGCTGTAATTGTCAAATCTGACCTGAGCATGTGTTGAATACCTATCAATTGTAGTTTGAATATCAAGCCTTGAAACTGATAAGAAATCCTTGATCAAAATCGACATGGGTGAATTTACACACTTAGTTTTAAGTGCAGTTTCCCACACGGTATTTTTAATTTTGTTTGTAATGATTTCAGTATTTACATGGACGTTTCTACCTGCAGTCTCATTACTAAATTTCTATACCAATTAATTTTTCATTTCATTCTTGGGATTATGTATCGTACCTGGTCTTGCATATCTGTCTTGTTTGTTGACAATGCAATGCTTTTTACAGTCTTTTTTTTCTTGCTTAACTGCATGTGTTTAAATTTTCTAAAGAAACCTAAGTATCTGTCCCTCCAACCTTGCAGCTTCCATTTCTTATTTACTACTTTTATTCCACGCTGCATTTTCATTAACAGATCTTGTTGAGAACAGTAACTTAGTTCACTATATTTGGTTCCATGGTATAAATTTGCTTCATGATCTGTGAAAGCAGCTGGCCGATACCTGGCTTGGAAGACCACAGTGAAAAACTGGTCTCTTGCTGTGATCCCTAGCCCAGTGGAAACTGATAATAAATTTGTTTCCTAAACCAATGTTAAAAGTCCCATCTTTCTATATTCTTTTCACCTTTACATTCCAAGGAAATCCTGAGTGTGTTGGGGTATCCCAACTTAATTAGTTAAGTTTAGTCTTGGGGTACAGCACATTTGTGAAACTACCACTTTCTATAATATTTCAAATCGGGTGACTCTGGGCAAATAGAATCTAATAGAATGAAAGACTATTCTATATTCACATCACAAGCAACTCTGGCACCCCTGAAGGCATACCTTAAGGTTTTTTTTATTTATTTTTTGCCTTTCGAATATTCAACAGCAAATTCACTAAGCACTCTAGAACAATCTCAATATAATATGTATATTCAGATTTCTCATTACTACACTTTTTAAAAAGTGGAAATCTATAATCTTTTACAGTAAGTTATGGAACTTCATAATTGTCACCACTGGGCCTTAAGCTAAATATAGTTTTTAGTAAGACCCATTTCACCATTTTATATCAGGAGTTTTCACACCTATGAAAAGATTACATTTTGTTGGTCCAGCATAGTTAAAATTTTTCCAGCTCTGGCATAATACATTTTGTGAAAACAGGTTATCTACTTTTGTTCTGGCTACTAAAAACCTATTACACAGACTTTGGAAAACTGGCTAGCCTGAAGAATCTATGCAGAATGTGCTTCATAAACATGTTTGAGAGTTTAAAATTAACTCTGTTCAATTGGTTTCCCCTTCACTTTCTGGTATGCTAGAAAAAGCTGCTTGAGGACTTAGACCTATTACTGTGTGAAACTTTAAACTAAAGGTCAGTTGTAAGTGAAAGATAAACATTCACATTGTGTGGCTTAGCATGTCAGGTGATCACCTTCATGTGCATGCACACACACACACACACACACACAGAGCTAATTGTGTCATGACATGGACTGACCCTCTAGTTTGACTTTCTTTCAATCTGGGTAGCTGCTTAGACTCTCCAGAGAGAGAATTTGTAAATTGTAAATATCTTAAGTGATTGGTGTTTGTCCTGAAATAAACATATTAAGAGAGGGACTGTCCTTTATTATAGTCCCTTTCCTCCCTAACATTAGCCTTGTTTGAAGTCTATTGAAAGCAATAACATTCCATACACAACTCAAGTTTTACTAGACAAAGGGGGGGGGGGGGGGGGGTTTGAAACAAATCAACCCCCACCCCTGTGGGAGATGTAATGTTAAATCATGATGGAGCATATGACTGTTGGTTTACTTAGCCACAGTCAGATTTGTTCATATAAGTTTGTGTTTCAGCTGAGCAAAACTTCTTCTGATTCTGTGAAGAAACATTAACAAGAGCTCATGACTTAAGCAAGCAATTCACAAAGGCATCACTCAGACTGCTATGACACTGAAAGGGCTTGAGCAGATTAATGATGATGGAGAAAAATTGATAACCACTATTCAGAATGAATTTTCATTTTTCCTGTTCTGAGCCCCATCTAACATCCATATAGAAAGCACATAACAAGATGTCAAAACTGTTTTATCGAATGTATGAATTTTCTTGAGAGCTGCAAGTAAACACTTTTTATATATATATATATATATATAATATATAAAATAGCAAAAGTATCCCATCATTCTGTTATATCCAACTCCCAAACACCCCTAGATCACACTTAAACTTTGGATTTCATTGGGGGGGCAAATCAAAATGCATACAGAAAAGTGGAACATTTTAAGTTTCATTCTTTTGTTGTAATTTTATTTGGATATCAATCATGATTTGATTTCTCAAACCTGCTTTTCCAGGGTAGCAATGACCTACTGCCTATCTTACCCTCCTTTGCAAATGGCCCTGATCTTAGTCCTGAATGGAGTACTATTTTAAATCGCAAAGCACAGCTGGACAAGGGTAAAGCTGTTTAGCAAACTCTGGAGCTGTGTGCCAGGAACACTATTTACACCATATATAATAAGTTAACCATATTGAATCTGTGACTAATGCGTAAGTTTTTATTTAAACTTCAAATTTATTGCACCTTATAACTCATCATGTGACAAAGACACATCACAATTGTCTATGTGCTCATCTAGTAATTTATTTTCTAAAAAATATATATACATTTTTGGACAGAGACAGCTTTTTTTCTAATTTTGGTTCTGTACTTTACCACAATGAATTTTAAATGAAACAACTCAGATGCAGTTGAACTGCAGACTTTCAGCTTTAATTCAGTGGGGTGAACAAAACGATTGCATAACAATGTGAGGCAACTAAAGCATTTTTTAACACAATCCCTTCATTTCAGGAGCTCAAAAGTAATTGGACAGTTGACTCAAGGCTATTTCATGGCAGGTGTGGGCAAGTCCATCGTTATGTCATTATCAATTAAGCAGATAAAAGGCCTGGAGTTGATTTGCTTGCACGTGGAAGATTTTGCTGTGAACAGAGAACATGCGGTCAAAGGAGCTCTCCATGCAGGTGAAGAAGCCATCCTTAAGCTGCGAAAACAGAAAAAACCCATCCGAGAAACTGCTACAATATTATGAGTGGCAAAATCTACAGTTTCGTACATCCTGAGAAAGAAAGCAAGCACTGGTGAACTCAGCAACGCAAAAAGACGCCCACGGAAGACAACAGTGGTGGATGATCACAGAATCACTTCCGTGGTGAAGAGAAACCCCTTCACAATGGCCAACCAAGTGAACAACACTCTCCAGGGGGTAGGCGTATCGATATCCAAGTCTACCATAAAGAGAAGACTGCGTGAAAGTAAATACAGAGGGTGCACTGCAAGGTGCAAGCCACTCATAAGCCTCAAGAATAGAAAGGCTAGATTGGATTTTGCTAAAGAACATCTAAAAAAGCCAGCACAGTTCTGGAAAAACATTCTTTGGACAGATGAAACCAAGATCAACCTCTACCAGAATGATGGCAAGAAAGTATGGAGAAGGCGTGGAACAGCTCATTATCCAAAGCATACTGCATCATCTGTAAAACACGGTGGAGGCAGTGTGATGGCTTGGGCGTGCATGGCTGCCAGTGGCACTGGAACAATAGTGTTTATTGATGATTTGACACAGGATAGAAGCAGCTGATTGAATTCTGAGGTGTTCAGAGACATACTGTCTGCTCAAATCCAGCTAAATGCAGTCAAATTGATTGGGCGGCATTTCATGATACAGATGGACAATGACCCAAAACATACAGCTAAAGCGACCCAGGAGTTTATTAAAGCAAAGACGTGGAAAATTCTTGAATGGCCAAGTCAGTCACCTGATCTTAACCCAATTGAGCGTGCATTTCACTTGTTGAAGACTAAACTTCGGACAGAAAGGCCCACAAACAAACAAACAGCAGCTGAAAGCCGCTGCAGTAAAGGCCTGGCAGAGCATTAAAAAGGAGGAAACCCAGCATCTGGTGATGTCCAGGAGTTCAAGACTTCAGGCTGTCATTGCCAGCAAAGGGTTTTCAACCAAGTATTAGAAATGAACATTTAATTTCCAGTTATTTAATTTGTCCAATTATTTTTGAGCCCCTAAAATAAAGGGATTGTGTTCAAAAAATACTTTAGTTCCCTCACATTTTTATGCAATCTTTTTGTTCAACCCACTGAATTAAAGCTAAATTAAATTAGTCTGCACTTCAACTGCAATTCTCCAACAGTCTGCAATTCTCCAACTTCCTGTGTAGTTGGAAGGCTGAAATTTGGCAGGCTCATTCCTTACAGCTTACTTACAAAATTTAGGCAGGTTTCATTTCGAAATTCTACGTGTAACGGTCATAACTGGAACCTACTTGCGTACATCTATACGGCCATAGCCTGCAGCTCGGTCGCCGTGTGAGGCGGAGTTGCGTCCTCCATCAGCACGCCTCCCACGTAATTGACTGACTGCCTGCCCATATAAGGCCGTCCGTCAGCGGCAATCCAACAGACACATTGCCGCTAAATATTTGCGGGTGAAGGACTGTGCTTATGCAAACGAAGATGAGATGGTCAGGGATAGACTAGTGTTTGGCACAAACTCGGCGAAAGTGCGAGAGAAACTTTTAAGTGCCGGGTCTTGGCTAACATTAAATAAAGCCATGGACAGCACAAGATCGCACGAGATAGCACAAGCACAACTGAACCTTCGATGCATGCACTCTGAGCGGCTCGCGTGAACTGACTGTGAACGCAGTACGCAGACAACATGCAAGAGCTCCAAAGAGCGCCGAACAAAAAACGCATTACATAATTGAGAAGGCAGCAAAAGAATATGAAGCAAGTGACACATACAAGCATATTCATAAGTTCACCTAATGCGGAAACAGACCACACAGTGGAAAAAGTCAATGTCCAGCTAAAGGAAATGTGGTAAATTGAAGCACTTCGCTAAAGTTTGCGGGACTGGGAAAGGTAAACCCGTGCATGCAGTCTGTGATGTCTCAGTTAAAGAGGAAGACGAGCTGGTTATTGACGCAGTAGGACAGGAACAACCCTCTGACGCTGAACAAGCCTTTGTAGACATATCAATAGGAAAGCAAGGTGTAAAGCTTACGTTTAAATTACGTTCATAGACACGCTGCCGCTAAATATTCGCAGGAAAATCCACAACTTAATACCGGGAATGCCTGTTAAACATCTTTAGATTCACGAGTACCGATTTGGATGGTGATCACTTCGATGAGTGAAACCTGTTATCTTTACAACGGTTGACAACGAAGATGAGATGGTCAGGGATAGACTAGACAAACACGGAATGTAACTTGAACACAACACATCCTCCAAATACGAACCTGATTGAAAGAAATAATGATAATCAAATCCTTGATGACAGCAACACTCATAACAGTGACAAAACAATTACACTGACAATCAGGTTGTTATTTTTAAAATGTTTTCTTTTTCATAACTTCCCTATGTATATGTATATGTATGTATGTATGTATGTATAGTACAGGCCAAAAGTTTGGACACACCCCCTCATTCAATGTGTTTTATTTATTTTCATGACCATTTACATTGGTAGATTCTCACTGAAGGCATCAAAACTATGAATGAACACATGTGGCGTTATGTACTTAACAAAAAAAGGTGAAATAACTGAAAACATGTTTTATATTCTAGTTTCTTCAAAATAGCCACCCTTTGCTCTGATTACTGCTTTGCACACTCTTGGCATTCTCTCGATGAGCTTCAACAGGTAGTCACCTGAAATGGTTTTTCCAAAAGTCTTGAAGGAGTTCCCAGAGGTGTTTAGCACTTGTTGGCCCCTTTGCCTTCACTTTCCGGTCCTTCACTATTTTGAACCTCATTAGATTTTTTTTTTTCTGGCAAACAAATTTTCAAAACAAACCGTATTTTACGACTCTAATCAGAGTCAGAGTAATAATTATGTTGGTGTGGTCATTTTAGATCTGAGATCAGTTAAAATTTAAACAATGACTGTTGTTAATACCCAGCTGTCATTACTCAGTTTGCCAATAAATGTCAGAAGGATGGATGCCAAACCTGTTGACAGGTTTAAGTCAGTCGACAATGTTAGTCCTGGAAAGTACGCCCCACCAAACCAACGTTCCAAAAACCAACCGAACTTACTGTTATCTGCTCGAACCAACACCAACTTACTATACTCGGCCGTCCAGCGGTGTCACTGAAGCATTTGAACATTCTTAGCCAATCATGCAATACTGCGTCCGCCACGTGATGTTCTAACTACAGAGGCAGAGTCCCATTGCATGGTTCTAACTTGTATTGAGTCGAGGTATATATATATATATATACACACACATTGACATATATTATACAGTGCATCCAGAAAGTATTCACAGCGCATCCCTTTTTCCACATTTTGTTATGTTACAGCCTTATTCCAAAATGGATTAAATTTTTTTTTCCTCATAATTCTACACACAACCTTCCATAATGACAACGTGAAAAAGTTTACATGAGGTTTTTGCAAATTTATTAAAAATAAAAAAAGTGAGAAATCACATGTACATAAGTATTCACAGCCTTTGCTCAATACTTTGTCGATGCACTTTTGGCAGCAATTACAGCCTCAAGTCTTTTTGAATATGATGCCACAAGCTTGGCACACCTATCCTTGGCCAGTTTCGCCCATTCCTCTTTGCAGCACCTCTCAAGCTCCATCAGGTTGGATGGGAAGCGTCGGTGCACAGCCATTTTAAGATCTCTCCAGAGATGTACAATCAGATTCAAGTCTGGGCGCTGGCTGGGCCACTCAAGGACATTCCCAGAATTGTCCTGAAGCCACTCCTTTGATATCTTGGCTGTGTGCTTAGGGTCGTTGTCCTGCTGAAAGATGAACCATCGCCCCAGTCTGAGGTCAAGAGCGCTCTGGCACAGGTTTTCATCCAGGATGTCTCTGTACATTGCTGCAGTCATCTTTCCCTTTTATCCTGACTAGTCTCCCAGTCCCTGCCGCTGAAAAACTTCCCCACAGCATGATGCTGCCACCACCATGCTTCACTGTTGGGATGGTATTGGCATGGTGATGAGCGGTGCCTGGTTTCCTCCAAACGTGACCCCTGGCATTCACACCAAAGAGTTAAATTTTTGTCTCATCAGACCAGAGAATTTTGTTTCTCATGGTCTGAGAGTCCTTCAGGTGCCTTTTGGCAAACTCCAGGCGGGCTGCCGTGTGCCTTTTACTAAGGAGTGGCTTCCATCTGGCCACTCTACCATGCAGGCCTGATTGGTGGATTGCTGCAGAGATGGTTGTCCTTCTGGAATGTTCTCCTCTCTCCACAGAGGACCTCTGGAGCTCTGACAGAGTGACCATCGGATTCTTGATTACCTCCCTGACTAAGGCCCTTCTCCCCCGATCACTCAGTTTAGATGGCCGGCCAACTCTAGGAAGAGTCCTGGTGGTTTTGAACTTCTTCCACTTAAGGATGATGGAGGCCACTGTGCCCATTCGGACCTTCAAAGCAGTAGAAATTTTTCTGTAACCTTCAGCCCTCCCCAGATTTGTGCCTCGAGACAATCCTGTCTCGGAGGTCTACAGACAATTCCTTTGACTTCATGCTTGGTTTGTTCTTTGACATGAACTGTCAACTGTGGGACCTTCTATACACAGGTGTGTGCCTTTCCAAATCATGTCCAATCAACTGAATTTACCACAGGTGGACTCCAATTAAGCTGCAGAAACATCTCAAGGATGATCAGGGGAAATGGGATGCACCTGAGCTCAATTTTGAGCTTCATGGCAAAGGCTGTGAATACTTATGTACATGTGCTTTCTCAATTTTTTTATTTTTAATAAATTTGCAAAAACCTCAAACTTTTTTCACGTTGTCATTATGGGGTGTTGTGTGTAGAACTCTGAGGGGAAAAAATGAATTTAATCCATTTTGGAATAAGGCTGTAACATAACAAAATGTGGAAAAAGTGATGCGCTGTGAATACTTTCCAGATGCACTATGTTCCAGCATTGCTTCCAAATGGCTGGAGTGATTTTCATGAAACTTGGTACACATGTTTCTAATTGGTCAACTAAAAATATTTCTGGATAGGGTGGGGGGTGATTGTGGTCTTGTATGCATGTTCTCATCCAGTTGACACTCGGAACGACCACCAGAGGGGGAACTGGAGGTGACTGCCAGCATTCGTTACGTTTGAGCATCACCACGCCCCTGTTGCTTTTGAAATTAAATATTGTTGGCTGGTTCCGAGCGTCAACTAAATGATAACATGCATACAAGACTATAAGACAAGTACTTAGTGAGTCTTCATTGTTTTTTTTTTTTTGTTTGTTTTTTCTTTTAATTCTATTTTTCTCAAACAATTAAAAAAACAAACTTTATTTTCTACCCAGCATTGCCTGGGAGGAAAATTAAAGTTTATTTAAGCTAGTCCTTGAATAAGGGAGCAAAATCTTTACAGTGAATTCTAAAAAGCAAATACATTTTTGTAGATTTGTTACATCTCTTAAAGCAATTCACATTTTTATACATATGGGTGTGCAAACTTGGTCAATTTTAAATGTAGCATGTTATTGGCAAAAATGTCTTTATGTAGCTGGGCATTTCTTCAAAGCTTTCTAAAGACTGGGGTGTGCTAGTGGTAGTTGCTTTGCCGTTAATCAGCAACCACGCCTAGAGCCTTACTGAACTACAACGGAGATTTTTAAATGAGTGTGCTAGCTTGTAACCTCTCTCTCTCTCTCTCTCTCTCTCTCTCTCTCTCTCTCTCTCTCTCTCTCTCTCTCTCTCTCTCTCATATATATATTACCTTTACCTCCTACCACTTTTTTTTAACCTGTCCAATACAACCTAAACACAATGGTTTGAAACCATTTAATGCCATTTATACTAGAATAGCCATACTTAGAAATCCTTTCATTAAATGTAGATGCAAACTACCTTGTTTTTATTTTATTTCAGGCTTGATTCAAGTATGGCAGCATCTCCCTTTAGTCGGAGGCAGTGGGCCTCTCAGTCTCTTCGCATCACCGCAAAGGAGCTTTCCCTCGTCAGCAGTCGGGGCAAAGCAACAGCCATTGCAGAACGCTTCTCCAAGTGAGTATGATATGCTCTTGTAGTTTGTTAGTCTGGGTATGAGTATGATTCTGTTGGGAAGTGTTTTGGGTTCAGTGAAGAGTTTCCTTATTTGTTTTGTTTGACACTATTTTATTGGGCATATAACTGTATTCATTGTGAATATTTGGCTATTTTTAATTTTTTTTTGTGGTGAACCCATCATTTTATTTCTTCTGGAGAGTTTGGTTGGGGGTCACCCTGAATAAGTGGGTTAAGAAAATGGATAGATGTGTGAATGTTTTTTTGTTTAAAAAGATGCATGTTATCCATTTATCCTTTCTGTCCTTTAACAGTCTGTTCATTCTTTAGTTAGTACTGTTACTGGAATTAATTTCCATCAAAAAACAAAACTTGATTTAGTGTTAAAAAGCAAGATCATTATGTACAAAAATGATTATGTAAGCAAAAAGCGGATACAATAGTCCAACAAAATGCAAACCTTATTCACTTTGCTTTCAATGATGTAGAAAAATTATTTTACTTTTTGGATGGCATAGTACACAGTCCACTGTTGTGGTGAGCATGACAAGGTTACTCAGAAAAGACATGGTTGGTTCAGATTTCAGCAGTAATATTGAGTAGCAAGAAAGATATTGCCACATTTCTCTTTTTGGCAAGTATATCACTTTTGAGTGAATGTGTGAGAAAGGTGTTGCCTTTTGCCCGAGTTATCAGTAAACTTTAAAACTGTAACTCTCTGATTTGTGACACTGTACTGTGCTGCAGTGTTAGCTACAGACTCCTGCAGCTAACTTAGTTTTGTCTCTTAGAGGTAACCGATCCATTTATCGTTATTCATCTTTTGGCTGGGAGTACTTTGCTGTGCATTTTGCCATTGCTTTAAACTCCAGCATTTAAACTTCCTGCTGAATAATATGAGCTGACAAGTAATTCCTGTCGTGAGGGTAAAGCGTATTTTAGGGTATTGTCTTTTGGGACCTGCTTAGAGTACATGGGCCAGTCAAATGAAGAGGTTCCTTTGATTAACTCTTAATGGAGGTATTGTCAAGATTTGGAACAGTACCAAAGGTTTTCCAGAAAAAGTGTTTAGGGGCAAAAAAACTCCTCTCTAGATACAGCATTGGGACTTAAACCACAGAGATGCTAATTCAGTTCCCACATCTGCCCCTCTGTTTTAACGTAAATGAGTCTGTAAACCTGCCTTTGCTTTACATGAAAAAGGCCTGTAAAACAGATATAACTTAACATTAAATTTAAGCTTCCATGAAAAAAGGCCTTGGCCTAGTATGTATTATTTAATATCCATTTACAGAATGACTATGTCAACAGATGGTATGCTCCCATGTTAAACAGTAACAGATTTTATAGCTTTTGATGCCATGCCACCAGATTCTAACATTTCCTCTAACCCTCACTCCCCCCTCACCAGTGTCACACTGCCAACTTGCAGTGTCTGCTTGACCTGATCTGTAGCCAAGATTCCAAGGTGGAAAGCACCTGCAGTACCAATTTTTTATGCAATTTCCTGTTACTGACTTTTCTGTAGGTCAGTTATTTTTATTATCTGAAACATGTATTTTCACAGTTCAGTTCTGTTTTTTTTTTTTTTTTTTTTTTTTTTCTTTTAAATCCCGGACATCATTAAACATCATTGGGTAAGTCTTAATTCTGATTGATCTAATTCTTTAATTAGCTCGCATTTGTCTGCTCCTGCTTCATAAAATAAACTAGTATATTTACATGTAAAAGAAATTCAAAAATAGTCTTTTGCTGTAGGTTTAAATTTCACTTTTTTAGTGTATTTTTTTTTTTTTTTTTAATTCACCCTAATTATACTGAAATACTGACAGTTTATGATGGACCATGCAGACACCGAGGTAAAATGCTAAAGTAAAAGTATCTACTTCAGTGTAAAAGTGACTTTTGTGCTGACCTATGGCCAGCTTGTCACAATCCACTCTCTCCATCATGAATCCTTGGAGCCCCCTGACTTCTGTTTCTGAGACCGCTCTACTCTCTCCAATTGCACAGAGCCTCCTTTACACTCACAAGTACTTTTGCTTCTACTTCCAGCTTTTGTCATACACTCAGGGAGGCAATATATCTTGCAGGCTGCTCCTCCTGGTATCAGTCCACCAGGTAATTGCAGCGCCCCTTTTTAAAAACATGAATGCAGTGGATTGCCCAGACCATGGACATTGCTTCATAGGAAGTTGTGGAAACAACTGAGATTTTAGAGAGTTAACAGATAATCTGGTAGTTAAAGAAGCCATTTACTACAGAACACACTTAAAGTATGCCGCCCCAGCCCGTAAGAAAGTATTTCTGTCTTTTGGCCCTACAGTTTCCACTTGCTCGTCAAAATTAGTAGACACAGTACACAAAATGTAAAGTCAGTATAATTTAGACTTTTACAGGAGATTGCATATATGTGGATCCATAAATTGTGCACTTATCCTTTGTTACATGGTTGTATATTGTTTCTCCTCATATTACTCAAGTCATGTTTTTATATAGTAGTTTTAAAATAACTTAGTTGACCTAAAGTCCTTTACAGCAATAAAACAAACATCAGATAAGAAAAAAGAGTAAAAACATAATTCCTTAGGATATAAAGAAAAACCAAAGTAATACACAACTAAAATGATAGTTAACAACCATGAAAATACACATGCATTTATAGAATTAAATACCTAAACTAGACTGTCCAATGCAAACTAAAAGTGAATAAAAGTAAGATTTTAACTGTAACTTAATCAGTTGTGGGAGCTGGTCTTAGAAAAGCCTGCAACTTTCAATATAGTCGGTGACCCACAGCAGTGAAACCATGGTCACCCTTCTTTTTCCAGTGTGTATGTAAAGGAGATGGGGTAGTTGATCAGAGTATCAGAAAGATCTGGGGCCTCATGCATAACACCGTGCGAATAATTCACACAATAACATGGCATACGGACAAAAGCGGAAATGTGCATATGCACAAAAAAATTCCAGATGCATAAATCTGTGCGAACGTCATCTTCCACGTTCTTTCGCTACATAAATCCCGGTCAGCGTGAAAAGTAAAGCACGTGCACACGCCTGCTGTCCCGCCCTGTCTCCTCCCAGAATTAGGCCTCTTTGAGTATTCAAATCAGTATAAATAGCCCTTAAGCTCAGCGTTCTGTTTGAGGTTCAGGTTTGTACTTAAGTTGAATTTGTATATAAGTCGGAGCAGTTACATTTAATAAATGCTATTGTTGACCGACTGTAACCAAGTGCTCTGCCAATGAATGATGGAGTTTCACCTCTCTTTGACCTTTTTTATTATTTCTACTTTATTTTCAATAGTGTTGGTTTCTCTTCTTTACTGTATCACCAGCACTTGCATCAGATTTGTGTTTCAGAGACATTGTTGAAGGGTGAAGACAAAAGATTAAGATGAGCTCTTCTGCACAGCACTGTAAACGCTATCGCAGCAGGAAGGCACCAGTCGTCAACACGTCTGATGTACTGACAAGAGACAGCTTCCTCCTATGTACATAACAGTACAAGCAGGCTTGCTATTTAGAATGAATGGGGGCATCGACGGGTGGTTCATCACCAGCCCACCTCAGTCACCTCCACTACAGTATGCTGCCTGCAGTGTCCGTCCACCGAGAACGAACACGGTGTGGCCAAAGGCGGGTAGTGAATCATCCCTGTTCAATACGCAGCCGTCCGATGCACACTACGATGCTATCCCCCCGCCACCCCGTTCATCCTCAATGGTCTCTGTTCAGCCTCACCCGGGTCACCGATTGCAGCATTACCAGCCGCCCATGGAGAACGAACGGAGCAGCTGTGTGTGGTGGGCGGGCAGTGAAACTGCTTGCCGCCAAGAGCCGCCAGAGGGACACCACACTGTGCGGGCAGCGAAATCGCCCCCGTCCAGCCACCGCTTACAGCATTACCAGTCACCCAACGAGAACAAACAGGGCAGCTGTGTGTGGTGGGCGGGCAGTGAAACGGCTTGCTGCCAAGAGCCGTCCGAGGGACACTACACTGCGTGGGCGGTGAAATCTCCCCCCTCTAGCCACCCCAGGCCAAAGATGACGGAGCGGCAGTTACTGAGGCTCATGCGTCACAGCTGTGGCCTCGTTCGTAGGTCGGATGTCTGTAACCTGGGGACTACCTGTATTACAGTATAACTGTATCGCAAGTTTACAGTGAGGTAATTGTACTTACTAGTACAAAGCATTCTACAAGGAGCAATTGATGGACTGATGTATATCTATGCACTGTTTCTGAACCTTGAGGAAAGGCTCTGAAGCGTTTGCCGTATCAGAGCAGTTCAATAGACAGCATGGCTGAGGCAGCGTGTGCTTGATGCTGTATACTGATTAATTCTCTTTCCAGTCAGCTGCTGTAGAGCTGTGATTTCCCCACTCGGATACAGTGATATAAATAATCTTGAGTGGTGCAGTGAGAGTAATATGGAAAAAGATAATCTGCTGTGGCAACCCCTAACGGGAACAGCTGAAAAAAGAGGAAGAAAAAGGTGCAGTGAGAGTAACAACGCTAAAGCAGCTATGGTATTTAGAATAGTTTGACCATTCTGTGGTCCTTTTATATTGTTGCACATTAATTACAATCAGATGGATTAAACTAATAAACAGTATGTGGTTAATTTCAGTGTATTTTTAAAGCCGTGTCAGGAATGTGGATCTAAAAAAGAGGGAAACCACACTGGAACAGTAGCGCTGCTTTGACGCTGTGTGTCGGCAGTTTGCAAAACCGAGCGGAGAACTTGCGTACGCCAGGGTTGGAGCTACCGTGAAAATGTGCGTGGCATTATGCCAAGTTTAGGTTTTATACATCGCGATTTGAATTTGGAAATGTTCGTACGCAACATTTTTTTGCGTACGCATAGTTTATACATGAGGCCTTTGGTGAATGAGTAGGGTCATTGGAAATCGGGAAGATAGGCTGGAGCAGAGCCATGCAAGGCTCTAAACGCAAACAATAAAATCTTAATGAAGATTCTGCTACTTGTGGCTCCTATACACTAATTCAAAGATCTGCTGCTAAACATGCATAGAGGGAAATTACAGTAGTATATACAGTGTTTCTTCGTGCTGGTCCCAAGCCTGGATAAATGGAGAGGGTTATATCAGGAAGGGCATCCGGTGTAAAATTTTGCCAAATCAATATGCAGACAACAATTCTGGATGATCCGCTGTGGCAACCCCTAACAGGAGCAGCCGAAAGAAGAAGATGATGATATAGGATGGAACAGCTTTTACAGGAAACTAAAAATGGGTCAACTTTAGTGATGACCCTAAGGTGGAAAAAAGCTACTTTTGACCACAGCATTTATTGGTTTATCACATTTGGAAACACGTTTTGTTTGTAATGTCATGCATAGCATTTACTAGTTTAGTGCATTTTTCAAAGGCACAGCACGCTTTTGTTCCATCCTTGTTGGTACTCTGTCTCGCTCACTTTTGTTGGTGCGCCCTATATCCCAACTATTTCACTTAAAACTGTTTTACTCAAGAGTAAGGTTGAATATATTTGTTTTGAGTTCCACATAGGCAGAATATTGAATGTGCAAAGGCAACACAGTATGTTACATAAAGTGTAGCAGTTACATGTCAATACACACAATGATAATAAAAATAACAGTTTGGTAGAACAGCAAATAAATTACATCATTGGCATGTGGTGTTACTGTTAAATTGTTGTATGGATGGAAAGCCAAGTGCACTGTAAAAGGCAAAAATGACAATGGCACTGCTATTTCAACAGTTAATTGATCCATTGTAGTAATATCCGTATCGGTAAATTGCTTTAGTATCTTGAAATGGTTAAAATAATACAAGAAAATTAAGAGAGCAAAAACCTGCTCAGTCGCAAGTCCTTTTTTTGTTACTGAATACAGAATACCTTGGAAATAAAAACAATAAAGTGTTTAGATAGATTTTGGTTTGAGTTCACTGCATGGAAAATGAAGAATCTCTGTCAAACAATGGAGAAGCAAAAATAAATTGGTTACTTTTTATGTGTGTAGTTAGTTTGAAGAAATTTTGAGAAATTGTGAGCTTTTTGGTTTATAATTGAGCTTTATTGTTGATTTCCTTGGGCACTGTACTGCAGTATTTTGTTGGGTTCTTGCATCCAGTTCTTCCAGCTACCTGTGTTCCTGACATAGATTCACTAATGTGAAGTTGGATGGATGGATATAATCTGTCTTGTTTAGTACTTATAGTAGTATCATTATCAATTGGTGTTGGTAAGGTGGGGAGAGAAAAAAAACTGCAACAAATGCACAGCA
Source organism: Polypterus bichir lapradei (assembly GCA_026402145.1). Taxonomy (NCBI): domain Eukaryota; kingdom Metazoa; phylum Chordata; class Cladistia; order Polypteriformes; family Polypteridae; genus Polypterus; species Polypterus bichir. Next base: position 167,848,554 of record JANRMT010062791.1, on the reverse strand, counting down.
TGCTGATTGATGATCTGATCCTAACATAAAAAAAATATGGCAAATGCACTTGTTTTCAAGATTAATTTTCTTAATTTATGCCTCGAACTGCTGCCCAATAGTTTTCACACACAGATGCATAATTGGAAATATTTAGGAACTCTTAAAATTATGCTAATAGTTAATACAGCACTGCTGAATGAAATGTTAAATGATTTTCTTGGTTTATTTGAGGTGGGTGGGGAGATGGGTTAAAATTGGTTTAACACATATTGGACTATTCTGGTATACTGTACATGTTGGCTATCTGAAACCATGGTGCACCATTGATATGTGGATGTAATCTATCAAAACCAAATCACATTGTTATTAAAGTCTGAATGTTTTAACTGAATCATTTGAGATCATATCATACAAAATAAAAAATACTATGAGGCCTTTTTGTTACTGATGACAAATATCATTCAAATAAGGCTATGAAGTTGCCAGATAATGCACCACTAATGGAGTGCTGTTTGTGTGGTGTTCTTTGTCCAGTAGATGGTGCTAATGTTGAACCTGGAACAAAAATGGGTTACTTTGATCTAAAACTTGCAAGATTACCCTATGACTATGTATTAAAGATACTTGTGTTAACAGATATTTTGTGTTTTGTGTGTTAAACAGATATCAAAAGGCAGCTGAAGAAGCTAGTGGTGATAAAAAGAAGTGTGTAAGTCTGTTATTACTTTAATTTGTGCAGCTTAATTTAACTTTTTTTTGTTCTTTTTTCATGTTGAACATTACAATATTTTTATCAGTGTTTTGAATTTAATGTTGTCAGTGCAGTTTTGTTGAGACTGATACATACTGAATTTTAAGATGATGGACTTGCATTGATGAGTTTAATACTGCACATTCAAATGTTTTGTTGGAGTGACTAATGTCAAGATTAAGAATAGAATCTCAAAGTTAATTCTGTTAAAATTTGAAAATCTGTGTGTGGTTATGGAGACAAGGGAATTATAAATTACTGTTGAATATTATAATTGACTAAACTTCATGAACAGATACCAAGAGTGAATGCTTTCAGCTGAATTAGCATCACATAGGTGGTAGTTCCTATGCAGTGGAGTACATTGAAAGAGGACTTTTGAGGATTCCTCTTTTCACAGTAGTTTAGAAGGGTCAAACCATAAGTTCTGGAACTCCTACTTTTCAGTGCTAACAGAGTGACACTTAACTAGTAGCATAGTCTGAGCAACTAATCAATTCAGTATAGTTGTGCCAATGCGCAGTAACACCTTCAATCCACCTTAATAAAATGACAAGTGTCTGTATCTGTGTGTCTGCCTGGTTGCTGTGTTTGTTCCATTTAGTATGGGATTCATAAAAGCTGTGTTAATGTTTGTGATTTGCCATCAGTTGGAATGAAACATGCACTGCCTTTTATTACTACATGCATTAGAAAATAATTTCCAATAGATGGTGCACTGCAAACCTTAATGTTTATTACTTGGATTTCTACCTTTCTTAGATGGGTAGCACAGCTGGTTATACATATATTGAAACATTGTACTTATTTATGTTTCATTAGTATCAGTAAAATTTGCAAAATGAGTGTTATGTAAACAGCAATTCTCCTAATAAGTGTGGTTTAAAATAGGCTAGTCATTTAAACAGAAAAAAAATCCAGAACTGCAACAAAGAAACCTGAATTGCACAATTGGCTAAATATTTATGCAGGTGTTTGGGCAGTATCACTACTTGTCTTCCAGTGAGCTATTAAAGCAAAGCACCTAGGAAATAGGAAGAAGGCAAGCCCTTAACTCAATATTCCAACAGAGCAGAATGTTGAAATTAAGGCCCATTTACAAGGATGGATCCCATTTACCCGAAAGCAAAGCATACCCAGTGAAAGATGCTGCTTGTTTACAGACAGCTGTGCTTGTTTTAAGTGTTTGTGTGTGTGTTTATTTATTTAGTGAAGTGGAATTTTTATTTTTTTTTATGTTCGCTTAAATTATACAATTTTAGAAGTGCTCGGCTTCATAAAAGAGCTATTGGGTTCCTCCCCCCACTGCACAAGCTGTGAGATGTTACTTTAGTTACTGAGCTGTGACTGACAGCAATATTGAAATACATATGTGGGAATATAAATATCAAAGCTTATTTGTGAAAAGATAGTACAAAGTTCAAATGTTTTGGGTTATATTTTTATAGAAATGTTATCTTTAGACATTATGGCTTATGTCCTTTGTATTTATCTTGCTTGTCCATTTGCTGTTACAAAATTGGTGCATGTGTGTGTTCACCCTGCAATGGACTGGCACCCTGTCAAGGTATTTTTCCTGCCTTTCTCCCAATGATTGCTAGGTTAGCATCCAGTTTCCCTGTGATGCTGCCCTGGATGATTGGGTTTGGTAAATGAATGGATAGATTTTTTCTAATTGACCATCCACCATAATTTTCCAGGACTACAGTATATCAAATTAATACATTTCAATAGCTTAAAAGCCACTGTTTCAGATCATCAGATTAACGGTAACAGTTACATTTGTGACTTGGGTCTAGCCAACTAGTGCCTAATTGGTCCACACCACTGACTAGGGTTACAGTTCAAGTTTATTTTAATGTGTACAGAGGAATCTAACAAGATAGAGCCTCTCATTGTGTAAGCCTGAGCGACCCTCTAGACCATTGGCCATAGAAACTGTTGCACTGTACACTTGTTATATGTGAGGTGTTTTGGTTAAGTGCTTGTTGATGGTCTACAAAATCCTATACTGAAGACAATAATAAACTAGCCAGTGTACAGTACATAAAGCAGTTTGTCTCTTAAAGCCAGAGCCTGAAAGGAAACCATATACTGTTGTATTTCTTTGTAATGAAATCTGCAGAACTTTTCATTGTGAAATTCAGAAATGTTATGAAATTTATGTAGACCTTATTAATTTGAAGTAGAAGTGTCCTTTTTTTAAAAAATTTGTGTCAAGCAGGATGAAATGTGTGCAAGTTAACCTTGAGGGTTAAGTTTTCATAAATATGGGTGGAAATAGTGGTTAGGAAAATTCAAACTCCTTTTCAGTTTGCTTTGAGGGGTGAGAGAACCTATTAGAAACAGTCCTCTTCCTCCCAGCTTAGTTGTTCTGAATGTTACAGAAGCCCATCTAGGAATGTCATGCCAGAACTGCATTAATGGATTTCTTGGGTGCTTATTTTAGTATTCAATCTTGGTTTCACAGTTTCATTCATACTAAATTATTGTTCACAGTACTCCTCCTGAGCACTTTACAAAGCAGTTGGCTGTATTCCCACTCTCGCCTGCATTCTATGCAAGCCAGCCGCGTCACTTCCAGCGCTGATATCAACACGGATTAGCTATAGCATTTTTCACCCAGTAACTTCAAGATGTGTCCAGACTTACGGTTAACAACATAACTTGTATTCAAACATTGTGCCAAATGTCAAGAGTAGGTCTTTAAACTATATATTCTAAGCTACATCTGCAATTACGAAGGTAAGATCCGGAAGTATTAAACTGGTCTCTGCTATGAACTTATATGGGACAAATATGCAATTACATTAGGCTTATTTAAGAAAACAGAATTTCAATAATTAGTCATTACACTTTATTCAGGGACATGAGAATATGTATATAAGCTTAATACATAATGAGTCTGAACATCTTGCTTTGTTTTAAAAAAAAACAAAAAAACAAAAACAAAACAAACAAATGTCAGAGTTAGCAAAACGGTGAATGCCTAACTGCGGCTTCATTTTAAGGGTCTCAAATTTGTTTCCTAAGCTTGAGGATCACCTCTCTGAGGGACACTGTTTTCATGTTATCTTCCTCCTTGCCTGGTGTGTTACCCTCTGTTGGGTTTTTTTTTTTTCTCTTCTCCCAAACCTCAGAAAAATTGTTCTACTCAATCATAGGAACTGCTCCCTTCTTCAACAGTTGCCGTCCTGTCTCGGACCCTGGCTTGCGAAAATTCTTTTTTTAAAATGCCAGCTACTCACTCTGGTATGGGGGACTAACTGTAAAGCTCTCTCTCTGAATAGCATTGATTCATTTAGATTTGGTTTCTGCATCGGAGGAAATTGTATGAAAATGTAGTACCTTGTTGCACTTCCTGGAAGTTGGACATAAAGATACACAACAGTGTTCAGCTGTAGAGCTATCTTTCTGATAAAACTTTTTTCTCTGACATTCTCGTGACCAAACAACAAGTGCTGTATGGACAAATGCGGTGACTGATCTAGCTGAGATTTCACTGGAAGTACATCCGCATAACCGTGTGCATATAGCCTATTCAGTCTGAAGTATAAAATTAAAATGAATGTGTAAAATACTTTGACTGGAGTATCCTCTAGACAAAGCACTGTGTTTGTGTGTTGTGTTTTTTTTTGGGGTGGGTTTATAGGTACACAAGTTCTATTAACAGATTTTATCCGTATAAGAACATAACTTATAATTTGGCTAAGGGGAGAGCAATGATAGCATTATTAACACTGTTCAAGGACTGGAGAATGAGCCATTTATGAAAGTGATTTGGGGGATATGAGGAGAATTGTGATGATGAATGTAATGGGATAGAGCCTCTAAGCATTGCATTTTACCCCAATCCCCAAAGATCTCTCCTCAATCCCATGAGAAATGAGTAACTATGTATGCCAAATTATGTACACTAAACTTTACTTTAGACCCTCAATACCCCCCACCTTTAAAAATTACTATATTTATCTCACCTGTTCATCATCCTACACTGAGTTAGATCATTTAACCACCCCAACTCGGTCATCCCTCCCACCATCGCAAGGCAGAAAACCTTTTATGAACAAACTACTACCCATGCAACCTCAGTGTCTTACCTGTACTTCCTTTATTCAATTGGCTGGAAATTAGGCCTAAATCCCTCTTTAACACCTAATCCGATTTTAATTCCTTCCAGCTCTGTAACTGTTTGCTGTTGCCTGTTTCACTAGCATTTTATTCCTAAAGACCAAGGTCTGGTTGAGTGATCTAATGCAGCCTCACAAGGTATGATTCTGGGGTGCTTAGAGAATGGACAAGGGAACTAGGGTCTCTGAGAAATAAGATTGGTGAGTTTACTGTTCGCTGTCCTTAGTGTGGGTTGAGGCTAGAAGATGGACGCCGATAGTTAAGAGTGACAATAGGTGTTAATCTACGTCTTTTTGAAAACTCCTTACACCTTCAATCTATAGGATTATTTTAGCTGTGATGCACAGAGGAGAACTACATCAAATATTTAATTGCACTTTATTTTAGTTTTATATGTTCGAAGACCAGATGTCAACTTATTGACCTTGGAATGTTTATGGAATATAGATAAGGTACTTGGGTGACAGTGAAGGAGTTGACTATAGAGGCTGAAGGGGGTATCAGAGTTAACTACAGTAGAGAGCCCTTTGATGTGTGTTTTGTGTAGAAATTTGTGTTTTTTTTTTTTTTTTTTTTTTTTAAAAGATGGATTAATGGCAAAGTCCTTCTCCTTAAATCGCCTTCCTATTCTGGAGTGATCATAGAGCAGCTTGGTGTGAGTCACCAACCTGGGATTTGCTCTGTCAAATATAAGAAATCATGTTTCCAGGACACCTTGACTTCTACTAAAAGCATCCAATATAACCTGTAACAGCTCTGTTTACTGTGATTGCAAAGCAGTTGACCTGTTGGTTATTGGAGCTACTGATGCTTTTATTATGGGGCCTTTGATGGCTGATAATTTTTTTTTTTTTAAACTATTGAACTGATCAGTACTACTGCTACAGTAGTAGTAGTGAACCTGTGTGTGTGTGTGTATGTATGTTTTTGCTTTGTCAAAAAATCCTCAAAAGCTGATCATCTATTTTTGTTAATCATAGCATATAATGGAATTTTGCAGCTTTTGCATTAGAGTCTTTGCTTCTGTGTCATCTGTATGCAATTAATCTCATTTAACCTCTATTCAGATTGAAAGTCTATTAGTATCTTGCTGTGTTGTACTGCCAGAAGGAAGAGTTAAATAAAAGTTTGAGATATTAAAATGCTCTTCAGTCCTGAGCAGTAGTAATAAAATAACATTCATCTAATTACTTTCTGGGTACTACTTTGACCTCTGGAACAAAGTACCTGGGCAAACCAAGCAAGTTTCCATGCTAATTTACCTCTGATTAAAATGATAAATAGTTATTATGTAGGCTGTAGGTTTTCCACAAAGATAACTATTCATTACAGAGAAATTGTATTCTAGTGGGGCTCTCTGACCCTGTGATGTGTCATTGTCATTACTGTTGTGTTCTTTTTGCATAATGTGATTATAACTTCCCAATTTTGCATTTTTGGAAGCCCATGGAGCAGGCTGCTAAATATGGGTGTCATTTTCGTGTGTGTGTGGTGTGTGTGCACACATGTTTCTTTGTTTTGCTTAAGGTGAAAGCGATTTGACAATAAATGGACTTGAAATATTTCCTTTTAGGATGACTGTATATTTTGAATAAAACATAATATCTCGGTAATTTGGTAAATGCCAAATGTTACTTTTTAAAAAAAAGTTATATTATAAAATTGTTATAATATAAATTTAACAAAATGTGGAATTATTTTATAGCTACCATTCAACTGTAGTTGTACTGTGAGAATCTTCAGCTTGATCATATTAGAACAGAAAGCAGCAGATGAAATTTTATACTGAATTAATCTGTTCTCATCCAAAACTTTTTTCTGAATATTCATAAATGCCTAGCAAGGCAATATTTTATGCTGCCAAAATAGCAATAATAGAATAAGAATGCCTAAGTTATGATTATTACATTTAGTATTGGTTCGGTGGTTTGTAGATTTTTAGATTTATATACAGTGCACATCTTTTTGTACTATTTCTCCGAATCTAGATAGGTTTATATTACCCGGTTGCTTTAAATACTAATATGCCCTATTTTGTGCACACTGTACGCTTTGTGAGTTTGAGATAATCACACTGAAATGCACAGACAGCCTAGCAAACTATTTTTTTTGGAACTTAATTTCTTCTGCTTTTAACCTGCAATCTCATTCTTTGTATTTAACAGTAAGAGAGGACCATGGGGCAGAACTTCTTTTTCTCAGGGTTGTGTGGAGCAGTATTAAATTGACTGGGAAACTGGCATGTAGTGAGAATGGTGCAGGATGCGAACCAGGCACTATTACTGGGGATACAGTGGCCTTGTCTGTTCTGTTTGGCCATTTAGACTGTGAGGAACACTAGCACAAGTTTGAAAAAATTGTGTTAATATAAGTATTAGTATGTTAATCTTAAATATACTGTATACCGAAGTAAGAATTGAGTTTCAGACTTGTGCAAGAAGGAATAATGGGTCTGTGCATGAAAGATTTTCTTAAATGTTAACAGATGGTTAAACAAACAAATGTGTGTTTTTTATTTTTGAAATGTTCCAATGACATTTTTAGATCTTTTTGTCATTAGACTTGAAAGACGTGTAATTTTTGAAATAAATACAATAATACAATCCAAATAATTTTACATAATACTTTAAGCAAAGACTGTCTGGTTTGTGCAATTGTAATTTTTTTTAAACATTATGATCTTCTGTATGTATACTCCTTTTTCAGGACTGTGTATTTCAACAATAATGTTTTAAAAATCCAAATAACTTTACAGATCTTCATTGTAAATTGTTTAAACAATGTTTTCCATGCATGTTCAATTAACCATAATCAATTAATTAACATGCACCTGTGGAATGGTCGTTAAGACCTTAACAGCTTACAGAAAGTAGGCATTTAAGGTCACAGTTCTAAAAACGCAGGACACTAAAGAGACTTGTCTACCGACTGTGAAAAACACCCAAAGAAAGATGCCCAGGGTCCCTGCTCATCTGCGTGAACGTGCATTAGGCATGCTGCAGGGAGGCATGAGGACTGCTGATGTGGCTAGGGCAATAAATTGCCATGTCCACACTGTGAGACGCCTAAGACAGCGCTACAGGGAGACAGGAAGGACAGCTGATCATCCTCGCAGTGGAAGACCATGTGTAACAACACCTGCACAGGATTGGTACATCCGAATATCACACCTGCATGACAGGTACAGGATGGCCACAACAACTGCCTGGGATGTCCAGGAACTTGCAGGTGCCTTGGTGGAAGAGTGGGGTAACATCTCACAGCAAGAACTGACAAATCTGGTCCAGTCCATGAGGAGGAGATGCACTGCAGTACTTCAAGCAGCTGGTGGCCACACCAGATACTGACTGGTACTTTTGATTTTGAGCCTCCCTTCATTCAGGGACACATTGTGAAACATTTTTAGTTTATGTCTTATGGTGTTGACTCTTTTAGTGTTCATACAAATATTTACACATTAAGTCTACTGAAAGTAAAAACAGTTGAAAGTCAGGGGACGTTTCTTTTTTTGCTGAGTATATATAGAAAGAAGTAAGTTGTTTTAAAGTGTTGAAAATAAACATTTAATGTTGGTATTTGTCAACACAATCCCACCAGGGAAAAGAATTGAAAGTATATGTGAAATTTTGGTATTTTTGAAATAAGTTACAAATTCACTTTTTTTTTTTTTTTTTTTTTTTTTAAACCCAAATCTAGTTTTATGTCCAAACTTAGTGGTCTTTCAAAAAGGTATCATTACTCCCACTGATATTCATGCTTTTGCATACTAGTATATGCAGATATCATAGTTGTCATGGCTCAATATACAAGTAACCAATAGTGTTAAGGGGGAACACGAGTTACACCTTAGCTGACAGGCTAACAGATTTTTATTTTGTATCAAAATGCAGGTCTGTTTCCTTTTCTTTGAAAGTGTTGCAGTATTAATACCTTACAAATAAGAGATCTCTGATTAAAACCTTATGAAAGCAATAGGGATCAAGCACCCTAATAAAAATGTTTGAAATTTTTTTTTCCTCCTTTTAAAAAGCCTAGCAACAAGATCTCTCTTTTGGAAATTGATTACTTTATATATTTGTGAAGCTTTTGTCCAAAGGAAGGAAGTGTATTCCTGTCTTCACAGTGAACACCAGTACTTTCTTAATGAGTGGCCAGCTGTTTCTATGGACGTGTATATGTAAAATAAACATTTTCTGCTTTTTCTGTCTGTCTCCTATTCAGTTTCAAAGCCGTTTTACTGACATCTGTCAATCAGTCATGACTTAAACATTGTGTGGCTAGAACTTGTATACTGATCACAGAAAATCGGCTGAAATATTTACAGAATTATAAATGATTAAGAAAGGCATTACAGAATAGAAAATGGCTTGCCTGATTGAGCTCTTTTGCTATAAAGAGACTGGCACTTGCCTCACTTACTGTTTAAAATTTTTGGAAGTGCTGCTTCCTCATTTCTTTGTTATTGAAGCAAAACAGTAAGAATTTCATTTGTCTACCTTCCTGTAATCTTGGTGAGTACAGTAGCATTGGCTTAATTATTAACAGTGTACCTATGCACAGTACAAATCACTTAAGTCTTAAAGAAAAAGTCCTTTGAAGAGCTGGTTTTCCCACATTTCATGTGAAGCTTTCAAGTACTGTATAAAGTTTTCTGATTTGTGATTGTTTTCATGAAAAACTGAGTTTTTTTTTTTTTTTTGCTCTGCTTTGTAGAAGTACAGTATTGGAAGTTGGTTTTTTTTTTTTTTTTTTTTCATATATTAGTGACTCAAAATTAAGACATCTGCTATGACTTTTCTTTATTAAAAGAGGAGAATTAAGTAGTGATTGTTTTGTGTTGCTGTTAATTGTTGCTTTGTTTTAGTACTTGAACTAAAGGTACTCTGTATACAAAACTATTTAGTCAATAAAATTAATTGCTGCCATTTTTTTTTCTTCCAACAAGTGTCTTACTGAGAAACTGCTTGTTTGTCACATACCTGCAATAACCCAACCCCCAATATAAACAGCTGCTTTGAGAGAATGAAAATTGGTAAGCAAGTCAGATTGTGGATAAAGTTCAGTAGGTTGAATGTTAAAGTCAGTGCTTTAAGCTTCACACTCTAGGTTAATTGGGAAAACTCAGAGGTTACTGTAGGAACTGGAAGCTGTGGTCTCTACAAAAAATATATTAACAGTATATGTTAGGAATTTAGGGGAGATTAGTACTTGTTGCCTTCCATGACTGGAACTAAATGAGCCTGATCTGCAGCACCATTTTACCATGGTGTAATGCACTACACTTAATAGTGGCCTAACACAGGTGATAGTTTGTGTTGAAGTGGATGTAATGAGGTTTACATATCTATAACCTCTCATATTTTTGTTCACAGTATCTAATCAAGATATTTCATATGCCCTACTTTGTGCAGTGTCTCTCCTACTTAGTCTTAAGTAGTTCTTAGTTTAGCTTTATACAGCCTTCATCAAAATAATTTTTATAAAATAAAGTTGTGAATATTGTAATCGAAGTCTCTGTAATGGTTATGAGTGATTGGGAAGGTTGTGTGTAAGCATTTTGTATTACACTCTCCTGAATTGAGTGTAAATATATAAAAAAAGGCTGTTGTGTGTTTTTTGTCTAATTATTTTTCCCAAAAGTTTGTTTCAAATCAGTTTTTACTGAGACTCCAGTTCGAAAGGGTTTATACAGAAGTGCAGTTATGCATGTATCTATAGTTTTGAGGTTAAGTTTATGATAGACTATCAACATAACCCTTGGTATAAAAAAAACTCCAAAGTGGTCATACTGTAAAACTGAAAGGTGGCAGGAACCCTCCGGAAAGTCCTTGGTATATAATGCAAGTGCATAAAATAGCTTACTCCTGATCATGTTGGAAATAACTTATAGAGATAAAATTAAGTCTTATGTTTTACAGTCCAATGATATGCTCCTTACACTTCACGTTACCTACATAAAGGCTCTGAGCAATATCCCCATGCAAGCTGCCTGTTTGGTCATCATGAAGTCTTTATTTAATATAGTATAATCGTCTCTGGAGAACATACATAATATTAGAATTATGTTTGAAATGGGGGAGGGTAGGTGGCAAGTAATGTTAAAATGCAGATTCCTGCTGCAAACCCTAAGGCTTTGATTACGTATTCAACTTTTGTCATGTCCTTTCTACCAAGAACTGAGTGAAAACATTAAGTTTCTTTAATCATGGGGGTTGGGAAGAAAGGAGTGTAGGTTTTTACGTTAGTGTCATGGACCCTCAAGCAAATGACTTTGGCTATTAACACTGTGTGTACCACTTAAGTCTGAGAAGCAATTTTCAATCCACTTTAACATGAAGAATCTAAAAAGAACAGTGCATTGTTTTAAATAATGACTGCTATCTAGTTCATTGTAAGAATGCAAGAATGTCTTTGTAAACATAGCTGTGGCTTTTGACTTGGGGTTAGTGGTTAGCTGTAAATAGGCATTTTGCTGGAGTGGAGGTCCTGCATATGGCACACAAATGGTTAACTTCACTATAACAGTTCTGCCTCCGCATTTCCTGGATTTTTCCCCCTTTTTATGCCTGAGGGGCTGGACTGGTTTTTACATGTACTCTCTGGGAGTGAGAGCTCAGTTTAACGGAGGTGCTAACCATGCAGCACATTTGAAAACAGGGTCTGGCAAATATCTCACGGCTCCTTCTGTAAGTAGAATCCTGGGGTTAATTGGGGTAGTGACATAGTTTAGAAACATGTGATATTGCATACTATTCTTTAATCTTCAGATTTTACAGTTAAATGTGTGTTCTTATTCTGCTTCAATTCTGGATTGGGAAAAGTTAAAGCTGTAGGTCTCGGTCTACAGCACGTTTGTTTTAAGTTCCAGTTATCTGCAGGGACAGGATTAGCCTTTGATAAGACCAGACTTTGCATTGATCTGTGAGGTCATGGTTCGATGTCTAGGGCATGTTGTACAGCAGCTAAAACAAAGTTGCAAAGTATGTAACTTTTTTTTAAAACAACTTTCTTCAAGTAGAGTGCATATGCAGTAGAGGCAAGCAGTTGAAAAGCATGTTTAAAACTGATGGTACGATGAAACAAAGGGTTGCTGTATAGACCCAATTAACAGTGGGCCACTAGGTACTCTTAACTACTTGCTTCAGGGTGAAGATAATAAGCAGAATGTCTTGTTCTTGTCAAAAATATTTTAGTGCATGTGATATGTGTCTATCAATTACCTGGAAATCTAATGCTGAAGCATGAGACTTACTAAATATACTGCAGATTATTTTACTTATCCATTTACCATTTGGCAGTCATTAATATGTGAACTTGTGTATGTGGCCTGTTTTTCCAAACCAGTGTACACCACATTTGCCATAACAGTTTTATAGAAGCAGCTAAAACTCTTTAGTATAGAGTAACTGGATCAAGATGTGCACTGTGATGCTGGTAGAGAGACCAAGGACAAGAGAGGACATAGAAAATGTTAATTGAAATGGTAATGGATGAGGTGAGGGTGGTTTAATTAGACCCATTCATATTCTAGAAAATGTTAATTGAAATGGTAATGGGTGAGGTGAGGGTGGTTTAATTAGACCCATTCATATTCTTTACTCTGTTGTTCAGTGTTGGATCTTGGAACATTGGGCACGTGTCCCAAGAGAAAATCAGTACAGTTGATGTACACTTTATACAGTTGTTTGGAAGTCAAAACAGGTTCAAGAATTCTGTAACTGTAGATATGTGCTACCTCCAACATGCATTTATGTGTATATCATGTAACAGACAAACACATATTCAAGCAATCTAAGTAAACATTGCAAAATGGGTCTGTAAGTCCTAATGGACTTCATTAAAGTTAACCTTTTGTCTACTGTTTGAATTGTTATACTTAGCAGCACAAACATTTTCAAGGAAATAATCTAAAACTGAATATAAAGCAGGAGTATTTCCATATGGAAGGATATCTGGCAAGGAATTAATCAAGTGTGTCATGCATACTAGTTCTGTGTTTATATATAAATGTATGCACATTTATAAAAATGTATATAATATATTTAATATATTTGTGTGTGTGTGTGTGTGTGTGTGTGTGTATATATGAAAAACAAATCCAAAATGTTTACAGTTTTTGGATTTCTAAAGGTCTGTGAGCTTAATGTAATAGTTGGGAAATACGGAAAACAAGTTTTAACATACAGACCACAAAGGTGTTGCTGTACTACGTCTACAAATGAGCAATGAATAAGTGCAGGGTGAATGGGGCTGCCATGCATGTGTTGGCAAATGAGGTGTGGGAATACCACTTTCGAGATGGTCTTGTTTTCTTTTCTATTCATTCTTCTGCAGTTACGCTTGTGTGCCTTGGGAGATGGTCCCCAACATCAAAGTGAATGTGTATACATGTGTTGCATTTATATGAATGATACTGTCTAAGTCCATTAGAAATGAGAATTGTTTGGCATTATGTATTTTATATTTAACAATCACCTGATGTAATTTTATTGTGACTGATCTCATAATAGCGTAAATGAGGACCCCCCTCCCCTTAGTAGTACTTGGTGCAGTACTAATAAGACATTTTCACTCCTTCATGGCATGCGCACAAGACTGCCTTTTTTATTTCCTAGTTTATATAGTTTGTACATGTACAAATTATACCTAAGATCCAATTTTCCTGCATAGCACTTAGCACACACATTCACAGAAAAAGAAGGGTGTACAGTGCAGTTAATCTGTTTCCATAGTATAGTAAGTGCACATACATAGTACTGTTTTTTTAAAAAAAAAAAAAAAAAAAAAAAAAAAAATTTTAGTATGTAGTATACACAATGTATGGCATAGCATAAGCACACCACTGCGTCTTTTTAAATGACGTTCATAGTATAAGCCCTGTAGATGTGCTACGCCGTACACAAGTAGTTTTTTTCCAGCTGCTTACTACTTTACCATACCTCTTGTGTCTTTCTTCTATAAATTCACTTCCACCAGCTTAACATGTGGAGGGCATACAGTATACACACTGTCACTCACACAGCTGTATTTCTTATGAACCTTTTTCCAGTAGGCATTTTGTAGACATACCAATCCCAAGCTTTTGTTTCTGTAAGAATATCACTTTCTCCCTTCTTTTCTGCCACTTAATTTTTAACAGACTCAAATATGCAATGTCATAAATGTTGGCAGTAAATTTATTGTGCACACCTAAAAATGAATTTGATCAGTAATGTGTTAATTTTTTTGTGCCTCTGTGCCATTACTTTGTGTAGTCCTAATGGGATCTGTCCATTTTTTCTTAATTTAAGCAAGAATTCCTCATGACTCAGAGAAATGCCTTACCACGGTTTCTGTAAATTAATACATATTAAATTCGTTCTTTAAAAAATCCCCTTTGGGTAGAGTACAATAAAAGCCATTTCATCAGCCAATCAGTCCTGTGACTCATTTAGGGACCTTGTGGTTTCAATTTAAATCCCCCATTCACAACAGATGAGCTGCAATAGCTGAAACCCCTGTCTTATGGATCATGAATGAATGATCAGGAGGGTGGGGGTAATGGAGTGCAGAAATTGTCAGTGGTGGCTGAGACCATTATGCTTTGTTTGCTTGCTAACTCCAGTTGTGGTGTAACTTCTTCAATATCTTTGTTACTTATTGCAGTCAAGCTTCACGCATAGTTTCATATGGCGGAGTAAAAGCCCAAAAAAAGTGGGTGAAAACTACAAACTAAAAAAATACACATGATGCAATCATGTGTCCCTTTCTACATTTCAAGCCTGCAATACCTTTTTCCACACTTTCTTCACCAGAACTCTGTGTTTTTTATGTTACCTGGTTTAATTTCCCTACCTTTTGTGTATACATCCAAGATTTCCTGGCTCTTTTGTAGTAATAACTTCTATACGTCAATGGAACAGTTCAGTCTCTGAGACCAACATGACTATCCTTGGTCTAAAATATCTTTTAGATAACCATGTATCCCCTTTGCTGTAGATACACTGGATTATTATAAAATATGTTTGCAACAAAGTTTGAGATCCCTGAAACTGGCTGTTTCTCTTTGGAATTATCTCTGTATAAAAGAGCATAATTATACATTTGTGAGGTTTAAACTTTGTTTGGGTAATTGTTCTTGCATGCTAGCTCTTCTTATTGTAACTGACTTTGTTCTCTGCAGAACACTGAGAACGTTCCCCCTGCTTTCAAGAGGGGTAACCTAAGTGCTCTGAAGAAGAGGTGGGAGCAGTTACCCTCTGAAGAAGCAGACCCTCAACCTCCCTCAGGTCGGGGTATCTCTTCAGAAATTCGATCTCGAGTCACCTCACCTTCAAGTGCTAAACCAGAGCTGAGCCCACTGGCAACGTCTGACCAGAACCTGGAAATCCTAGCAAAGTCTCCCATTGCTGTGACAGGGGTCAGTAAGTTCTCATTCCCAGTGGACAGTGAAGAAGGCAAGAAAATGGAAAGGAAATTCTGGAGAGAAGAAGATGGGAGTGGTGAAAACAAGGAGAAAATTGAGAAAAGCAGTGTACCCCTCAACAACCTTAAAATGATGTTTGAGAAAGGAGAATTGAACCAGGCTAAGGTAGGAGGCAAATTTATTTTGCTAATAATGCCTTGATTAGCTTTGGTGGACAATTAAGAGAAAAGCCAAGCAAATGTACACCTTTTATTGGCTAACTAAAAAGATTACAATTTGCAAGCTTGCATATTGTGATCTTTTTAGTTAGCCAATAAAAGGGGTCATTTTGCTTGGCTTTTCTCTACATTCGTAGTGGCTAACATGGTACAACACCCTAGTACTACTGTGGACAATTAATAAAGACTTCATTACTTAACTTGTGTAAACCCTCCCATATTCTATGGGTTTTCTCCACTATCCTGCCAACTTGGCTGGTATCTCATGATGAGTCTGAAAAGGAAGTCTGAGTGACACTTCTTTTTTCGATCAGCCATTCCAACCCCATCTGTCTCCCATTGCAACATCTGGACTAAAATAAATTGTTATTCAAAATCTTTGTCTTCTGATCGGTAGTGATAGTGGACATGCAAAACAATGTTTTTAGGGCTTCTTCCCCCACCACTTCTTTACAAGTTAGTTTAGGTGTATGAAGTAAGCCTTTAAACTGGAAAAGAAAGCAAATTCCAAAGGATCAGTCATCCTTGATATCTAGCTTCCTGCAGCATTTTATATTTGATACACTGTGTGTACTTGTGGCATTTTAGTCATATCTACACCAAATTTGATAGTATTAAAACTTTTTTGTTGGTTCATTTGCCCTTTGTGAATATCTAAATGAGAAAAGAATGTAATCTGCTTTTTCTATGGAGATCTGTCCTTTATTACCACTTTACACTAGGATGGTAAATTGGCTCATTTAAAGAATGTGTGAAGCAAACTCCATTCTCCACCAGCCCATCTTTGTTTTCAATATGTACTTTTGTCAAGCCAATCAGTAATCCTTGGAAAATGAGCCATTCCTTCTTTTTTGATGCTATCAATGATTCAGGAATGCATAATGCAGCCCTTCTGACTCTCTTCTTTGAAACTGACATGCCATAGCCACACGAGTACAAAGGAGACTGCTTGTTTGTAGCAATGACGCCAGTCCACTGACTAGCCTGACCCTTAGGGCTTGATCCTGTGATAAAGCACATGCATATTCTGCAGGATGATGCTTGAACAAGTAAAGGGCAGCTGTGTGTTCACATACATTTACTTCCAAAATACTGTGTGCACAATCCAGTCAGTCCTTGTATGGCCACTTTTCCTAAAATATTAAATTCCTGCTCTACAAGACTAATCCATGAAGCTGCTAAATACTGAATTGGAATATTCTCTGTACAATGCTATAAGAATGTGATTATCCAGGATTCCTGTTAGAGAAGAATGGGAGAAGATTTCTGTACAGTAAAACATTTCCAAACAATTCAGTAATGAAGTACATATTAAGTAGTCTGCTTAAAACAAATCTTGTCATTAAGTCAAAATGTGATCTTGGCAGTTTTAAAATGAAGAATAATGTTAAACGGACTTGAAAAGAGTGAAGAATAGAGGAAAGAATAATTGTGAAGAATACTGCCATAGTCCTGGTAAACCTGCTTAAATCACGAACCAAATGCCAATTCTGTCCATGCCACGGAAGCCAGGGTTGTTCCTGCTATTGCTGATAAAATCTGGGCAAAATTTGTAATCAGTAGATCTTTTTGTTTTTTTTTATAAGTTATCCCCTAGTCAAAAATTACTTTTCTCTAAAGTGTAAAAAATGTCTTTCACCTTTCTGCTCGCTTGAGTCATCCATTGGATGGTGCTTTATACTTTTGTAGGGTTTCAAAGTCAACTTGTGTGTATGTTCAGCCACTCCTCTTTGTGGTTATTCATTTTGAGTGCTCTTTTATTGATTGATTACACATAATTGCTTGATTTTGTTAATTATCCACCAGCCAATAAATTCAGGTGTCTGTGCATCAAAAATTGTCCCCTGGGTTTTAGTATAGATAACTTTAGGTAAATGCAGTTCAATCTAACATAGACAAAGCCTCTGGTTATTTACTATCACAGTGGTTCCCAAACTCTGTTCTGGGGGACCCCCTTATGGCTGCAGTTTCACCCCAAACTACCGCACCTTAACTCGGACAAAACGTTCTCCCAGCTGAAGTCTGGATGTGAGGTTCCTGGAGTTGTACAGGGTAAATAATATATCGTTAGATACTTTATTAATACCAAGGGAAATTCACATATTTGTTATTTGGAACACATGCATTTCATGTGTGTTCCTTGTCTACAATGATTGATGTAAATGTAGGATGACAGGAAATGCGAGGCAAGAAATGTTGAACACATACCTAAAACTTTTTTTTTTTTTTTTTTAAATGTTATAGTACTAATGACAGATCAACTAATTAGTCACTAATAGAATGGCAGAATGGTTCAGGATGAATTTAAATAAAAAATTAAAGCAGTTCTATGTGGATAATGTGTTTTTTTTTTTAAAACGTACTAACACACTTACTTTGTAAATCCTTCATTGAACCCAGAACACTGAAACTGGGAAGTTACAGCACACTTATTTAGGCTAGGAGTCCAGTTTAGAAACAGAAGCTAGTTGGAATAAAAACCTGCAGCTCCAGGAAGTCTTCAGGACCAAGTTTGGGCAGCACTGGTCTAGCAAACAACTACATCTTTGCTGTCACTAGTCTGTACTAACCACAACATTATTTGTATTATCCATTTTATTGTCCACTTAATCATGTAATTTTGTATTGTAAACAAACGACTAATTCCAAGTAAGTTGGAGTTTTTTCATTCATTGATATGTGGTTGAGGTGCAATCAATTTCCTGAAAGCAGATTATTGTGTCTTCGAGAAGTTTTAAAAAACTGTACTTTAAAACATTGATGGAATGAAGAAAGAAAAATCATGTTCTTGTCTGTACTAATGGGATGGAGAGTGGGAAGTAGTACTACTTGAGGTTAGATTGAGGCTAATGTTGCATAACCCTTATGTTTTCCATTCAAAAATTATGTCCATTTACTTATATTTTTAAATGCACAATATGTCTTCTCAAGCTACATAGAATTATCTGTTCAATAAACTGTTTAATTTCTCAGTCCTGGGGAAATGTTTATCGGGTACTGTCAACTAGGAGATATTAGAATCTGTACAGTAAGTGGTGGTTTGAATGTGGGAAAAATTAACCCAGACTTTCACTTATTTTCTTGAAACTCTTACTTTAAGCAGACTTAATGATAGGATATCTGGCTGACTTTATTTGGCAGAAAACGTCAGAGCTTTACCAGCGACCCTCTAACTCCTGTAGAGTTAATAGGCTCAGCTATGTCAATGTGGTTGTCGAATAGCTGAACAATCCAAGAGCATCCAGAGATAGTGGGAAACCAAAGCTATCAAACCAAAATGTAGTGTTAAAGTAGCCTTCCTCAGAAACCTTTCACCTTGTATGCCACCACAAGATGTGAAATGTGTAGTTGAGAATGCAGCAATGCATGCATAATTCAGATGATTCCAGTTTTCACTCTGGCCAAGTAATCAGTGGTATTAAAGGCTGCCTGTGTCCCCCCCGGAGTTGGAGAATTTGTTCCTTACCTTTTTGTAGTATGATGCTGCCCTAGAGACTGATTTGAAACAATATTGGCAATGTGGCTGAAAATTGTTTTTACTCTGGTTGGACTAATATGTTCCTTTTGCTTGACTCAACTTGTCTTAATCTTTAAATATGAGTGCATTACTGTCTAAGTTTAAAATGCCATATGGTGTTGATCTCTTACTGCATTATTTGGTGTGGTACATAAACGGCCATTTGGCACGGTGTTTTGTGTTGCTCGCTAGCAGAATCCCTCGGTGCTTGTGTTTTAAGTTTGCTTGTTCTTCCCAAGCATAAAGTTTTTATTCACACGTTCCCCCAGATCTGCTGATTTAGGTTAATTGGTGTTTCAAAATTGACCATGCTTGAGAACAGATGTGAATGAGCGAGCCCTGTGATGGACTGGAGCCCCTGTTTAGGTCTGACTCCTGACTTGTGCCTCTTGCTGCCAAGATGAGCTCCAGCCCTTAATTGTTAAGCAGGCTTGATATAGATATACTTTATTTGCTCCCAGGGAGAAATTAAAACTTTACATAAGCTCAAGGGAGAAAGGAAAAAAAAAAATAAAACAAGCAACCAAGAACCCCTCCAAACACAAGTACTGTGAGTTAATTCACTAGAAAACTGCAGTTTGAATGTGGTTGATCATCCAGCTAATGATTTAGGCCTGGCTCAGGACCGTAATATGTAATAGTGTACATAATTTGAAGGGTTTCTGTTTGACAGTTTTTGTTGTTTTTGTGCTTATCAACTTCTGCTGGAGGTATCATCTGAGTGGTCTGCATAAGCCAGATATAATGAGAAATGTCTCAGTAGATATGCTGGCATCTTCATTTCTAACAGGTTCCAGCAAGCCTCACTTGTGTGGGTTTTTTTTTTTTTTTTTTTTAATATATGGCATATTCTAAAGCAAACATTTTCTTGGTTCACAGTTGGGTAGTGAAAGTGCTGGAATGGGGTATTTATTGTGCCAATTTAATTTGCAGTATATAATACTAGGGTTTTGGTGCAATCTGTAACGTAACACCCCTCTTTTTTTTTTTTTTTTTTTTTTTTTTCCTCCCTCCTTTTATTTGTTTAATGAACTCCATGAAAGTTTTCAAGTCATATATTACACATCTGAGTCAAATGTCTGCTTTTAAAATACTGTTGTCCACTGCAAATATTGTTGGCTTATTGTCAAGTGATGGCATGCAGTCTTGTACATTGCTGTGCTTGTTTGGCACAAGTATTTTGCTTTTAAGGTACATTTCGGATGTAGCAATGCCAGAGCCTTCTGCTGTGAAACTCTTATCTCAAAGTCTGCAGCTGCTATGACATGGATAGTTTGTCTTCCACCCCCTTCTTAATCCTATTAGTGGCATGTTTCTGTCTACGACAGCTGTTTTTGACAGCTTTGTAGGGTCTGACATGCTCTCTATCCTTCCGGCTTATGTCCTTGTGTTAGAAGTGGCAAATTGAAGAGTCTGATACTTCATTCTAGTAGTAACTCGTGGGGATATCTTCTGACCCCCACCATACCTTCTGAATGTCATCTTCTCTTCTAATAAGGTCACTATTGTGAAAATACTAAGGGTGCTTACAGCCATCTAGAGAAATATTTTTATTATGTAGTATATCCCACTTCATAGTCGCAAATTTACCACTTGAAAATAGACCTTCATAAGAGAGGCTTTCAACTCTTCAAAATTCCAATGCAAGAATGTGAGGGAGTTCACTATTGTCTGTCAGCCACCATTCTCTAGAAGCTATATTATAGGAATACATTTTACAGTGTATTTCTAATTCAGAAAGCAGACTAGAACCATATGTTGACCAAAGAGGGATTAATAGTGGTCAGAGTTTGGGGATGAGCAGAGAGAGAGAGAGTGCGCCTGCGCGTGCATCAGCCTTTAGCAGTTTAGTCTGACAACCATTTCAAAGTTTAGTAACTGCTCTGTTCTGGGAATCTGGAAGCCCTATTTAGATCAGGTCTCCATAATCTGCATTCATCTGGGACAACTGCCTTGTGTTTGAAACTGGAGAGGTTAGTAATGTCTATCTTAAAAAAATCTTTAAATGCCCATTTTAGAAACACAGTACTTTTGTACAGTGAGATTAAACTTGGGATGTCATCAAAGCTGGAAGCAAGCATGTCTGTTTTGTAGAAACTACTAGGACTGACAGCCAAAAATGCATTTTAGGTGAAGTTTTTGTTTTTGAGATGAAAATATGTAAAAGCTATGAAGTTTGCAGATAGTACTTCAACAGCAAGAAAGAAAAAACACAACTTTGAACACCAGTTGAATTTCAGCTCTATTTCTAATTCAGGGATGCAAGAATGGCAGTGAAAATTTTTGTGTCTAAGAGAATACCCAAATTTGTGCATACATGGGTGCAAGTCTCATACTACTTTCAAGGAAATTGGAAGTCTTAGTTTTCAGTAAACATTAACATAGAACCAGGAGACCAATAGTCAGGAGTGTAGTCATTTTTGGTGATGGGGAAGGATGTGGATAAGCCATGTAGCCTTGTACATATGACGTTTACATAATTTTCCAGGCACACCGTGAGCCCAGCAGGACTGATGTCAACCAGAAAGTTTCTGAAACTATTTCTGTGGAAGACTTGGAGATAAGAGGTAGGAACTACATTATTCATTTGTTTTCTTCCTGCATGTATAGTTCTGTCACTTAGCAGAAAATGTTATTCCACTTCTGCATGTGATCATTGCATGTAGCCATGGACTATGCTGAGAATGAGAGGTGAAAATCCAAAATTATGTGATAGCTTGTGTCTTTATTCTGCCTATAACATTTCAAAGGTTTTTGTCTGTCTGTCCAAGAAGTTTGTTGCAATTTAATTTTAAAAGAGCTCTCTTAATTTATACTGGATATTTCTAATTTTGTGTGCACGGTGCTTTCAGCAATTGCTGTAACAATCATTTCTTAGATTTTTCATCATTCTGTTGCGAGTGATTAAACATTCCACATTCTAAAACTAAAGCAGCATTTTCACCTTTTATTCTTTCAAATATTCTGTCATTCTCTTTTGCTTTCTTGTATGTGTTTTAATGTACGTTCTAATATCTATCTGAGCATGGTCATGTGTGAACCCGTAAACTATTTTATCCTTCGATACCGAGAACCTTTATCTTGAACCTAAAGAGATCTTGAATGCTCACTTCCCCACAAGTGACCTCTGTTACAGGCAACCTCAGTTTATAATCAAACCTCTGGATAATAGTGTCTATTATCTAGCAAGTCCCTAACTTCATTAACCACACTGTCTCCAACAATTGCCTGTGCCTCATGCATTTCTGGTGACTAATCCAAAAGTGTTGCTTTTGCACAGTACTGGCGCCTTGACAAGGGAATGTCCGCTGTCATGAGTAAGTAAAGCACAGGTGAGGGAGGGGAGGTCCCCCACCCTTACCATGCAATACCTTAACTCCATGACACGTTCACCAGTCAAGGTAACCATGGTGGGTCAGGTGCCATTTGGGATTATTCATACTTGCTGGCAATCTCTGGTGCATCCCAGAGACTTCCTGAGACAAAGTAAGCTCACTATTAGATAGACAGGATGTCTTACAGAGTTTTCCTATCTGTCACTCAAGACCACTGCAATGAAATCTGCAAAAGCACAACAAAATTAAACTGAGTAAATCCAACAGTTCCTGTCTTATGCTCCCATCCAACCCAACCTCTGTCATGCTAGACACTAACATTCACAGAGACTATTGAGCAGTAGGCAGGAATAATATTCCGTAGTGAGAATGTCCAGCTTAGATGAGATAATCGTGATGAGCTGAGAGAACAAGTTAGTTTCAGCACTAAACTGTTGCAGAAAATACTTTAAGTATTTAGCCATTGTTATATATGGACATCCTTTATTTACACTAGCTGGTAGAATCATACATGCTGTTGTTAAAGCAGCATTGCAGACTAAAATCTGTTTTCTGTAAGATTTTTTTCACAAAAGGTATTTCAGGACCTACCATTTACCTGTATTCTGATTAAACTCCCAAAATAGTTGACCTTTAATGGGTGATACCTGGTTAAAAGAAAAACACTTGTTATATGTAAACTGTTTCCAGAGAAAAAAATATCTCTCTATTATATAAAAAAATCCTGGGACGAGACGTGACTTTTTCAGAGAGATTCTTTCAAGTCCCGTGAGATGAGACTTTGTGCCAAGAGATTTAACCATGCCCGGGGCCAGAAATAAAAGACAAAGAGTAGATGACAAAAGTAGAACGTCATAAAAAGGTTCAAAAACGTTGGCGCGAAACACCTGCAGAGCAGGGTAGAGATAATGAAGGTACTAAAATTCGAAAGTATCAAAAAAAATGATTACTAGTAAAGATCGCATTTGTGCAAACAAACCAATTATTACTCAGTGAAATAACAGACCAGCAAAAAGAGAATATATTGTTCAGATTTAAACTTCAAGTCGGAGACTTGTAGATCATCTAATTCATGTTGCCATCAGGGAAAAGTAGTGTTTCTTCCCAATGAAGAGGCGTATCCGCGAGAATTAAAAGATTTGTTGTTTGCCACTCGCGTATGTGGATTTCACTTTCAGAGTCGTGAAGTGGCTAGTGCATGGCACAGGCCTGGGGGTTGGCGAGTGAAGCGAGCATGGGGCAAAGCCCCCTAGTAAAGTTAAAAATAGAAAATTTGATCATGCGTATCATTTAATGCAGTGGTAGAACTGTCAGGGTATGTTAGTTAACAGGTAAGGCAGTACATTTTTACAGGTAAGGCAGTACTCCTAGCACAAGCATGAAAGGAAATGTTCGTTCATAGATCAAAAATGTAAAATTTGTGACCAGCTATGTCCAAATTTAACTGCTCTTTCTCTGAAAATGTGCCCATTATGTCCTTGTCCAATACTCTCCCAGGACTGTAACTGCCATGACTTCCATATTGAATGTGAAAGCAATCATTGTAGAAGCATACATCTATTGTAGTAGTAGTAGTAGTACATCTACACCAAAACACACCTCAGAGAACATCCCAGAATGGTTGCATGTAACACAAGTGGCAGGCAGATGCACGCTGAATAGTACATGTTCTTGCATAAACTTAAGTGTGTGCATGCATTAGGGTAAAAAAAAAATACTTTGTGCATTCTCAGTGTAAAGAAGGGCAGACACTATCCTTTCCAAGTTCAACTTTAGTTGAATGTCAGACTTTTTCCCCTGCTTTCTTTTCATTTCTTTGAGTCATTCCAAGTCAGTAATAATTCTTCAGTGACAGCATCTCTCTATATGTAATCTCCTCAATCTGTGCGAGTAAATTATCTGTGTATTTTGACTTTTATTGAATCTGAAAACTGCTCTTCTACTACCTGATGGCACATTCTTTTGCAAAGTGAATTGCAGTCAGGCTGTTTTTGGTACTGGAAACAGATATGCGAGAACCATTAAACTATTTGAAATTAACACTGCCTGTATTCTACAAGTGTTAACTTTATAGATGCAGAATAAAGTACCAATATTATTAATTATATAACAAGAAGACTACAAGTACTTGTCAACTGCCCTTTACAATGGTGATATGCAGAATAACACATGCAAATGCACTACACTGGATTTTGCCTCTGGAAGATGAGACACACGTTGGGTGTGTGATCATTAAATCTGAACAATATGAAGATCAGTTGCCCAGTCTGAAGAATCCTGATGTCTGCTGTACCATGCACGTAGTAGGGCTAAAATTCAGCATAAACTGCATGGGTTTTAAATCTATCCTGCCTTATCTGACTACATGCATCACTTCGTGGCCACAATCTAGTTCTTGTTTTTAAATGTACAAAATTAGGGCTGCAGCAATCAATTCAAGATTGTATAAGCCCTTAAAGGAGCATGTGGTGGTTGTAATGAAGAAAAGTGAGCATATCAACAAGCTCAGAACTGAGGCTTGCTCTGTGCTTTGATGCATTGTTTCCTGCTTTAAAAATAGACACTCTGGCATGGATTGTTGCTGGAATACACGTCTCTTCGCTCCTCACTGTTTTCTCTCTCTTTCTCCATTTTGTAATTTGTGCCATCAAATCACATCTTCACATCATGCATCCACAGCATAAGCACATTGTTCAAAAGTAATAATCATTTGTGCGAAGCACACTGAGTTCGCTGACGTGTAGTTACATGGATTAAACAAAGTTATGATGATTTTTAGCAATCAAGTTACTAGAGTTTCTTGAGGAATTGTTTCAGTCCTAAGTTGATTTCAATATCACAAAGCAGGGTTTATTTTAAACAGCTTCCACAAACATGTTAGGGACTTTTTAATCAAATAGCTGAAACAGGTATCGATCTAGCAGAGTGCCTGTGCGATGAGGTGGAACAAGCTTCTTTGCAGCTGAAAAGTTTCCAAGTACTTCATAATGAAATCAAGTCAGCCTGGATGAAAGTCTCCAAGGAATGTTTCTACTACCTTCTTGAATCCATGCCTCAAAGAGTTCAACCAGTTCAATAGGGAAAATGTGATGCTACCCAGAACTAGATAAATGGACCCCAAGAAAGTGGTCACTTAGTGTTTATAATTTAATAAAATATTGCTGCTCTTTGAAGTCTGAACAAAGTTAGTATGCTAAAGTAAATGTGTGAATTGTCAAGTGGAACACATGGAGAAAATGACTGTAGTGGTAGACAGAGAGCAACATAGTTTCATACTGCATGGACAGGCACTGTTAAGAGGTTTAGTGAGCTCTCTTTCAGGCCTGCTGTGAATATTATTTCTAACTAACAGATGAAAGCAAACACTGGGGGCAATTAAATTACAAAATCTCTACAGACGTCCACAGGACAGATGTTGGGAACTTCTTTAATGACAGGTGTTGAAACACAATGTCTCAGATTCATCATACTAACTTTTGTACAGTAGTGTCAAATCTCTTTAGTAAATTTAACTTTATAATACAATAGGAAATCACAACCTTTTATTTCTTAAATTAAAGCTGTAGTCATTCCCTTTTCCCAACAAAACCAGCAAGGTGCTCAGTCAATATACATCTTAACAGTAGTTGGGAATTGACTGGCATGGTTCCTGATGTAGTAAAAATATTAGTTATCAGCCCATTATTAAAGCTAAACCTAATTATATAAACCTTAAAACATTTTGGACTAATTGCTAGCTGGAAGCACCTTGACACATTATATTATAGCATTTCCCTACTTTTTAGGCATCAGTTAGTTTGGTTTTCAGATAGTCAGTTACTTAGATCTCATGGTTGTTGAGTGTCGTACAATGTTAGAGTCAATTTTTTAGGCTCTGGAATTGTCCTCAACTGACAATTCCTAATGACAATTCTTGACTGAACTAAACACCCAATTAGTTAAGACAGACCTGACTAACAACCTATCAAGACCTGAGACTTTACAACTGAAAGCTGGCCAAAACTTTACAAATACCACATTTACTCTTAATTAACCCCCCCCAAAAAAGTTCAACTGTACATTAATGTTTTATTAAAAAATGGCATGGTTTTATTTGCTTTTGAATTTACGATTTATTTTTAACTTCAAATTTCAACAAAATATATAATTTGTCTAAGGCTGTCCAGACTTGTATTGAACTGGTCACAATTACAAACAGGTTTCAAGTTACTACTTCTTTCTAAATTACTTGGATAAAGAAATTGAGATGCGTCTTCAGTCTTGCCTTACTCATTACAAATTCGTTGAAATTTCAGTCTGACTCTTAGTCACAGTACAGAATCAGCATTAACTTGTAATGTTAATGACATTTTTACGGTCTTCTGATGAAAGCAACTCTATAGCTATTGTGTGGTTAGATTTAAAGGTTTGTTGCTATTGACCCCACTGTATTTTGCTGTGTAGCCTTGAAAATCCCATTGGGCACTCGGGTACTGTCCTCGCATTTTCATTCTGATTTAATAAATTTCAGTGTGTACAGAAATGAGGTGGTAGTACTTGGTTATTAAGACCTGAAGTTGAATATGATGTTTGAGATTCCTCAATTTTTGAACTGTTCCTGTTTTTGCTTTACAATAGATATGGTCCAGTCCTGTTGCATTTTAACTAATGGTTTGTACTGTAGTTTAGATGTTCTCACTGATAACAATTGGGCTTTTTAAAACGCACATTACAACACTATGTAAAATATTCTTATTCCAACTTAAAAAATAAGCGCATTAAGACCCTTTCAAAGTGTGGGGTTTACATTTTTTTCCAAGTAGAATTGATTACAGCAATGTCGTTTTCATAGGCTGATCGATTTGCTTAATTTGTAACTTTTTTCAATTTGTAATGCTGCCTTAAGAATTATTAATACAGCTGGTTTGTACCACCACCCTCTTAACTACAAATGTTAAGTCTTTATGCTGACTACCAGTTAATTTAGGGTCTGATTTTCATGATTCTTCTTCTTAGTTGTAAAGCTTTAAATTGCCTAGGCCTTACTCATCTAAACTTATCAATACATGTATATACCTGAACAGCCTAAGGGTGCCAGTCTCCTAAATATTATAAAAGTTATATTAAAACAAGAGGATAAGCGACGATCAGAGGCTGCTTTAAGGGATACCCCATAAAGTCACAGTATTGAAATCCAAACTGAATATTTCTTACTTTACCTACTGATTAGATGTTCCTGCTTCAGCTGTGTGTGTTATTTGCTCAAAAGTACAAGAGTGATAATCATTAAGAGCTGTTATTCACTCACCTCTGTTCAGTTATTCTATACCCTGCTGTAGTACTTGGTTACCAAGGTGCAACCTCGGGCCTTTGAAAGTGACACTAGAGGTAGTGTGACTTTTGGGATTCAGGAATGCACGGACCTAGTTGTCTTATTAGACTGCAAAGAAAACATACCAGATACTTCATTCAATTGGCCCTGGTCATCAGAACTTTTATTTATTTAGTCTGTGACTTTGTTTAAAACTGATCATGGTCTTCCCAGAGGTTTATTTTCTCCATGAATGATGTTCAGTTTAGTTTACTTTTGTCCCATCACCAGGCCTGCGTGAAAGTGGTTTTGCTGGAGTTGGACTTCCAGAGAGCACATCTTTAAAGGACCGCATGGCCAAGTATCAAGCTGCCGTCTCCCGACAGGATTCAATCAGCACATCTCAGTTGGTGAGCAAATCTAAAACTGCAGGTGGAATATTGCAATATTTTTTGTGTGTGTGTGGACTTAGCTCTCTATCTGAAAAACTGCAGGCTTTGGTGAAAATGAGACAAATAAGGTGGTGAAAATGTACATGGGTTAGCAAGTAGAAGTTTCCATGATACATGGCTTAACATTCTTGTTCATTTCTAGAATATAACTGTAAGGCTGTTGGACAGCTATTTGTCCCACGCAGGATTTTCTAATATGTGCTGCCAGGACTTGACAGATGAATGGTCGTACTACTGGCCCTTATTATTCATTAAACCCACTAGTGTTATCCCAAGACAAGTCAAGTTGGCGAGAATGTACTAGTACAGTGCGTTGCCGCACCCACTACACAATTAAACAACTCGGGATCCCAGTTGGCACCCCCCCAGGCAGACACGCGGTCCAGTCCCACCTTCTGGAAATGACCCTCTATCTGCCGCAGCCAGGTGTTCCGTGGGTGACCCCTTGGCCTGGTCCAGCCACTCCTGTCCCCAACAATGAGGATCTTATGAGCTGGATCACCCTCTGGGAAACACGCCACATGACTGTACTGCCATAGCTGACGCTCCCTCAGAATGCATGTAATGTGCCTCATTTGGGACTCCATGAGCAACCACTCATTCGACACAATGTCAAACCAACGGTACTTGGACATTCATCCTTTTGCATAGATATCGTGAGCGCCACACACCCCTTTCCAGCAACCTCATGACCCCCCAATGCTCTCCCAATCCGTCTATTGACTTTATAGGAAGAGTCATCAGAGACATGAATGTCACTGCCAAGGTAAGTAAACCTCCCGACAAGGTCGACTCTTTTTCCGCAAACAGACACACTGCTAATGGCCTGGATCTTGGTTTTTTTCCAGGACCCTCGCAAGCCCGGACACTCAGACTCCTTACTCAGTCTCTCAAGCAACCCGATCAGAGCCTCCATTGACTCTGCAAAGATCACAGCATCGTCGGCAAAGTCAAGATCCGTGAATATTTCTTCACCAACAGATACCCCACAACCTTGCCCAACACCCAGTTCATGCAAGCATTGAACAGAGTAGGAGCAAAAACACACACCTGATGAACCCCAAAATCATCTGGGGAAAAACCTAGAGGTTCTGCCTCCACTCTACACAGCACTCACAGTACCAGTGTACAGGCCGGCCATGATATCCAGCAACCTCGAGGGGATCCCGCGAACCCTCAGGATGTCCCACAGGGCAGCTCGATCAACTGAGTCAAAAAGCTTTACAAAAATCGCACTTTAAATTTAATTAAACATAAAGCCACTGTGGGCATGGATGTGGAGGTAGAATGTGTGAATACCAAATATGGATATGGGAAATTGGCAAATTGTGATGGCATGCAAACATTCACTGTGCTTTCTTCTCCTGGTATCAATATTGCCTCTCTAGAATGACAATGGCCCTGCTGACCCGGACATAAATAACTGCAAAGGAGACCAAAAGGAGAACATGCCTCCAAGTCCCCTTGATGAACCACAAACAGTAAGTGGGACAGAGCATACTTTTCTTGATTAACTAGAGTACCACAGCTCTTGGCCTCCATCTTACTGTCTCTTCTCTCCTAGATCCCTGCACATGAGGGTAACCAACTCTTAAGAGTGACTCCCACAGGCGACGGCTTCTGTAAGTTGTCATAGGCTTCTGGTAGAGGGGAATTTCTGAATTTACTTAGTTGATCAGAATTTCAAAATGAGTACTTCAGAGTGTTTTATGTTTTTAGCTTGGACTGATTGGTGGCCGCAAGAATTTACTGTATGTGGGGTTCTAAGTTGCCTGCTTTTGTATTTCATCATTTCTGTATTTGTCATATTCTGTGACAAACTTGTCCAAGCCTCTGCTGACCCTTGCATTATGTTAATTACTGTGCTACTGTCTGTGTGTGTGTGTGTGTGTGTGTTTGTTGTGTGTTTTTTTTTTTTTTTTTTTAACACAGCCTACTTGGGCTTCTGAGTGGAATCCTTTCAAGGATTTAAATAAAGCCCTGACAGCTTGGCACAGTGAGTCATTTGTGTCTATGCAGTCTGTTTTATGCCAAGCAGATTTATTAGCTAGGCCTACTGTACCTGTCACAGAAACCAAAGATCCTTAAAATAATTCATGATCAACACACTACATCTTCTCTAATGTACACTTGAACTAAATTCAACATTCTGGTAATTTATCACGTGTGGATACTGTATAGTGAACTGACTTTGAAGTGTTTTGTGTAGGCTATGAATGGCACTGTAAATATAAAATTTATGTGCTTTGTGTGTTTTTTTTTTTTTTTTTTTTTTTTTTTTTTAAAGCTGTCAAGCAAGAAACTGAGGGAGAGATACGAAAGGCTTCAAGTCCAACTGCCCGCAGTCCTGTGTCCTCTGGTCAATTGGAGAATTCTCAGGCCAGGCCAGGGCCAGTCAAGGTATCTTGCTCACCATTTTCTGCCACATTTCTGTAGCTAAAATTTTACACATGTTTTACACTGGCTTGTCTGTTATACTAGATGAAGTACACCCTTTAATAGTAGATTTCCTTTTCTATAGTGTATAGTGAGCTTTAAATTTGATGACAACAATATGAAAAATACTATACAAATGCACACACCTGAATAAAATTAACCTAAATTTCCAAAGCTTTGGTATGTCCATTTATGTCTACAGTTATTAATTTAATCTGTTCTTCACAGCTCCATCCTTCCTTCTCTTGCTCTTCCTTCTCCTCTTCTTCTTCCTCCTCCTCTGGCATCTTCCCAAATGCGTTTCCTTCCTTCGTTATCAATCACCTCCTCCTCCTTGTCCAGCACTGCTTCTGCTAATTTTCATTGGAGGCACAATTCTTAGTGCTTGGTTCGTGAGAAGGCTTGTGTGAGTATTGTCAGTTATACTCGGTACCCTTTACTTTGCATGGTGTGTCCCAATATGAAGTAATTGCAATTCACAGTAACTGATGCTTTTACACAAAGCAACTTATTCTTCATTCGGCTGCTCCTGTCAGGGGTTGCCACAGCGGATCATCTGTCCACATATTGATTTGGGAAAATTTTACACTGGATGCCGTTCCTGACATAACCCTCCCCATTTATCCAGGCTTGGGACCGGCACAAAGAAATACACTGGTTTGTGCATCCCCTGTGGCTGGGTTTACACAAAGCAACTTTAAATATACAGTTATTTGTATACTTAAAATACAAGTGCAAAGCACCCAGGGAGTCAATGTTGAACATTTTAGACATCAACATAATGTTTAAATCTGTCTGTATTTAAAAAAAAAAAAAAAAAAAAAAATTAAGTTCCTTTACCACTCCCCAACCACCTCAAAAATAACCCTAATCCTTTCTACTTCGCTTCCAGAAGTTCCAGTTGCCAGCTCGTGAGATATGTGTTACCTGTCAGAAGACCGTTTATCCACTGGAGAAACTGGTAGCAAACCAGCAAGTCTTCCATAACACCTGTTTCAGATGCTCCCACTGCAACAGCAAGCTGAGGTGAGGAAGCACATTAGAGGACACTTCTTCTGTTTGCTGATGTGGGTTACTGCTGTTAGAAGCTGTGAAAATACAAAATTTTTATTTTTTCTTGGTGTGACAGTGGCATGACATGCAGAGAGTGATCTCTTACCTCCATATTACTCCCTCCCAGCTTGTAGAGAATTGGTGGCTGACAATGTGCCTTAGCATTCCCTTATCAGAAGGTCAAAGGTTTCAGGTGTAAACCAGTAGTGATGTGTGCTACTTGTTGGGAAGTTGTGTCTTTACTTTTTTTCTCTCGGCCCCAGCACCTGGTGGTGTTTTTCCAGTTCTTTGCTTTAATCTTGTAGATCTCCTTCTTACTGAAAAGATCAGTAGTAATATTAATGAATGCAGTTGATGATGACTCTAGTTCTTTGTTTCCTCCACAATGCAATTGAAATGCAAAATATGAGTCACATACTTTTGAGGCCATGTAGATGGACATGTTTAAAATTTTGAGATCAATCAAGAGGTTCACTGAATTGGACAAGACCAAAGTTTACTCATTTGCAGACAGTTGGTTTAAAGGGGATTGTAGGGTCCTTTTTAAATTTTCTCTAGGATGTAAAAGAGCAAATTTGGTAGCATGTTTGACTGAAAGTCAGTGGATTTGTGGTTTAACACTAGAATTGCCAAAGCCTACGAAAAAAACTTGTAAATCCGGCCAACCTTAAATCCCTTCGCATTTTGTCTTGTAAATGTGCCAATCAAGACCAGCACCAAGCAGCCTACTATTCCATCCCCCTGCCACCGCGGAACGGGCACAGTTTTCCCAGTTCCAGCCTTGATTATCTGGGAGTGAAGTGCTGGAGTTTTAGAATGGAAATAGATCGTTATTTGGAACAAATGCATTTTATGCGTCTTCGTTTCTACAATAATCTGTGTAAACACATCATTAAAACAGAAATGTTTTTCATATTTTACTAATAAATGACAAAATGTAGACAAACTATGTAATGTGTGAAGCCTGAAGTCAAAAGATCAATTTAAAAACTTTTGCAAAAGGTTCAAGGCTGATGCAACAGCTTCTGTGGCACAGTGGTAAGAATTGCTGACTTGTAATCAAGAGTCCCCTGGTTCAATCCTGACTGCCTCGTATATTTACTGTCTTGAGTAGTGAGCTGCTGTTCTTGTTAACATTATACAATAAAAAACATACATTTGATTTGCGTCTGTAACAGCCGCTGTAAATTTTTTTTTTTTCTTCTTCAACTTTTATTCTGCCACTCACAATCATGATACAACAACCCCACCACCCCCCAAAGGGATCTGACGCTGTTAGTTTTTATTTGAAACTGGGAATAACTGTAGACGTGAGTGGTGTTTTGAGACAATGGAACTGGAAATTCTCTGATCTGGATGGATGAAAGCTAACACACAAACACTGGTGAATCTGCCGCCTTCATATCTCGCCGTCGCTTGAATTTTTTTATTCAAATTTGAGTGTTCCTGCTTATGGCGAATTAGTATGTGCCTTATGGTCCAAGATGTCAAAGCCGCACAAAAAGCAGAGACATAGATATATATGATATTTGGAATTATTCATTTAATGACCTATATAGTACATTTCGGAAAACATTATGGCACGGATGCAACATTATTCATTTTATTCATACTCATTCACATACCTTCTTGCGTTTGTAATCCGTGACCGCGTTTGTTTTGTTTGAACTTCTTATATTACCAATGCCTGTTAAATTGAACACTGCAGGAAAATAGTTGCCGATGGTTCTGTCAATTCACATGTCTGATTTGCTACTACATGGTATACAATTACAAAACACTTGTAAAATTAACACTTCAGTTCATAAGTACGTCATTAGTATTCTATTTATTTCTCTGTAGCCTCGTGTCACGATAGTTATGTTATCCATGACACAGGGAAAAATGAAATGGTTAACAGAATACCAGTCTTAAGTGTGTTTTTGTTTTTGTGTATATACAGTATTGTGTGTTTGAATACAGCTTTATATATCGGGCAACTGTCAATGTGATTGCTAAAAATAATTAAGCAATTTTAGAGTGTTTTAGTCACTGGACTACTGGCAGATTTTGCTTTTTGTGCTTTTTATTATGCTTCTCTGGCCACCAAAAAACATTTGCTGAATAAGAGGTTTCTTGAATAATATAATATCTATAAAAGAACTGTATTTTAAAGACCAACATCAGACATAGAACTTGGGTATGCCCAGAAAGAGAGATGCATGGAAAGCCCCGAATACACAAATGTTAGGATTTATAAAAGATCATGGGAGAACGTGTATATTTATATCATCTCTGTCCAATCCTTGATCAAGTATGAAGATGCAGGCAAACCAACTAAATGACGACTCATGCAAATAATTCATATTACTGAGCAATTTTTAGAATATGCATTGATGTGACAAATATTACATGTTGAGTGGAGAGTATGATATGCAAAATGTGTCCTAAAATACAGTCCGTACATTTTTTACTGAACTTTTTTGGCTTTTTGTTTGTTTATATTGGCTACGTACTATCACTATTAGGAGAACTAGCCAATAAGCCAAATATTTCAGCCAAGCTTTCACTCCCATTTTGCCCACTGCGCATGAAGCCATTAACCAACTGGTGGGGCGCTACATCCAGTTTCATATGGTGTGGGTTTAGATGCATAAAACATAACACGTTTTTGCCACCATAAAAAGGCAATTTGCAGCAGTGTCATTGCAATGAGGGCACCTAGAGAGAATGAAACCGCTTTTGTTAACCACAAGCAGCGACATTCCGTTAATGCACAAGTCTTCTGTAATTCCAAGGTGATACTGACAAACTGCATGGCTTGGAGGCCCAATTCATTATTTTTTTTTTTTTTTGCGATGAGCTGGATATAGTGGGTTGAAAAATGGATAGATGGATGATGGTATTGTACAGTGCATCCGGAAAGTATTCACAGCGCATCACTTTTTCCACATTTTGTTATGTTACAGCCTTATTCCAAAATGGATCAAATTCATTTTTTTTCCTCAGAATTCTACACACAACACCCCATAATGACAACATGAAAAACGTTTACTTGAGGTTTTTGCAAATTTATTTAAAAATAAAAAAGCTGAGAAAGCACATGTACATAAGTATTCACAGCCTTTGCCATGAAGCTCCAAATTGAGCTCAGGTGCATCCCATTTCCCCTGATCATCCTTGTTTCTGCAGCTTAATTGGAGTCCACCTGTGGTAAATTCAGTTGATTGGACATGATTTGGAAAGGCACACACCTGTCTATGGAAGGTCCCACAGTTGACAGTTCATGTCGGAGCACAAACCAAGCATGAAGTCAAAGGAATTGTCTCGAGGCACAAATCTGGGGAAGGTTATAGAAAAATTTCTGCTGCTTTGAAGGTCCCAATGAGCACAGTGGCCTCCATCATCCGTAAGTGGAAGAAGTTCAAAACCACCAGGACTCTTCCTAGAGCTGGCCGGCCATCTAAACTGAGCGATCGGGGGAGAAGGGCCTTAGTCAGGGAGGTGACCAAGAACCTGATGGTCACTCTGTCAGAGCTCCAGAGGTCCTCTGTGGAGAGAGGAGAACCTTCCAGAAGGACAAGCATCTCTGCAGCAATCCACCAATCAGGCCTGTATGGTAGAGTGGCCAGACGGAAGCCACTCCTTAGTATAAGGCACATGGCAGCCCGCCTGGAGTTTGCCAAAAGGCACCTGAAGGACTCTCAGACCATGAGGAACAAAATTGAAATTCTGGTCTGATGAGACAAAGATTGAACTCTTTGGTGTGAATGCCAGGCGTCACGTTTGGAGGAAACCAGGCACTGCTCATCACCAGGCCAACACCATCCCTACAGTGACGCATGGTGGTGGCAGCATCATGCTGTGGGGATGTTTTTCAGTGGCAGTAACTGGGAGACTAGTCAGGATAAAGGAAAAGATGACTGCAGCAATGTACAGAGACACCCTGTATGAAAACCTGCTCCAGAGCGCTCTTGACCTCAGACTGGGGCGACGGTTCATCTTTCAGCAGGACAACGACCCTAAGCACACAGCCAAGATATCAAAGGAGTGGCTTCAGGACAACTCTGTGAATGTCCTTGAGTGGCCCAGCCAGAGCCCAGACTTGAATCCGATTGTACATCTCTGGAGAGATCTTAAAATGGCTGTGCACCGACGCTTCCTATCCAACCTGATGGAGCTTGAGAGGTACTGCAAAGAGGAATGGGCGTAACTGGCCAAGGATAGGTGTGCCAAGCTTGTGGCATCAAAAAGACTTGAGGCTGTAATTGCTGCCAAAGGTGCATCGACAAAGTATTGAGCAAAGGCTGTGAATACTTATGTACATGGGATTTCTCAGTTTTTTTATTTTTAATAAATTTGCAAAAACCTGAAAAACTTTTTTCACGTTGTCATTATGGGGTGTTGTGTGTAGAATTCTGAGGAAAAAAATGAATTTAATCCATTTTGGAATAAGGCTGTAACATAAGAAAATGTGGAAAAAGTGATGCGCTGTGAATACTTTCTGGATGCGCTGTATGTGGTGGACGACTTGCTGGTTAGATAACTGGCTGAGCTTCCCAGTTATTTATACGGTCTATACTATTCATTGTAACATTAACATTAATCATGACATTACATGTGCTAGGTATTAGATTTTACTAACTTGGGACAGTGGTGCCTTCAATAATTTCTTCAACCACCAGAACACAGAAGAAAGGCTATAATGCCACACATGACATTGTGTGCACAGTTGCGGAGCACAGCCAGGTAATCTTGAATGCAGGTTGTGGGGTCTCCATGCATCAGGAGCTTAATTAGCTTCTCTACCAGCCAATGAAGTTGGGCAGCATAGTGATTGCATATGTATGAGGTGATGAGTATAGCCCATATATGGTTGTTTCAGCATGGCAACCTGCATTCAAGTATGCATAAATACAAGATGGTTGTGTTTGAAGCTAAATTGCATAGAAATGTGCATATAATAACTTTTTTTTTTTTTTTTTCTCCTGGCGTATGCATCTTCCTGTGTTCTTGCCATTCGGGGTGAGGTGGTGGCAATTGGAAGGTTTCCTGTTCGAATCCCATAAACAGCAGGCCCTTAACCTGCAATTGCTTTGTCCAGGGTATGACGTTAATCTGCATCCAGCCCAGCAAGCAGATCCTCCATCTTGCAGGGAAACCTCGGGGTTGGTGTTCGTGGCAAGACTGGCACTCCAGGCAAATAGTCTCAAACTGTTCCACTCCATTTAAGCTAGCATGGTGCTGAGGAGTCACCCATTAATCATGTGGTGGGTGCGGCACCGCGCATGCTTCCAACCTCTCTTCTTGCCATTCACATATGTACACACTTGAATCCATGCAAAATTTTCTAAATGCATGGCTTTATCAGTTTGATTAGTTTTTAAATTATGAGTAGCTAGTGTCTGTTAGGGTAGCACATTGGCAGAGTGGTAGCGCCACTGCCTTTTTAGCAAGGGCACCAGGTCTTGCATCCTAAGTGTACCCTGTGTGGTGTTTTGCATGTTCACATGGGTTTCCTTCCACAGCCCAATGACATGCAAGTTATGTGACTTAAATTGTTGTTAAATTGTCCCTAGCATGTGTGTGTTCAGAAGGTGATAGACTGGACAGGCACCAAGGATTATTCTTGTCTTGTGCCTGATGACTGCTGGGACAGGCTTCAGCTTCTCCATTACCTTGCCCTGAATAAATTACTTCAAATAATGAATGGGTGAATAGTGTCTGTTTAGGGGAGAGGTCCTGCCTTGTGCCTATCTACAGTAATATGTTTTGCAGTCATTTGTTCCCCCATGACCTCTGGTGACAATACATTTATCTAAATGGTTGTTTTTGTATAAAAGGTGACTTGCTTGTTCATAAAATGCAGCTAGTAGTTGAAACAACTCCTTCAGAGTCCCATATGGTGACCATCGGTGCCATTTGGCTAAAGTGTATCTGTTAAAGCCACTGTGATTTGTGTTTTTAATTGTCCTTTAGAGGTGTCGTGTTTAGTTTGTCTAGTTTTAAGCTTATCTGTTTTATTCCACAGCCTGAGTAACTATGCCTCTCTGCATGGCAGTGTGTACTGCAAACCACACTACAACCAGCTCTTCAAAGCTAAAGGAAATTATGATGAAGGCTTTGGACACAAGCAGCACAAGGAGCTCTGGATGAGTAAGGCCGAAGGAGAGGAGGTCCAACCTATTCCAGTGGAGAAACAGCAAAGCCCTTTAGTGGAGGATTCGCCCATTGCAAAGGTCAATATCTTGGCAGCCAGTATTGAAACCAAGGCTTCCACTGGCAACCCAGAGAAAATAGCAGACAAGCCAGTGGAGACAAAGCGGCTGAAGATTGCTTGGCCACCTCCTGCAGAGAGTGACCGTATAATGGGTGGCTCTGAGGTAGGACTGGTACGGCAGTTCAAACCGAAGTGGCCCCCAGAGGAAGAGGTCCATACTCTAGTGGAGAACTCTGAACGAAGTGAGCTTAGAAGACTGCAGAGGAGCTCCTCCCTCAAAGAGCGCAGCAGACCATTCACAGTGGCAACAGCCAGCAAAACCAACAAGGAAGAAGAGCCATTCAAAACTGAGCAAGAGATCCTAAATGCAAAGATTGCTGTTCCCAGATTAGAGAAATCACCCAAAGCCATAGAGCCTGTAACAGTGGAGGAGCAAAGCAAACCCAAAAAAACTGATGCAGAGGATGTTATCCAGCAGCATAGGAAAATCAACGGGGAACAGATGTCCGAGTCTGAGGAGGAAGAGCAGCCTCACCTGAAGCAAGATGAAGACGACAAAGTGACCTTTCCCATTCCATCAGAAAATGAAGAGATCCTAATGTGGAAGACCAGTAAGATAGCAGATTTAGAGGAGCAGATTCCAAACCGCAAGTCCCAGGATGTGGGCTTCTGGGATGGGGAAGATGCTGAAGATCTTTCTGTGGAGGACCAAATAAAAAAGAATCGCTGCTATGAAGATGATGATGAGGAGGAGGAGGACTGATGTTCAGGCTAGACCATCCAAGGCTTGCATTTAGAATTAAATTGATCTATTTTTGGTGATGGGCCTTTTTATTGAAAAACCTGGCTGTTTCTTTTTTTTAATTAAAACACTACAGACTTTTATGCTCTTTTTTTTTTTTTTAATAGCCACATGCATTTTTTGGGAGTGTTGCATTTTAAAATTAATCAAATTTAATTACTGATGGAAGAATGCTGAGATCTCATTGTGTGTTTCAGTTTCCTTATGAAATATGGCAATGTTGGTGTGGTCACTCCTCATCCAATAGGTGGCAATGTTGTGCAGTTTGTGTGCTGGAAAAGGCTGAACTGTGGAAAGCAGTTTCTTGTACATGTGCGTCTGTTATAATGGCAAACGGATACACAAGAGTGCTAGAATTAAAGTGTCCCACAAGCAAATGGGGCTCCTACCTAAGGTGACTCCATGCAGCAGTGGCTGAAGTCAAACTGTAAATGGCTGTGACTGTCGATTTTTCTGTGAGTTTTATTTATAAATGCATATTTTTTAAAATGGCCCCTGTGACAGTCAAGCCAGTGTCCCTGAGGGCCGGTGCTTCGTCCGCTTCTCATTCTTGAGGGGTTACTTTGGCCACTTCCCCCTCCCCCTGCTTTAGAAGTTAATAAATTTGTCATTTTTACCTATCATACTGTGTTTGTGTGTTCTTTGTCAGGTAAGTAGTATCTTGGCATCAGTAATCTGGGAGGAAGTCCTCTTTCTTGATTTCAAGCACCATTTGTCTGCCTGGATAGTTTGTGTGCAGTGTACAGATGGAAATGGGACAATGCTACCACTATAGAGAGATAGATAGATAGATAGATGAGAGAGATACAATTTGAAGTCATTTCACTATCTGTAGTGCCCTGGCCTGTCAGGATGATGCTTGGTGTTTGGCGTTTTAAAGTAGTAGATGCACTCACAAATGGCACATTTCCTAAACACTGTCCACAATGCAGGACAATTAATTAAAAACCAGTAAACAAAAGCAGAAACCAAAAAGACAAAAAATATTAAGTAGTTATCACAAAAAAGGCCTTAACTAAGAGAGTGAAGCGCCTCTAGTGGGAGTGGCCTTTATTTCTTAAGCCCCTCCCATCACATTTCCAACCTGATGAATAGCAACAGACACACTGATAGGAGGAGCCAAGGGCAAATACCAGGGGGGAAAAAAGGAGGAGCTAAGGGTGGAGCATCAAGCAAATCCTCACATGTCACACGAGGATGTAATCGGGCCAGTGAGGACGTGGCCCACTGTAGAGTTGTAGAAGCTGTTGAAGGTAGGTGGGGACATTTTAAAGAAAAAATTGATGTTGGTGAGCAATCTTGACTTGAGGATAGTCTTCATCCTTGGGTCATTAGTGCTACTCAGCAGCCACTTGCAGGAGCAGTTCTGAGGTGTGTTGTCCTGGCCAATGTGTGTAGTTCACCATTTTTGTTGGATTTGTCCTGCTGTCATTAGGCTGTGGGAGACATGCAAGTGCAGAAAGAATCCTCTGAGTGATTGTGAGATGACATACACCCATCTGAACTAGTTCATCAGTTTCAAAAGCCTTTGAGATGCAAGTAAAAACAACATACAAACTGCACTCAGTGGGGCATCCTGGGAGTGGTGTGGTATTCATGCTGCCCAGGGTAATGAATTTTCCAAGCATTTCACAATTACACGGATAAGAATCTGTCCAAGCCCAAAGTAGAACATGCCAAGAATTTCTGATGTGTCCTACACCTACCCCCAGCTAGGAGTGGTGGTTGACGTTTGAGGATGAATGATGCCACGACTTTGACAGCCCGAGCCACCAATTGGAAGTCCAGACATTTTGTAGTTTTCTAATACCAACGCAATTGGCATGCCACAAAAATTTTATAAATTCAGATTAGTGGAAGAAGGAAAACATAATGTAGTATATTGAGTTAAGCTGCTGGTAGTCGTTGCCACTTTGCAACATCATAAAAGAATAATATTGTAACGAGCACGGAGATGGACCCACTGAGAGAGACAGACACACACAGTGAGAGATTAGCCTTAAAGTGGGCACATTCAGCAGTGAATGGGTCTGTCTGGCTGGCACAGGCTTCAGTTCCCCACACCTCTGCTCAGGATCAAGCCGGTTTAGAGAGTGGATGGATGGTAGGAATTGGAGATCCTGTGTAAAGCAAGAGTTACTGAACCTAGCCATAGTGGTTTTTGTGCTGTCTCTGAAGTCCTGCTCACTCTCCCGGTTATCTTCCACTGTAGTGTGCTGGGCCTCCCTCCATGATTAACCCTTTAATCTTCTCTGACGCTCTATTTATCCAATGCCCCCCTGCTGGCTACTGCTATACACTTTGCATCCATGAGCACCTCTGTGTTGACACTGAACTGCTTCTGATTCACGTGTATGTGTGCTCATCCACTGATGGCCATGATCTCTGAGCTTAACAATACTTCACATGTGGAGTGGTGGGGGAATTTATAAAATGTGCAAATTACCTCACATGTCGTACTGACTTAAGAGAAATGGTTGGTTGCTCCTTTT
Organism: Polypterus bichir lapradei; assembly: GCA_026402145.1. Classification (NCBI taxonomy): domain Eukaryota; kingdom Metazoa; phylum Chordata; class Cladistia; order Polypteriformes; family Polypteridae; genus Polypterus; species Polypterus bichir. Next base: position 167,807,491 of record JANRMT010062791.1, on the reverse strand, counting down.
GCTTGTGCCCAAAAAACGGTACCATTGCTTTAATTTGGGCAGACAGCACATGGTTTCTCTATGTAGGTTTGTTGATCACATAAAAGATTTGCTACTAATATTCCATCTCTGGCACTTTGATGTCTTTTTAAGAGTTTTCTGTTGTGAATCGTTCCCAAACTATTCAGCCTTTCCTGGGATGTGCGTGCTGATCTCTTGCCTGAATGCCATCTTCTGGCAACTCCTGGTGAAGTTAGGTTAGCTCATGAGCTCTCCTGATTCCTCGTGAAGGTTGGAGAAGTTGTAACGGCCGGCAGCTACACCTCCAAGACCTGTGGCCTGGATTAATTGCTGAGGTTGAATCTAATCAAGCCGTACCTTTAACAAATTAAACCTTTCCCCCACAATCGGCGATGTAAATAAGCACAAAAGAAAAGCAGATATGTAAACTTAAACTGATAAATTGTATTAAATGAAACAGAAAAACTAAACAAATTATAAATATCCCTCCACCAAAGCAACACCGTGACAAATCCCTATATGAATATAACAACCCCTCCCTTGCCCTTGTAACATATAACAACACAAATACCAAAAAAGAGTGAATGAGACACGGAAATGAACGGTCGTGAACTTGAGTTCAAGTAACAATTGTCCTGAGTGCAGATGACTGGTTAACTGATATATGGAGTGTTTGTAATTCCCGGAACAAAATGGAACAGCCTCACCGTGTATCCTCGGCGGTGGTGGAAAATGATCCGACCCCGGGGTCTCTCGTGATGAGGGTGTTGGAGTAAGTCCGGCGGAATGAAAAACAAACTGGATGGAAATGCACGATGTGGAATACAGCAGGTACAGTTGGTTTGTGGTCGTATAATGAAAGTCTCCTCCTCTCTCTCTCTCTCTCCTCCTTTCTCCTTTTTCTCTTTGTTCCCTCTTGATTGTTTTTATAGTCCTGTGACGGATGTAATTGATTAATTGTAAACCGGTGTTTTCCAGGTTTGGGGTTGCGGCCTCCTTCCATTCACTGACACACACAAACAGTAAACGGGACGATGGAAGCAAGACGCACGTGGTACGAACACAAACAACACTATTACTACCATGTAGCCCCGCTACAAAGTAGGAGTAGTAAAGGGATTTCTTTGAGTTGTGTCTCGGTGAGATGTTTGAGCCATCTAGGGCCGTGACTTTACACCGAGATGCTTGGCCCCGGCCAAGAAGTCAAGCTGTTAGGCTGAGGTTTCGGCTGAGCACACAATCATTCCAAGGCACTCTTGGGAGGACTGGTTTTGCATTTCTCTAATTGGGTGGACTAACTGGGATAGTCAGAGGACTTGCAAAAACAAAACGGGTAACCTCGTGTCCAAACTCTGCCCCTATGATGCCAGTCAGCACTATCTGTTTGGGCCTCCATTTGGACATAAATGACTTGGCACCCTGGGTCTTTGTTAATAACTTTCTAGCCAAGTGTGTTGACCCAAGAAAGTGGACAAGAACCCCATCAAGGGACATGGTGGCTGCTGTGAAACTCTGCCGATTGCTCTTGGCCTCTTGTCTTGTTGCAGGCCTAATTTAAATAAACGTCTGTCACGCCAAGTCGGCAACGTGCCATTAAGGGTGTGGGTGACACGTGGAAGACATGGGTCACTAGGACAGCTGGGTGGTAGACCAATACAAATGGTTTTAAATCTGACATGTGGCAAAAGTATGATTGTGAAATACTGGTGGGGTTCAAAACCCCCTACCTAGTTAACCCCTCAAAATCCATTTTTAAACCTCATTACGGGGTTATTAGTCTGTGCCCATTACTGAGGGTGCAAGAAAGTGCCATCATAGTTGCCTGGATAGGACAAAATACTTAAGGTTCAGTCAGCTGCTGGCAAGGAAAGACTACACACATCCTTCAAACTGGGAGGACTGGTGGGAAAGTGTGTGGAATTTCCATAGGAAACAACCAAAGTGAAGCCCCACGCAGGTGTAGGGCCTTGCCTCTGTAGGCCTTCATCTCAGTTTAGATGAAGAATGTGACTATGGCAGTGCCCGGGATCAGAATGAGGCTAATAGCGTCTTTAGTTAAAGGGTCTGTAAAAATGGGAAAGTGAAGTGGGTCTCACTGGGCCCTCACAGTACGCCGTTGCTGTGTATTTCATTACTAAACCCGTTATTTGGAGTTAACCCATGTGACTGAGGGGACTTCAATTCCCAGCAGGCAGTAGAAGGCTGTAGGCTGACTGGAGGAAGACGTTCAGAGGCAAAGCATCAGTGCTGAGCTGCGGAGGTCCGTCCCAAACGTGTGTCACCGAAAGTGGCTGCAGCCTGTGGTGCTGGTCAGAGGCACAAGGTGGGGTGTCGTCTTTATTCTTTTATTACTTTCTTATTCAGCTCACACCTTAATCCATCAGACGTACAGTTGGTTAGGTTTCTTTGTTTTTCCAAATGGAGCACAAGCAGTTGAGGTGGCAGTTGAACCACAGAAGTCCAAAGCCTTAACCACTACGCCACACTTGCCACCGTAAGACAGACCTGCCCTGATGGCACTGCCTGTGGCTCAGTGATTGGGTAGGACATCTTCAGGGTCCTTTTGATGGGACCCCCAGGCTTTAGGACTGGGTGTATGAATGCTGCATTTCACACGTTACCCAGTCCTCAGCGTACGCTGCTTAAGGAGAACATTGAAAGCTGAGCAGCCATCCATCATTCAGACTGAAAACCATTGCTGACTGAAGTGGATTTGTGCTTCCCTTTAAAGCAATTGCATGATATTTAAATATATGTGAGCATATCGCAGCCAGGCTGTTTTATTGTCAGATATGTTTGTGTAAAGCTTGTTTTGAACCCTGGACCACCGCTTGCTTTTTAAAATTCCAGTTGCAGCTCCCTTAAGGCTGAAATGCCACAGTGCCATCTGCTGGTTCCTCCTCAGGACAGTCGCACTCCATGAGCTTTGGGTTGTGCATCACTGCCATCTGCTGGTTTGCAGTGGCATTGCGCAAGTTTTGTGTGTTTTTTGTGGCGGCTGCTCTCCTTGTTGGGTTAATTGGGAAAGTGTGCCATCCAGTGGCCAAAGGAGTAAATTACAAGACAAGTACTTCAAAGGCTGTGTGTGACCCTGAGGGAGCCAACTCGCCTACGAGAGGTAAGTCACTTTGGATAAACGGTTCAGAGAGTTCAATAAAAGCAAATGTAAAATACAAAAAAACATTAAATAAAATGTGCATTCAATACAAAGTCAATGGAAAGGCCGCAGCATGTAGGCATTGAACAAGTCCATCTTATTCAGCCATCTCTGTCTGCCATCTTTTCAGGCTTATAACACAGAAGAAGAAGGTCTTGGGATCGTTGGCAGATTGGCAGTCTGAAAGTGTGTGCAGGTAGCCCACGATGGCCTGCTTCCATCCTATGAACTGGGCTCAGTGTGACCCGGAATTGGTTTAGGTGGATTATGTTGGGGAACAAATGGATGCACAAATGTTTTACACGACACATTTCACAATGTATTGAACAAGGATTTAACACAACGTAAGATGACAGTCTCTGTGTATTAATTTATCCATCCATCCATCCTCTTCTGCTTATCCGAGGTCGGGTCGCAGGGGCAGCAGCTTGAGCAGAGAGGCCCAGACTTCCCTCTCCCCAGCCACTTCTTCCAGCTCTTCCGGGAGAATCCCAAGGCGTTCCCAGGCCAGCCAGGAGACATAGTCCCTCCAGCGTGTCCTGGGTCTTCCCCGGGGCGTCCTCCCAGTTGGACGTGCCCAGAACACCTCACCAGGGAGCCATCCTGATCAGATGCCCGAGCCACCTCATCTGACTCCTCTCGATGCGGAGGAGCAGCGGCTCTACTCTGAGCCCCTCCGGATGACTGAGTTTCTCACCCTGTCTTTAAGGGAAAGCCCAGACACCCTGCGGAGGAAACTCATTTCAGCCACTTGTATTCGCGATCTCGTTCTTTTGGTCACTACCCATAGCTCATGACCATAGGTGAGGGTAGGAACGTAGATCGACTGGTAAACTGAGAGCTTTGCCTTATGGCTCAGCTCCTTTTTCACCACGACAGACCGATGCAGAGCCCGCATAACTGTGGATGGCGCACTGATCCGCCTGTCGATCTCATGCTCCATTCTTCCCTCACTCGTGAACAAGACCCCGAGATACTTAAACTCCTCCACTTGGGGCAGGATCTCTCTCCCAACCCTGAGAGGGCACTCCACCCTTTTCCGGCTGAGGACCATGGTCTTGGATTTGGAGGTGCTGATTCCCATCCCAGCCGCTTCACTCTCAGCTGCGCACCGATCCAGAGAGAGCTGAAGATCACGGCCTGATGAAGCAAACAGGACAACATCATCTGCAAAAAACAGTGACCCAATCCTGAGTCCACCAAACCGGACCCTCTCAACTGCACCCTCTGGCTGCGCCTAGAAATTCCGTCCATAAAAGTTATGAACAGAATCGGTGACAAAGGGCAGCCCTGGCAGAGTCCAACTCTCACTGGAAACGGGTTTGACTTACTGACGGCAATGCGGACCAAGCTCTGACACCGGTTGTACAGGGACTGAACAGCCCTTACCAGGGGGTCCGGTACCCCATACTCCCAGAGCACCCCCCACAGGACTCCCCAAGGGACACGGTCGAACGCCTTTTCCAAGTCCACAAAACACATGTAGACTGGTTGGGCAAACTCCCATGCACCCTCCAGGACCCTGCTAAGGGTGTAGAGCTGGTCCACTGTTCCACGACCAGGACGAAAACCACACTGTTCCTCCTGAATCCGAGGTTCGACTATCCGACGGACCCTCCTCTCCAGGACCCCCGAATAGACTTTTCCAGGGAGGCTGAGGAGTGTGATCCCTCTGTAGTTGGAACACACCCTCCGGTCTCCCTTCTTAAAGAGGGGGACCACCACCCTGGTCTGCCAATCCAGAAGCACTGTCCCCGATGTCCATGCGATGTTGCAGAGGCATGTCAACCAAGACAGTCCTACAACATCCAGAGCCTTGAAGAACTCCGGGCGTATCTCATCCACCCCCGGGGCCCGGCCACCAAGGAGTTTTTTGACCACCTTGGTGACCTCAATCCCAGAGATGGGGGAGCCCACCTCTGAGTCCCCAGGCTCTGCTTCTTCATTGGAAGGCATGTTAGTGGGATTGAGGAGGTCTTCGAAGTACTCCCCCCAACTACCCACAAAGTCCCGAGTCGAGGTCAGCAGCGCACCATCCCCACCATATACGGTGCTGATACTGCACTGCTTCCCCCTCCTGAGACGCCGGACGGTGGACCAGAATCTCCTAGAAACCGTCCAAAAGTCGTTCTCCTTGGCCTCCCCAAACTCCTCCCCCGCCCGAGTTTTTGCCTCGGCAACCACCGAAGCCACATTCCGCTTGGCCTGTCGGTACCTATCAGCTGCCTCCAGAGTCCCACAGGACAAAAGGGTCCGTTAGGACTCCTTCTTCAGCTTGACGGCATCCCTCACCATCGGTGTCCACCAACGGGTTCGGGGATTGTCGTCACGACAGGCACCGACCACCTTACGGCCACAGATCCGGTCAGCCGCCTTAACAACAGAGGCACGGAACATGGCCCATTCGGACTCGATGTCCCCCTCCTCCCTCAGGACGTGGTCGAAGTTCTGCCGGAGGTGGAAGTTAAAGCTACTTCTGACAGGGGACTCTGCCAGACGCTCCCAGCAGACCCTCACAGCACGTTTGGGCCTACCAGGCCTGACCGGCATCCTCTCCAACCAATGAAGCCATCTCAGCACCAGGTGGTGATCAATTGACAGGTCTGCCCCTCTCTTCACCCGAGTGTCCAAAACATGTGGCCGCAGGTCCGACGACACGACCACAAAGTCGATCATCGAACTGAGGCCTAGGGTGTCCCGGTGCCAAGTGCAAATATGAACACCCCTATGCTTGAACATGGTGTCCGTTATGGACAATCCGTGACGGGCACAGAAGTCCAATAACAAAACACCGCTCGGGTTCAGATCGGGGGAGCCATTCCTCCCGATCATGCCCTTCTAGGTCTCACTGTCATTGCCCACGTGAGCATTGACGTCTCCCAGGGACTCCAAAAAGGGTGGGTACTCCAGACTGCTGTTCAGAGCAGTTAGGACAACAGCCAGGACCCGAAGGTGGAGGGAGGCTACCCTCTCGTCTACTGGGGTGAACCCCAATTAACAGGCTCCAAGTCGGAGGGCAATAAGTATGCCCACACCCGCTCGGCGCCTCTCACCGGTGGCAACTCCAGAGTGGTAGAGAGTCCAGCCCCTCTTAAGGAGATTGGTTCCAGAGTCCAAGCTGTGCATTGAGGTAAGCCCAACTATATCTAGCCAGAACCGCTCGACCTCGCTCATTAGCTCAGGCTCCTTCCCCTTCAGAGAGGTGATATTCCACATCCCAAGAGCCAGCTTCTATAGCCGAGGATCGGACTGCCAAGGCACACTGCACCCAACCTCCTTGGCCCCTCCTACAGGTGGTGACCCCATGGGAAGGGGGACCCACGTTGCCTCTTCGTGCTGTGCCTGGCCGAGCCCCACGGGTGCAGGCCCGACCAGCAGGTGCTCGCCATCGAGCCCCACCTCCAGGCCTGTCTCCGGAGAGGGACCCCGGTGACCCGCGTCCATCCGAGGGAAAACGTCTTCCAAGGTTTTTGTTCTTTATGGAAGGTTTGCTGAACCGCTCTTTGTCTCATCCCTCACCCAGGACCAGTATGCCTTGGGTGGCCCTACCTGGGGCATAAAGCCCCGGACAACAGAGCTCCTAGGATCATTGGGACACACAAACCTCTCCACCACGATAAGGTGGTGGTTCGAGGAGGGGTTAATTTAACTAGCAAATATTAAATATGAATGACTTCCATGACATGAACTTCTGACTGGTCAGCCTTGTGTGGATGGACACCATCAGTTTTCATAGATGAATGGACCTCCTGTAGCTAATGCTGACCAATAACGTGCAGTGTGCCCTCTAGTGGTTAACACGCTGAACAGCAGCACCTAACAAAATAACATGCAGTTTGTCCTCTGTAAAAATGTAATTTGTTTCTTTGCTTAAGTAGACGGGTGGGGGACGAAACTTTTAGAATGCAAGTGAGAAGGAAATTTAAAACAAATCAATCCGATGCAAAGGGATACCACAGGGGAACCATTTTTGCTTCCCTAAAGAACCATGAAGGCTTCAAGAAGAACCTTTAGATCTGATGAACAGCCACAGATAGATGGTAACAGATTTGTGAAATGCCATCGGGTTCCTAATTTTAAAAGGACTATTGCTGCATATAAATAAGATTGTCTTGACCCCTTAGCAGGCGGCACGGTGGCGCAGTGGTAGCGCTGCTGCCTTGCGGTAAGGAGGCCTGGGTTCTCCCAGTGTCTGCGTGGGTTTCCTCCGGGTGCTCCGGTTTCTTCCCACAGTCCAGGTTAGGTGCACTGGTGATTCTAAATTGTCCCCAGTGTGTGCTTGGTGTGTGTGTGTGTCTGCATTCTGCGGTGGGCTGGCGCCCTGCCCAGGGTTTTGTTTCCTGCCCTGCACCCTGTGTTGGGCTGGGATTGGCTCCAGCAGACCCCCGTGACCCTGTGTTAGGATGTAGCGGGTTGGGTAATGAATGGATGGATGGATGGATGACCCCTTAGCACCCTGCACTCTTAATAATCCTGGGTCTTTAACACCACTCTGCGGTTCTTTACTGGGTTGTGCGATTCCTCGTCGAACTTTTGCTTCACCAAACACCACCTCGTTCTGCGAAGGGTCCTTTACTTTTCAAGTTGGTTTGAAAAACTTCCTAACGTAGAAAAGTCACAGCATTTCTAGTGTGTGGTAGGATATCTATTAAGAAAACCTGGATATAGCCTGTGCAATTACATGCAGTAGGAGTTTTTTACTTTTTACAGTAAATTCATGTGCCATTTTACTTCATGGGCGGCACGGTGGTGCAGTGGGTAGCGCTGCTGCCTCGCAGTTAGAAGACTTGGGTTTGCTTCACCGGGTCCTCCCTGCGTGGAGTTTGCATGTGCTCCCCGTTTCTGCGTGGGTTTCCTCCGACAGTCCAAAGACATGCAGGTTAGGTGCGTTGACGATTCTAAATTGTCCCTAGTGTGTGCTTGGGGTGTGTGTGTGTGCCCTGCGGTGGGCTGGCGCCCTGCCCGGGGTTTTATTTCCTGTCTTGCGCCCTGTGTTGGGCTCCGGCAGACCCTCGCGACCCTGTAGTTAGGATATAGCGGGTTGGATAATGGATGGATAGATAGATAATGGATGGATGGATTTTACTTCAAAAACCTGTTAACATCTATTTATGGTTATTTACTGCATGGAGCCTGTTACAAATTTAAATAAACTAAAAAGTTCTTTCTGGAACTTTCACGTAGATGGGTCTTTTGGGAACCAAAAATGGTCCGCCTATGGCATTGCTCTGAAGAACTGCTTGGGCACATTCAATTTTTAAGAGTGTGCTTACCAGACATTAACAATTTCAGTTTGTCCAGGAATCATGTTAAAGCCCCAAGAACCAACTTTTTATGCATAAAACATCAAGAAATGATGAAATGATACAAACAGTGACGTGCGGTGAGGTTCATGGCTGGTGACTCCTTCAGAGTGAGATTTACAAATATATGAACCCCAAAGAGCAGCTTATTCACTATTCAGTTGGCACATTGACTACTGGTTATGTTTCATATTTCATCAGCAGTCTTTACACACACACATAGACAGGTGAGGCGCATATTTGGATAAGAAACAACATTACATTTATAGCGGCGAGAGAAAGAGAGAGGGAGCGGAGAGAGCGCATTTGCTCCTCACCCTTCATGTCTTCTAAATTTGCCGTTGCAATTCTACAATTCATATCATTCAATATAAATGAAAGTATAGAGTGGTGTACAAAAAAACGGATTTCAATTTTGACTTTAATTGAAATATTTTCGTGTTTTTAATAGCCTTTAATTCTGATGCTTTAATCAATTTTAATACAGACTGTTCAACAAAAGGATAACAAGAAAAACAAAAGAATATTTTATTTAAGTTAAAAATTTAGTTTTAAATATTGGATTTTTTTTCTTATTCTGATTCTATATTTTATAACATTGAAAACCGTTTATGGTCTCACCTTTATTTGTTAATGAAGTCCATGCGCCTGTCCTTCTCCACGAAAATCTCCATCACTTCCTTGTAAAAGTCCTCATTTTCCTTTAGTTTTAAAAATGTTAATCTTCCATTTTGACAGTCAGTCGGAACAAAAAATAAAAGGACCGCTGCAGTGCGCCCGACTTTCTGATATCGCTAACTTATTGGCGCCTCTGTGTAGAGAACAGCAACAACGATCACCTGCTGGGCTCACAGGCGCCCCCTTCAGGGCAGCACGGTTCTGTCTGCTCACCGTGTGCCTTTTCACTGCGGTTTTATGTCCGATCAGCAAGACTAAATACATCACACACGTTCATTAAAGATATTAGGCAGACTGTGGAAAGTCAGGGTGCATAATAAACGTGTCTGCAAACATTATATTGGTGACATACAGAGGGACAGCGACAAGCACGCGACAATTGCAGGCATCAACCCTGCAAGGGAGCGAGGGAGAGTGCAGTCCGAGGAAATGCGGCAATTCAGCGAATTTTGACTATAAAAATGATCAGAGTTATTAGAATCATAGAGAAAATAAATTTATAGCACAGACCAGTGGACACATTTATTTTTTTACTTTTCATGATGCCTCCCCTGACTGCACGTCCCTGTCTACAAGGAACCACATAATCCAGTCAAGTGTTATTTTAGAGCCACAAGTGTACAGTCAGTATCTCAGGCTGGCATGAGTTAAAAGCGCTGTTTTCCCCCATTGGAATGTCGATGGGTGCTTAAAGCCTATCCTGGCACTGTTTTTAATGAAGCTTCAAATCCAGAACATAGATGTACCCAAATGAGCGCACACACACACAGAGGGCTAACTCTGAGCCAAACCAGCTTGATGTTTCTGTGAGGCAAGAAATTTTGGGAAGACACCAGGGGCCTCATGTATAAACGGTGTGTACGCACAAAAATGTTGCGTAAAAACTTTTCCACGTTCAAATGGCGATGTATAAAACCTACACTTGGCGTAAAGCCACGCAGTTTTCCACGGTACCTCATTCCTTGTCGTACACAAGTTCTCCGCTCGGTTTTGCAGACTGGTGGCACCCAGCGTCAAAGCAGTGCTACTGTTCCTGTGTGGTTACTCTTATTTTCCTGGCGCGGCTTTATAAATACACTGAAACTGACCGCATATTGTTTATTAGTGTAATGCATCTGATTGTAATTAACTTGTAACAATATAATGGCCCAGGGAATAGCCAAATACCATAACTGCTTTAGCGTTGTTACTCTCAATGCACCTTCTTCTTCTTCTTCTTCTTCTTTCAGGTCAGATTATCTCAAGTTACAACGTGAGCTACCACAGCTATGCTGATGACACACAGCTGTACTTATCAGTAGCACCTGATGACACCGACTCTCTCGAATCAATAACACAATGTCTTACTGGTATTTCTGAATGGATGAATAGTAATTTTCTCAAGGTAAATAAAGAGAAAACTGAAATTGTATTGACTGGCAAAAAACGGATTCAGTGAGGTTATCAGAAATAATCTTGACGCATTAGGATTAGAAGTTAAGACACAAGTAAAAAACTTAGGGGTAACCGTTGACTGTAACCTGAATTTTAAATCACATATTCATCAGACCACTAGGACAGCATTTTTTCACTTAAGAAATATAGCAAAAGTTAGACCTCTTATATCATTGAAAGATGCTGAGAAATTAATTCACGCTTTTGTTTTCAGTCGACTAGATTACTGTAACGCACTGCTCTCAGGACTACCCAAAAAAGACATAAATCATTTGCAATGAGTGCAGAATGCAGCTGCTAGAATCCTAACTCGGAAAAGAAAATCCGAACACATTTCTCCTGTTTTGATGTCGCTACACTGGTTACCTGTGTCTTTCAGAATTGACTTTAAAATTCTGCTTATAGTTTACAAAGCCTTAAATAATCTCGCTCCATCTTATATATCGGAATGTCTGACACCTTATATTCCAAATCGTAATCTTAGATCATCAAATGAGTGTCTCCTTACAATTCCAAAAGCTAAACTTAAAAGAAGTGGTGAGGCGGCCTTCTGCTGCTATGCACCTAAAATCTGGAATAGCCTGCCGATAGGAATTCGCCAGGCTAATACAGTGGAGCTCTTTAAAACACTGCTGAAAACACATTACTTTAACATGGCCTTTTCATAACTTTATCTTAATCCTGATACTCTGTATGTTCAATTCATCATAATAACTATTCATGGTGGCTCTAAAATCCGTACAGACCCCTACTCTCTCTTCTGTTTCTTTTTCCGGTTTCTCTGTGGTGGTGGCGCAAAGCACCATGATGCCCCAGCATTGATGGACTAAAAGCCAGAAGTCCACGTGATCATCATCATCATCATCATCAAGTCCTTCCGTGAAAACCATAAATACAAAGAGGACTGTTTCATTCATGTTAGGTAGATTGCCCAGTGGGGACTGGGCGGTCTCATGGCCTGGAATCCCTGCAGATTTTATTTTTTTTCTCCGGCCGTCTGGAGTTTTTTTTTTTTTTTTTCTGTCCCCCCTGGCCATTGGACCTTACTCTTATTCTATGTTAATTAATGTTGACTTATTTTATTTTCTTACTGTGTCTCTTATTTTTCTATTCTTCATTATGTAAAGCACTTTGAGCTACATTTTTTTGTATGAAAATGTGCTATATAAATAAATGTTGTTGTTGTTCTTTCAGCTGCTCCCGTATAACTGTATCTGAGTGTGAATCACAGCAGCAGCTGACCAGAAAGAGAATTATCGGGATACAGTATCAAGCATACGCTACCTCAGCCACGGCAAAAAGTTTCAAAGCCTTTCCTGTACGGACCTCGCGGTTCAGAAACAGTTTCACCCCAAGAACTATAAATGCACTCAATCAATTGCTCCTTGTAGAACTGTTTGTACTTATAAGTACAATTACCTCACTGTAAACTTGCACTACAGTTATAATATTGCACAGCCTGCGCCATTTTATAAAGCGCGTATTTACATATGATGACGATAGCATTTTTAAGGTGAAATGCAGCAAAATATGTTTATTATATTATACAGGTAAAACTTTAACTTCATTTAAATAATCTATATTCTTCACTGGGACTGGCGTGAAGGATAGAATAATTAAACATGTACTATGAATATATTTCAATGTTCCTTAAACGTTTTGAAGAATCGGCGCTCTAAGCTTACAGATGGCTTAACGTCTATTACAGAGCTGATTGTGTGGCGATCGGTTACTTGGAGAAGAAAAGCAAGGACTGCAGGGGCGGCCACGCCAATATACTGTATATTGAATATAAAACAGAAAGAGAAAATAACGACACAGCTAAAAACGCAGCGGCAAATTTTGACAAAAGTTAAACGCTTATGTCATGAGCACGAGGCAGCTATGCAGTGTCTGCAGCTGACGTGGCCATCTACCATGCATTAGATACCATATTGACACTGGTGGGCGAAAGGGCCAACGATTCTTTCTTTGCCAAGAGCCGCCCATGAGTATTGCTGCAATAAATAATTTCATCAAAGGTTGCACACAATCACTGCGTCGTGAAACCCATGTTTAATAACGTGCTCCTATCATCATGAAAATGATATCACGTATACATCTCAGTATTTTAGTTATTCAGAGCTGTGATATCACGAAGGTAATGGATTCTGTGTCCAGTCGGAGGAAGAGAGCCGGTTTAAGTAGCACGTAGTCATTCACACACATAGAGCACATAGAAGATCACATACAAAACAAAGCATTTAACGTGCTACTTTAATTACGATGTGATTTGAGAAACTGGTTAGTTAAACGATTTTAAGATGACGTTTATGATCTACTTTAATGACAAAATAAACTACATGATTAAAGTGGAAATTTCGAGATTGAAGTTGACATTTCGTGTTTTTCCCCACTGTGTGCCTTTTTTTTTCTCTGTATTCTAATAAGCTTTTATATGACACTCAGACAGTGGGCTAAGACTCGCCTTTTCACGGCGACTTTGATATCTGAGCTTTCAAGTTTCTCCAACACGCTATGTCACTCGATCAACTTCCTTTTGTTGATTATACCACGGTTTATTTGAACAAATAGTATGTTTTTCCTTTGCCTCCACTTGGTATTCGCTGAAATTCTTATGTTTTCCCCCCGTGCTTTTCCCATTGTCTTTTCACAGAAGGCTGAGCTTAAGAGCGATTTATATTGATATGCATATTCAAAGAGGCGTAATTCTGAGAGGAGTTGGGGTGTTACATAAAGCGCGTGCACGAGCGTTACTTTTCACGCTAATCGGGATTTATGTAGCGGAAGAACGTGGAAGTTGGAGTACGCACAGATTCCTGCATCTGGATTTTTCTGTGCATAAGCACTTTTCGGCTTTTGTGCTTACGCCATGTTATAGTGCGAATTCTACGCACGGCATTATACATGAGGCCCCAGGAGAACATGCCAGCAATAAGCAGCATTGTCTCGAATCAAACTCAGGAGCTGCTAATGACTGCACCACCAGATCATCAAAGTCATAAACCAAGTTTATTTTTAGTCAGCGTCTTTCACAGTCTGGTGGTTTAAGAGGACTTCTTTTATTAATTTTAGGAAACTAGCCAATTTGGTGCACAGGTAGTGTAAGAGCCATTTGCTAGTCATTTAGGTTATGTCATGTAGATAGAAGAGTTTGCTAGGTTATGTTAAATGTTTGCCTATAAAAATTGGGCAAATGAAGACAAAAATTAAGTCAATGAGACTTGTGGGCTATTGATCTGGTCAGTTAAGTAGCAGAGGGGCTTGTTCATCAGTTTCAGCTGCTTTGGTGCACTAGAGGGGCCACAATGAGACGACCCCCAAAACAGGAATAAATGGTTTAAGAGGTGGAGGGAGGCCATTGACATTTTCCCTTCCTCTTCTGTTTAGTCACTCGCTTTGCATTTGGCTATGGTCAGTGTCACTACTGGTAGCATGAGGCCATACCTGGATACTACAGAGCTGGCACTGGTAGTCCATCTTCTCCAGGATGGCACATCAATACGTGGCATTGCCAGAAGGTCTGCCGTGTCTCCCAGCACAGTCTCAAGGGCATGGAGGAGATTCCAGGAGACAGGCAGTTACTCGAGGAGAGCTGGGCAGGGCCCCTCAGAGAAGGTCTTTAACCCATCAGCAGGACTAGTATCTGCTCCTTTGGGCAAGGAGGAACAGGATGAGCACTGGCAGAGCCTATAAAATGACCTCCAGCAGGCAGGCCACTGGTGTGAATGCCTCTGAGCAAACAATCAGAAACAGACTTCATGAGGGTGGCCTGAGTGCCCGACGTCCTCTAGTGGGCACCGTGGAGCTAAACTGGCATTTGCCACAGAATACTAGAATTGGCAGGTCCACCATTGGCGCCCTGTGCTTTTCAGAGATGACAGCAGGTTCACACTGAGCACGTGACAGACGTCAAAGGGTCTGGAGAAGCCATGGAGAACGTTATGCTGCCTGTGACATTGTTCAGCATGACTGGTTTGGTGGTCTGGTTGCCTGGCCTCATGTGGTGAGAGGATGAAGGAATTGATGCCATTGACTGCCACTTGCCCATACGCTCACTCGCCTGACCTCAATCCAATAGAACACCTCTGGGTTGGACATTATGTTTGGGTCCATCTGACACCTCAGACCATCCAGGAGCTCAGTGATGCCCTGGTCCAGATCTGAGAGGAGATCCCCCAGGACACCATCTGTTGTCTCATTAGGATGTTGTCAGGCATGGGGGGTATAGGCATACAAACTACTGAGTATGATTTGGAGTTGCAGCAATGCCTGCCGCTGCATCAATTTGTTCCCTTTGATTTTTGGGGTGTTTTTGAATTCAGCCCTCTGTAGGTTCATCATTTTCATTTCCACCAAACGATGTGCCATCCTGTCATTCCTAACACATTAACATATCAGTCCACAGCAGTAGAGACAGCCAGCAGGACTTTATTTTTTCCCATTGACATCTGATATGTTCCTTTATTTTTTGACCAGTTTATTTCTTGTCTCTCCCTAAGTAAGGCATGGAGGGCTCCTTAATGTAGAATGTAACACAACGTGCTCTATTGAATGTGCAGTTGTTTAGAGTGTACTGAATACGAAGTAAAGAAGCTCTAAATATAGAAACAACTGACGTTTGACAAGAAGATTTAAGTTTAGAGAAGCGACATTTTTGTCAGCTTTTTTTTCTGCCTTTTATTCTGTGTGTGTAACAAACTTGTTCTTTGTTGTTGTGTGAACGGTTTGCTTTAAATTTTCACCAAACGTTTTCAAACAAACTTTTGAAGTGAGAGATTTCTTTCGGCATACGTTTGACCCGTGCTTGATCCTGCCTTACCTACCAGCAGCTACAAGCAGGCAGCCAAAAAGATCATGCTAGCTACCCAAAAATAGGATTTCTGTACCTTGGCTTTAAACCAACGGGCTGTGTTGTGAGGAACAGGCATGTTTAGATGAACACAAGAGACCATCAAAGTACAAACCTGTGTGTTGGAATCTTTGGCACGACATCAGACACCTAACCTGGAGGGAAGCTGTACAAAAGAGAAAAACACTTTGTTGTTAACCTCTTGATCTCACTTTCAAAATATGAACAAAAATCTAACATTTAATTGAACCAAAAAATTGAAAGGAAAACAAATTATCATCATAAAGGAAATACTTTGTGTGCCACAATTACCAACGCCCCTAGAATTTCATATGAGTCACATCTCACTGTCATTTATTCACATTCATATTTAACGTTAACTTCATTTAATTTAGGAGGACCACTTACATGGTCAGCCATGACCTCCTCCATGATATGTGGTGACACACAGGCAGGACTCTCTTAGTCACTCATCATAAAAGGGAAATAAAAACACAGTAATGATATGCAACAAAAAGGTCGTCAAGCTGCAAAAATCAGGAAATGGCTAAAGGAAAGTAGCATAATAGATGGAAAGGCCTATTTCAACTATAAGGACAATAATTAGCAGGTGTAAAGAAATTGGAGATGCTAAGAGTCACCATAAGGGATTACAACTGGAGATCTGCAGATGTTAGTTGGGTTTTAAACTTAGAAAGTCTCCATAAAGACCATCAGACACCACCTTCATAACCTCACGTTGTTTCGGAGGGTTACCAGAAAAACAAACTTCTGCTCTCATCAAACAAAAAACTCAAGAGGTGGCAATTTTCCAGACAGTACTGGAAGGTTAAACGGGGCCGAGTGCTATGGTCACATGAGACAAAAATAGAGCAACAAACACTAGGGGTGCCTTTGGTGTAGATGCCTGTAGAAAAGTACCTCATAACAGCACATTGTGAAGGTTGGTGGTGGATCGTTGATGTTGTGGGGCTGTTTTTCTTTCAAAGTCCCAGGAGAGCTTGTTAGGATACATGGCATCGTGGACTTTATCAAGTATCAATAGATATTAAAGAAAAACCAGAGTGTCTGTGCCAAGAACCTTAAATTGGGCCATAGCTGGATCTTCCAGCAAGTACAATGATTTAAAGCACACCTGAAATCCACACAAAAGAGTGCAGTGACCATAAAATAAATCGGTCCCTTGCCCTAAACCTCTTTGAACACCCTTGGGATGAGGAGAGCAGGAGAGTCCACAAGTATGGACGTCAAAATCTGAAAGGCCCGGAGAGATTCTGTATGGAGGAATGGGCTTGCCATGTGTTCTCCAGTTTCAATATGCATTATAGGAGAAGACAGGGGGATTGCCACAAAGTATTACATATATTTAATTGAAGCACACATGTATTTGAGAAAAAATATTTGTTAAATGATATTTTTTTTTTCTTTTACATATGTAGACAAATTTGTTGGTCCCCTTACACCTCATTGAAAAAGTGCTGCATACCTCCTGAAAAAGCGATGAAATGCCTGTATACCCGCATGCCTCTGAAAAGCCATTGAATATAGCAAAGCAACTATGACAAGAGATCAAGCACTGCTTACTCTACAGAGTTTTTCTAAAAAGGCCTGAGCACATTTGGTGGAACCCATGATTTTTTCACACTAGCTTTTTTCACACTCACTCTGGTATTTAATGTCATCTTGTGTCCCACACTGAACATGAATCAGACAAAGCAAAGGAGAGAATTGTCTGAGGAGATCTAAAAGAAAATGATAGACAAGCACTTTAAAGACTAGGGGTCTCTGCCCCCTGCTCGCCAACTCCCTTGCAGGCGCTACGCACTAGCCACTTCGCGGCTCTGCCACTCACGTATGGGGAAGCAGATGTATAACAGATTGTTATTTTCATGCAAATTGTTATATATGCATAATAGAACTATTTTACATTACAGCGAGTAATAAACAATGGTAAAAACATTAGTCAAATGTAATAAATTGAAAGAAAATTGTTCCATGTTGCGTTAGAGGTATTCGTTGAGTTATACGTTTTTGTTAGGTTTGCCTTTGAAATTAACACGCAAATACTTTTTAAACTTACACTTTTACTGTAAAACTTCAGTAAAACCAATCTTTGGAATTAACTTTTCTTCAATATCACATTGAATTTTGGACTTACATCGTGACAACGCAACGTATAACTGCCCGTGAGTGAATTTCGTTTCTTTCTCTCTAATAAATAAATTGACTTTTTGGAATGTTTGTCCCTGTGATTTGTTAATTGTCATAGCAAAAGCTATTCTGATGGGAAACTGTAAACGTTTTAATACGAATGGCATATCAAGATCTCCTTTGGTGTCTGTTAAAATTTTACATGTTAGAACTGTTCAACCAATTTTCAATACAACTAATCTTGTCCCATTGCATAGCCCATCACTTAGACATAAATTATGCAATAACATTACGATACATCCTTCTTTCCACAGTAATTCGGCTGGTGGAAGACCGTACGGTGTTAACGGTTGTAGATATTCTTCGTAATATTGTAAGTTGATATTTTCATCTTCTGCACGACCACCACCAACTGCTTCAGCATAGTCTATTGATGCGCATTTAATCAATTTGCCATGTAACCAATCAACAATTTTGCAAATGTGAACAGACTATTGTAGATTTTGATATTTTGCTTGTAGTGTTTGTGGATTTCACTTTCACCAAACAACAAATCTTTTAATTCTCACGGATATGCCTCTTCATTGGTAAGAAACACTACTTTTCCCTGATGGCAACATGAATTAGACGATCTACAAGTCTCTGACTTAAACTTTAAATCCGAACAATAACTACATACTGTCATATCACCTATGTCCATATATTTGATCTCTTTTCGCTGTTCCATTATTTTACAGAGTAAAAATTGGGGTTAGCACTAATTGTTAGCACTAATGCTATCTTTACTACCAGTTTTTTGAGAATTTCGAATTTTACTACTTTCATAATCTGTAACCTGTTCTACTCGTGTACTGTGCCAATGTTTTTGAACCTCTTTACAATGTTCTACTTTGTCTTCTACTCTTTCTCTTTTATTTCCAACCCCGCTTGGACCTGCTTAGTTTTCAATTCCTCTTGGTCCGGGCTGATTATTACTTTCCTTATTTTCTAAATTTGTACTTATTATTGTTCTTTTTTGAATTCTTTTCTCTCCAACGCTTTTGGGCCTCTTTTTGATGCACTGCCCCTTGCTTACATTGATGTGTCATATAGAACATATAGAATTATTGTCCAGAAAAGGGTTACAATGAAGGAAACGAATAGATTATATGTATAAAAATACTATCCAGAAAAGCTTCTTTAAAGGATGAAACTGAGGGCTTTTCATAAATAACTTAACATGAGGAAAATGTAAAAATTTATAAGAGCTGAGAGCGCAGGAAGTGTGTCTGACAAAAGCATTCACACGAAAGAAAGGTGAGAGGACCGTGGGCATGGGCAGTCAACTGGAAATGTTTGAGACCAACTTGAAAAAATCCCTTGGCAATAATCTTGTCTTGTCTCAAGATTTTCTTTAATAATAGAGAAGACCATCTCCAAGCAGCGTGATGTTCCTGTGATAACAGTTGCAAATATTACGGGACTGTACCAAACTTCCTTGGTTGCTGCCACATGTGAAAAATCGACCTCATAACGGGTAGAAGGACAGAAAGAATGATAGGGAAAAAGCCAAGGACAACTTTCAAAGAGTTAGAAGCTGAACTAAAAGGTCAAAGATCATGAGTGTCTGATCACATCATCCATTGCTGTGACAGTGGGCTCAATGGAAGGATTCCACATAAAAACAGACTGGAATTTGCTAAATTTATACTGACAATGACAAGCTACAATGCTTCTAGGAAAATGTTCTTTGGACAGATGGGACAAGACAGGAGCTTTTTAGAAAGTCACCTCAGCTTTGTGTGCACAACCAAAAAAATGAAGCTTTCAAAGAAAAGTACACCATACCTATTATGAAACATAGGAGGCTTGGCTATGTTTGGGGCTGCTTTGCTGCATCCGGCATGGGGTTCCTTGATTCTGTGCAGGGAACAAGCAAAGACTACCAGGACATTCTGGAGTGAAACATGCTGCTCAGTGTCACAAAGCTCTGTCTCATTCGCAGGTCATGGATCCTCCAACAGGAGGATGACCCAAAACACACAGCTAAAAGCACCCAAGAATGGCTACAAAGAAAAAATTAGACTATTTTGAAGCGGCCTTCTATGAGCCCTGATTTGAATCCTATCATGCAGTCTGGAGAAAACCCCCTTCAAACCTGAGCCAGCTGGAGCAGTTTGCTCAGAAAAAGTAGGCCAAACTACCTGTGGACAGGTGCAGAAGTCTCATGGAGAGCTCCAGGAATCGCTTGTTTGCAGTAATTGTAAACTCTAAAGGTTCTGCAACAAAGTATTAGATTAAGTGTCCCATCATTTGTGTCCATGACATTTTCATTTATGCTTTTATTTTAAATATTTTGTTGAATCAAAACTCTAAAGCAAGGACTAATTTTTGTGAAATACAGAATAAACAATGATGGATGCCAATTCCTTTTGTCAATTTCAAGGTATTTCAGAGATAATTGTAGGTTGTTGTTTTTTTGTGGAGGGGTACCAACTAATTTGCCCATGTCTATAATTATTAAATGGATAGATTTTTTGATATTTTAAATGAAAGATCAAGAGGATAAATAAGAAGTTCTTTTTTATAGCCCATTTTGCTTTACTTTACCATGTTTGGAGAGCACAGTACTGTATGTGCACATTGGAACCCCTGCTCACCAACAGAAAACTGAAGGACTTGAAAAACTTCCCAGTCATAGAAGGCTGTTGGTCAGCACGCTCTGTGGACGACGAAAGATACAACAAGCCATGGGAGGTTGTAGAAGCAGCTGTGTATGGAAATAGCATCTTTAATAACATATATAAACATCTCAGGTATGTACATCTGTATATAATAAACACGGGGGTTACCATAAAACAAAACACAATCTTTGCAGGGGGCCAAAATTGAGACGAGTCCTTCCTTTATTACTTCACTCGCTTGGAGCATTGTCTATCGGGAAAATTTGAGTATCACATTTCTTTTTCTGTCATAATCAGCTTTTTGATTTTAAATCACATAAAAATGAGGGAACAGTCTCTAACAAATGATGAAAAAGTTTATATATATATATATATATATATATATATATATATATATATATATATACATACATATATACATACATGTATATATACATACACACCATCAGCTGCACCAGACTGATGGCCTGAATGGCTAGTGACTGGAACGCTATGCTGCTTTACCCAAAACCAGAAAAGTCCAGGATGAAAACACTTTGTTGGAAGCTTGCACTGCTGCAATTACCAGGTACCAACACAAGATGGCACTAACACTACACTGACAGTGCAAGAATGTGCACTCCTGCAGAAGGTGGGCATCATGTTATTAAACACATTCAGCTGCACAGAACTGAGAGGCTTCTTCTTTAGACACTAATTGGGAGGGGGATAATTAAAAAAAAAAAAAAATTATCTAAACCTGTGTGGCTGCCCCATGGCTTGTAGATTTGCATCGCTTTATATTTTTACAGTATCTTACAGGATGCCCAGGGGCTGCAAGAAGTTGTGTACACTCAAGCACTCCAGCCTTCAAGACGAAATATGCACCAGGAACTGAGGGGGTTTTGTTAAGCTTTTAATCAGTCATGAGTTGTGGTGTCCCTTGTCATTGCACTGGTGCATTTACTAATTTGAGTGGGGGGTTAGGGCTGCTGCAGTGTGAATCAACCTTCTTTATTGATAAATTTAAATATTTTGTACAGTTAGACTTTTTAATACATAATAAGACATTCATTAGTGCTGTGGGGAAGGCTTCATTCCATGCAAACTCATGCACTCTGACAAAATTGTAAACCACTGGCTCATCTGGAGATGCCAGCATTAGGAGCTTGAGCGCCTCGCCACGAGAAGGCATTAAACTGGCTGTCTGTGGCTTCTTTAGAGGTCTGCCCCTCTTATGTAAGTACTTTTGTCCCAAGGGTAAGGAGAGGTCATGTCTGAGAGGTACAGAAAGATGGCAATTACAGTTTGTAAAGTGTTTTGCCAGTATGAAACTGGATCAAACCACTGACGTGTGTGCAAAATATCAAATTTGTGTTGAAGCAGGTGATAAATCTTTCCTCATGTGCAGCGGTCAAACTCAAGGACCCCAACCGTACTAGTGTATCTGTATACAAGGTAGTGGCATTAAGCCAGGCCCCTCTTGGAGACTAAATGAAAGCTCACACCAAGGAAATGGCAATAATGTTTCCCAAACCCAAATTTCTTCAGCACGTTGAAGCAAGGTGAAGAATGAATAATAAAAAAAAAAAAAATGGAGAAGGGCAGTCGAAGAGGTTGAGTTGCTCAGGCTGCTCTGTGTAGCATTTCTTAATACTCCTGGGGTAAGAGGGGATTGTGGGGGTGAAAGGGTGTGTTGAATACAGTCCTGGCTGTCATCCGAAAGGTCCAATGAATGGCCAGCAGAATTCAGCCACTCAGAGGGTGCAGATCCACCTTGACTTTTTCCCCGCTGCTCAGCATCCCAATGGTAGGGTAGAACCCACCTGTTGGAACTACCGCTTCCCGTCTTCCTATAATTTTCCCATTCCGTGTAAAAAACACCTTGAGAAGAAGAAAAATAAAGAAGTTATAAACATTAAGCTTTAAAAAAACAAAAACAAAAAGAACCTTGCACATTCCCCCCTCATGCTGATATCACAATTTATAATCAAATAAATCAGTTTATCATTGAAGCTAGTGGAACAAAAAAATTTGAATCTTATATTTAATGCTGAACTATCCTACAAATGCTACGTCAGTCAGATACCAATTTAATTTTATTAATAGACAGAAGAGCATGGAGACTAAGCAATGCCCTGGTACAAGCCTGAAACAAGGCCTCCACAGACTCGGGGACTTTGAAACACACAGCTTGACAGATTATTGGTTACTACAATGTAAGTGGTACATATTCTAGTTCTTGTAGTCTAACTTTAAAGGCTAGATTAGATTAGGTAAACTTTATTAATCCCACTGGGAAATTAAGATGCATAGAGCAGGAGAAATGTACAAAACAAGAGTACAGACTTGCAGGACAGATAATACATCCAATCAATTAAACAATATATAAATAAAGATATAAAAATAAATTCAACAAGTACATAGGGTGGAAGCACTGAATTGCGTGATAGTAGCGGGCAGAAAAGACCCCTAGAGGCGCTTCTTAGCACACTGTGGTGGAATGAGCCAGTGGCTAAAAACGTTCCAAGAGAGCGCATCCTGGAGGGTATGGAAGGGATTTTTCATGATGGCATCCAATCCAAAGGTTACTAACAGTCTTGCAGGGTCACATAAGGAAGACCAAATTTTTGACCCAAGGTTGTCATCCTCACTAATCATGTGCTAATCAAACAAATAAAATATTAGGCTGTATCATAAAAACTTGAATATAATACTCTTAAGTTGCCATCTAAAAATTACATATATAGTGCCTTTCTGTGATTTATTTAAAATCATGGAACTAGACAGTGGCAATGTGTGGCATATTGGTTGGATGTACAAGTAAGAATTCCTCTGTACTCTGAACATGTGACAATGTTAATGCTACTCACTCGTCATGCTCTTTTCTTTTCCTCTCCTCATTCACATTTCTTTTCTTTCAATGTTTTTCTCACATACACATGTTCATCCATCTTCTGTAATCATTTTGCTATTATACATTAATTTTCCAAATTAGTATTTATCCGAATGGGTAAACTGTCTTCTGAGATTTTTCAGGTAAGAATGACAGAAGATTTGAAGTCAAATAGTTCTACTCACTAATCATGATGCCAAAAAGTGGCAACATATTACATGTTGATTAGTTCATGTACAATAAGTAAGAGATTCACTGGTCTCTGCACATGTGATAACAATGAACCTATAAACCTATAGTGCTTAAAGGAACATTCCACTGAAAAATTATATATTTTTTATATTACTTGCAGTTTTTAGTGAACACAGAGAAAAAGTTTTACTCTTATGCTTTCATAGAGAACGGAGATAACAAACTTTGTGATACAATAGGTGTCTATGGTGACAACTGCCAGAAAACAGAAAACAAATTCAAAATAATCCATGAAAAAAATCTCACAATATTTGCTTGGAATAATCCACATGTCAAGCCACCTACAATGTAGTCTTACAATATTTTTTTTATTTTAATTTGAAGCATTCCATACAATTAAGTCAAACTTAACAAAGAAAAATTCAAACCCCACCCAAGAGAAAGAGAGGAGAGCCCACAACCAAAGCTACTCTGTAAAATCAGCAAGAAAGGAGGAGTATCATTTATCCCAAAATGGAAGCTTATTCTAAAATGTCATTGATTAGATCCTGTCATACTTTTAAAAAGTTTTGAACAGATCCTATAAGCGAGAATTACATTTTTTCGATTTCAAATACTATATAACATCACTGACTTGAAAGTGGTGGACTCGGATTCTTCCAGTTGAACAAGATAAGTCTACATGCTAGTAGTGAGGTAAAGGAAATTATAGTTTGTCCTCCTTCCACTTCAAGCCCGTCTGGGAGTACACCAAACACAGCTGTTAATAGGTTTAAAGTGACTGTAACGCCAAGGATATCTCGACAGGCATTCAAAGATTATTGTCCAAAATGTTGTTAATTTGGTGCATGCCCAGAACGTGTGGACCAGTGAGGCTAGAGCTAGACTGCAACGTACACAGGTTGAATCTTGCCCTGGAAACATTTTGGACAATTTTAAATGAGATAAATGTGTTCAATAAAAGATTTTAAGTTGAATGATTGAATGCTTTGTGCATATGGAGCTATAGTATATTCTGTGCATGGATGCCTTCCACTCCTTTTCTGTATATAATATTAAGTGAAAGATCCTTTTCCCAAAGTACTCTGGGGTCTTTGAAAGGAAGGGACTTTAAACATTTTTATAAATTGTAGAGACGCTATCAGCGCTTAAGACTGATCAATATTTTTAATGATATAGAAATAGGCGGGAGGTGAGGAAAATAGGGCAGGTTCTGTTTAGCAAAGTTTCTATCTTGAAAGTAAGTGTTGACGAGCAGTTGTATTTGAAGCATAATTGTTTATAAGATGTGAAGACATTATCTATGTAGTGTTTTAATCTCAGACATTTTCAAACCATACTGTATATGTTTGAGAGGGTGGAAAAAGGAGGTTGTCACGTAGAGGTACAACATATAAAAGCTTCTGTCTTAAAGTGCTTCCTACATTGGTTCCATATTCTGGGAGAATGAAGGGCAATTGGATTATCAGTGTAATGACGATAATTTGTATTTACTGGACACAGAACAGGGAATATAAAAAAGTACTGCAAGATTTTATTTATATGGCAGACCAGGCTTGTGTTTATTCATCAATTTGTGTCGATGTCCAGGTCTTTATAGCTTGTATATTTGCCACCTGGTAATAAAACTGAAAGTTAGGTAGTGCCATGCAACCTTCTTTAGGTCGCTGTAGAGTTGCCCTTTGGATGTGTGGATGTTTCGAACTGCAAATAATTGAGGTTATGATTGAATCTAATTTCATAAAAAATGATTTGTATATGGGTATACTTTGAAATAGAAAAAGATGCTTGGAAAGGTGGTCACCTTAACAATGTTGATTCTCCCTGCTAATGTAAGATGGAGGGTAGACCATCTATTCACGTCTTCATTAATTCCTTCCATGCAGACAGCAAAATTTTGTTGAAAAAGTGTTTTATATTTAATTGTGATATTTAACCCTAGATATTTAAACTGATCTGCTAAATTAAATGGGAAGGTGTCCAGTTCAATATTGTATGACAGAGAATTCACTGGAAAATTGATTTTCAATCTGCAAATGCTTTTAGAATTAATGGCACATAATTTTGTGGTTCAACTATATACAGTACCATATCATCTGCATATACAGTGGGATGCAAAAGTTTGGGCAACCTTGTTAATAGTCATTATTTTCCTGTATAAATCGTTGGTTGTTACGATAAAAAATGTCAGTTAAATATATCATATAGGAGACACACACAGTGATATTTGAGAAGTGAAATGAAGTTTATTGGATTTACAGAAAGTGTGCAATAATTGTTCAAACAAAATCAGGCAGGTGCATAAATTTGGGCACCGCTGTCATTTTATTGATTCCAAAACTTTTAGAACTAATTATTGGAATTCAAATTGGCTTGGTAAGCTCAGTGACCCCTGACCTACATACACAGGTGAATCCTATAATGAGAAAGAGTATTTAAGGGGGTCAATTGTAAGTTTCCCTCCTCCTTTAATTTTCTCTAAAGAGTAGCAACATGGGGGTCACAAAACAACTCTCAAATGACCTGAAGACAAAGATTGTTCACCATCATGGTTTAGGGGAAGGATACAGAAAACTGTCCCAGAGATTTAAGCTGTCTGTTTCCACAGTTAGGAACATATTGAGGAAATGGAAGACCACAGGCTCAGTTCAAGTTAAGGCTCGAAGTGGCAGACCAAGAAAGGTTTCGGATAGACAGAAGCAACGAACGGTGAGAACAGTCAGAGTCAACCCACAGACCAGCACCAAAGACCTACAACATCATCTTGCAGCAGATGGAGTCACTGTGCATCGTTCAACCATTCGGCGCACTTTACACAAGGAGATGCTGTATGCGAGAGTGATGCAGAGGAAGCCTTTTCTCCACCTACAGCACAAACAGAGCCGCTTGAGGTATGCTCAAGCACATTTGGACAAGCCAGCTTCATTTTGGAATAAGGTGCTGTGGACTGATGAAACTAAAATTGAGTTATTTGGGCATAACAAGGGGCGTTATTCATGGAGGAAAAAGAACACAGCATTCCAAGAAAAACACCTGCTACCTACAGTAAAATATGGTGGTGATTCCATCATGCTGTGGGGCTGTGTGGCCAGTGCAGGGACTGGGAATCTTGTCAAAGTTGAGGGACGCACGGATTCCACTCAGTATCAGCAGATTCTGGAGACCAATGTCCAGGAATCAGTGACAAAGCTGAAGCTGCGCCGGGGCTGGATCTTTCAACAAGACAACGACCCGAAACACTGCTCAAAATCCACTAAGGCATTCATGCAGAGGAACAAGTACAATGTTCTGGAATGGCCATCTCAGTCCCCAGACCTGAATATAATTGAAAATCTGTGGTGTGAGTTAAAGAGAGCTGTCCATGCTTGGAAGCCATCAAACCTGAATGAACTAGAGATGTTTTGTAAAGAGGAATGGTCCAAAATACCTTCAACCACAATCCAGACTGTCATTGGAACCTACAGGAAGCGTTTAGAGGCTGTAATTTCTGCAAAAGGCGGATCTACTAAATATTGATTTCATTTCTTTTTTGTGGTGCCCAAATTTATGCACCTGCCTGATTTTGTTTGAACAATTATTGCACACTTTCTGTAAATCCAATAAACTTCATTTCACTTCTCAAATATCACTGTGTGTGTCTCCTATATGATATATTTAACTGACATTTTTTATCGTAACAACCAACGATTTATACAGGAAAATAATGACTATTAACAAGGTTGCCCAAACTTTTGCATCCCACTGTAGTGATATTTTCTGTTAAAGTCCTTCTCTGAAAATCCCCTTTATCTCTGATGCATTTTGAATGCATACAGCCAATGGTTCAATGGTGACTGCAAAGAGCAAAGGTGATAAGGGGCATCCTTTTCGAGTAGGCTGAAATAATGTTAATACAAACTGAGATTTCTCAACTAATATAAAGTAGTTTGATACATGCACATAAGTTTGGGACGAACCCAAATTTGTTCAATGTGGTGAATAGGTAGTCCCATTCAACCATATCAAATGCTTTTTCTACATCTAAAGATAATAAGCTCTCTGGGGTGTTAGATTTAATGGGTGAATATATTAAACAAACATCGAAGGTTAGAAGTGTCTGCCTTTAATAAATCTGGTTGGGTGTTGTGATATTACAGAAGGGAATTACTTTTTCAGTCCTTCTGACTAGAACTTTGGACAGTATCTTAATATCATTATGCAGAAGTAAGATTGATCCGTATAATGCACATTGTAGCAAGTCCTTATTTTTCTTAGGAAAGGTGGTAATTTATGCTTGGCAAAAAATTTTAGGTAGAATTTTGTCGTCTTTAGCTTCTATAAACGTTGCTAATAATACAATGTATTTCGACTAAAATATTTTTTAAAGATGCAAAAAAAAAAACTCCCTGAAAACACACTTGTAAATTAGAATGGAATGTGCACACTTTTGGCCGAGCATTTAAACTGTAGACCCACTTCCCATGGTTACACTTTTGTTCATATCCACTACTGGAGTAGTTTGGGATAATTTAGCGGTGGTTCCTGAAACTGCATGAGTGAGCTAGACCTTCTGCTTGGTGAAGCATCTTGGATATGCACAAGTCTGAGGCAGACTCTCTTCCTGACAATGTTTTCACTCTCTTTTCTTTTTAGATGTTTAGTTGTAAACGTCTCTAAATGAACTTTGCACTGTTGATATCATATGAAGTACTATGTTAGCTGATGAATAAGCGGTTACTAAACTGGACTCCTGACCAATGAATGAGATGGAGGCATGTCTTCAATTAAAATGATCAGTTGCATCTAAGTGTGTTCCATTTTAGTTCACAAGAACCTTTTCAGGAAGTGGTTTATTTAAAATATTTTAGTAAAAATATATGCGTTTGGGACTTTGTGGGCTTATGACTGGATGATTTTGAATGTGGATCATGCAACATGAGTAACATTAGATATTTTCATGAAAGTTTTGATATTGTTTGCTGTTGTCCAGTGTTGGACACCACAGGTGTCTATTCTATTAGAAACTTTGTTATGTCTATTCTCCATGAAAACAACAGATTAAACATTTTTTAAAGTAGTCACTACGAACTACACGAGGTATGTAACATATACTAATATATAATATTTGGTGGTGTATTCCTTTAAAGCCTCCTGAAGCACAACACAACAATCATTTCAAAATCTTCCACCACTAGATGGTGTTTGAGGCTGGCTCAGAGGGGCTGACACGGAAGACCACCTGCAAATGTAACTAGATAGACAGATAGGTAGATACTTTATTAATCCCAAGAGGAAATTCACATAATCCAGCAGAAGTATACTGATACAAAAAACAATATTAAATTAAATAGTAATAAAAATGCATGTAAAAGCAGACAATAACTTTGAGTAATGTTAGCATTTACTCCCCTGGGTGGAACTGAAGAGTCGCATAGTGTTTTAAGATGTGTTTGTGAATTATGCTACATAAAATGACTAGATTTGCTGCATGTATTATAATGCATGCTATGAAATAGCATTCATGAACATCTTGGGTTGACTGCTGTTCTCATGGTTTATTTTATACTGTCTTTTTTTGTTTTACATTACAACAATCTAGACGAGAACAGGTCATTCAGCCCAACAAACTCACCTGTTCTATCCACTTAATTCTTCTAAAAAAAACATCAAGTCTAGTCTTGTTTCCATTCATACCATCACAAAGTGTTATCTAAAGTTCATAAACATACAAAGCAGCTCATTAAGATAAGAATCAATTACTGACACCTCGTAAAACCCATTCCTCATGCCATCCACCCTGATTAGCTTTAGAACTGAGTCCTTGGAGGTAGAGAAAGAGTTGAATATGTACTTGATGGCTGACTGCACAATAATGTTTGCTGCAGATGCACAAACAAACTGAACATACCATAACTTTCTTCCCTTCATGCTCTTGCTCCATATCTTCTCCTTCTTCTTCCTCATCTTCATCATTGAGGTAGAGGACATTTTGCACACGTCTCTGCTTCGGTTTCACCTCCATAGAATCCAGGGAGTCTTCATTTTCTTCTGGAGAGAGAAATATCAGCAAATTACGAGGGGTTCACGGGAGACATATCACCAGGTTCCATTTATTTACAACTTTTAAATTTGCACACCTCAAGCACACCAGACTACATAGCAGAGGAAAAATCTAAAAATAAAGAGACTTGCTCCCGTATATCTGTCTAAAAATTACAGGCAGGCAATGTGGTACAGTGGACTATGTGCAGGGCTTTAAAACACAAGATTCAATCTCTGTCTCAGGCTCAACTGTACAACCTTGTATGAGCTTCTTTACTGGATGGTGCTCTAACAGATTAAAATGTTTAGTCCTCTTTGCAGCAATCAAAAATTTTATTATAATCCTCTGTTCCAATATTAATACTCGATATCCTGCTGTAGCGCTTAGTGCCACTGCTATATTAACAGATATTTGGAGCAAGATGAAAGAAATGATTTTGCTTCCTATTACACTGTTAAGCTTTTATGCAAAATGTATATTTATTGTTGTATTATCATGATTACAATAAATTCAAAAGGAACACGCAAAGCATTCCTAGGCTTTTAGTGCACCAGTGGGATTGAAACTATGCGGTCAACATGGGATTATATGTGGGCTTCCTCTGCTATCTGGAGCTTTTGACTGCTATGATATCTATTAGACACCAGATGTCAGCATTTTCGAAGTTCTGATATTTCAGATCTTTTTCTGGCACAATCAGAAAGTAGCCCAAAAAGCTACACAGAGCTTCATCTACACATCACTAATTAAAATCATTTGGCTTTTACTCTTTAATGTAATTTGCTTGTTTTATATGTAAATATTGCAAAGATTTATAATTCATTTATCTCTGGTGCATTATAGTTGGAATCTTGTATAAGTGCTCTGTGCCTGTACTGAAAAAATTGAATAAAGTACACAATTAACAATACAAAATACAGGAATGCTAAAAAATGTCTATGTTCATTTATTTGCTTTTCAAAACTGCCTATCCTAAACCTGGGTGACAGTGGGACCAGATCCGATCTAGGCAACATTTGACAAAAGGCAGAGCAGCCAACACTGAATGTGACACTACTCCATTATAGCGTACACATATGAATGCATTCTCACTCATATCATGACAATTTAGTGGTGGCAATCAAATATGTTTTTAGGTTGTAAAAGAAGTAAACCTATTTAGTGACACAGGGTGAAAGCGTCCACCCAGATTTGAATCCTAGACTCTGATAGTGCGAGGCAACTTTGCTAACCACTGTGACATCAACAAATATATTACAATCTATCCATCCATTTTCCAAACCTGCTTGTGTAGAACATGGCTGCAGGGAAATTGGGGCCTATCACAGCAAGCAGGGGCAACACAGAAGGCACAATCATATCACAGAGTAAAAACAGGAACTCACATATAAGGGGCCAACTTGGCATCGCCAAGCCACCTAACCTGCATGTATGAAGTTCCTCACACTAAATACATTACATACACACACACATATACATATATATATATATATATATATATGGCATTCGTAGTCTGAATCACAATCTGATTGTATAGGTTGTTACCTACCATCTGCTTCTCGCAACTGAAGAGGGCACCGTGGCAGATGTTTGCCGACTTGCAGACCAACCACAAGCGTTACCTGGTAGATAACCACCCATACAATCAGATTGTGATTCAGACTATGAATGCCATGAATGTAATTACCCCGATCTACATGCTGTCAAATAAACGAACCACATGCCGTGGTGCAATGTAAAGAGGCTTCGCCTCTGACGTCCGAGGTTCGATCCCCGAGAGGGGGTGCAGTGAGTGTGTATGCCTGATGAGCCCAGAATTAGGGCAAAACACGTGTTGCATACACTTTGTATTATTTGGCAGTAAAACTATGCAACACACACACATTTATATATATAAATATATATATACACACATACACACACAGTGTGTATATATATATATATATATATATATATGAATGATTATAAAGAGAGGGACAGTGACCCAGCAAGCCTCTAATGCTGTTAAAAACAGTACATAATATAAAATTTGATTGACTGCCCAACAGTTGTTTTTAAACTAGCTTGGTTTTGAGCACAGATGGTTATGGGATCTAATCAATGTCTTCCATTCAATGCAATTCATTTTTGTATAATAATTATTAACAGCACAAAGTGCTAGAACAAGATCAGAGGTAAAATGTAATTACAACTTTAAAAATTACTAATTACATAATTCAGGCATGAAAAAAGGTACAGTTTTGTTTAAATTAACAGCAAAATAAAGCATTTCCGAAATTATTTATATTATTGGAACCTAACTATATCTGTCCATTAACAATATTGCTGAACTCAATGGCATCAGTAATTTTGATATCATTTAAATAGCGAACCATGGACTTGAGGAAACCTAGAGGAGAGTAAGAAGTATACTTAAGACTGACACTGCAAAGACTCCCAGACACAAAGAGCCATGGGAATTTAGAAAAAAAAAAAAAACTACTGAGGCATGTACTTGAAACAGAAACCATGACCACCCTTAAAATGCATCTTAGAAATATATTAGAACAGCTTAGCTGAAGATTATGGAATGGAGTGATGATGAAAAATGTGACATTAACTTTGCATTTTCTATGATAAAGAATTGCACATAATTGGAAGAAAAATCAAAGAAAATAGAATTAAATTAATAGAAATTTAAATAAATTAGAAAATAAAATGAATACAATCTCATTGAAAAATCAGTGAACTTATTATGTACAGTGCCTATAAAAATATTCACTCCTTTGAAGTTTTTTTTTTGTTAAATCAACATTGAGTCACGGTGGATTTAATTGGGCTTTTTCTACACTGAAAACAGAAAAAGACTTTTTAATGTTGAAGTGAAAACAAATATCTGCAAAGTGGTTTAAATATATTACAATTCTGCAAAGCAGTATTGGGAAAAACTGAACTGTCCAGATGTGCAAAGCTGATGGAGGGAGGCCTGTGTACAAAGACTCAAGGCTGCCATTTACTAAATACTGACTTGATGGGGATGAATACTTATGTAATCAGTTTTGCTTTATATTTAAACTTAACTTAGACTACTTTGCAGAGGTCTGTTTTCCCTTTGACATTAAAAAGAGTCTTTTTCCGTGCAGTGCGATGCAGCACTACATTGTTCTGTAGTTTTTACTTTCTTTTGTAACTCTGTTTAGCTATTATTATTGTAAAGCACATTCAGCTACCATCATACACTATATGAAAGCGTGCTATTTAAATAAATAATGTTGTTGCATTTTACAGAAAAAGGTTGACAGTTAATCGCCACCTATGGCTCCACTTTATAGGTTGAAATAGTACAGTTTGAGAAGCTCGTAAGTTATTAACCAAAACTGATGCCAAAGAAGAAATATGTATATAATGCAGGACTCACCAACTAAGAAAGCACAAAAAAAACAGGAATGAAAGAACATTTCAATGAAAAAGTACTTTCCCCAAATCTGACCTGACATTCTCCACCTGATGACAGCATCATAAACACTGACTTTAACAGAATTGAGGGAGGCTGGCGGATCTGTGACACTGATTTCATAGAATATTTTATGTCTTACTTATTCAGGGAACTGTTCAAGACCTCAACTGCCTACTTTCACAAACTTTCGACTGTTGAAACGTACAGACGCTGTGCCTTAGATTTGGCTTTGTCGCTATTTTCAAATTCACTGGCATTAACAAGCTTTACTGGAGGTTTTGAGGATTTGTTTTGTACATGAACCTCTAGACTCTGTCAGCTGACAATTTAAACTTTGAGCGCAAGGGCCAAAATTCGATACATTTTTGTGGGCCAGGTTTGATCTTAATCGGGGCAGAACTATTTAACAACTGATGTCTGTGTATGTTTAATTAATTGGGTTAAGTTCATTTTTTTTAACTTAACTATTGCATAATTAATTACTTTTCTAAATCAAAGGAATGGAGGAAGCACTCCTACACAATTACATTTTTCCTCAGATTTTCCTGTACACAAAACCTAAGGAACAATCTGAGAAAATTCAATAGTGCAGAAAATCTGTTGAGGGCAAATATTGCAATGCTGAACATGTGTACACACATGCTGAAATAATGCAAGATCCTGAGGTTGTACAATTTCCAGCCATAAAATTTAATGAATAAATCCCCTTTTCTGTCCATGTTTTAATGAATTTTTAATGGGATTAAATACAGTAGCTGAAAGACAGTAATGACTGTAGTGTTTCTTATAGTAGAGGATGTGTGATGTGTTTGTGAAATCTCAGTGGCCTGTTTCTTTGTGAGCACTCTCCTTCTTCCTCACTCATGATCCGGTCTTAATGGTGCCACACAAATTCCCATTAGTTCAGTTTTTTATGCTGACAAAAAATAACCAAAGCCTTTAGGTATTTTCTACTCGGGCTATGCTCCGTATCTTGCCAAAACTTTCTTCTAGAATAATTTCACAAACTCTTTGGTGCTCAATAACTATCTTTATTTTAAAGTACTGCTTCCTGTACTAAGAAAAACTAAATTAATCCTGAAAATCAGTTGACTGACAAGGTAACTAGGGTTGAAGAAAGTTTTTTAGGATTGGAATACTGTGGTCACTGGTATCTATTCAGGTTAAATTACATCTTCCTTTTTAAAATCAATGGAATGAAAAAAATAGAATACATATTTCATTTATAAGTTACAAGGAATAGGAGGTGAATAATTAAAGCATTTTAATTTAACTCCGGGCTACGGGAGAAGTAAACAAAAAAATGTACAAGGCGGTGTAGCTTTGTTTATGGTACTGTATGCTATACATAATACTAAAAGTTAATTGGCATTTCTATGTTTACCATGCTTAAGCACTGCTCTAGGGGAATGGTTTTGAATCACAGCCTAGTCGTTGCCTGTGCAGAATCTGCATATTCTTCTCATGCCTGCATTAGTTTTTCTCCCACATCAAAAAGACATGCAGCTTATATTAATTAGTGAGCCTAAATTGGCCTAAACCTCAAACAAAGACAAGAAATTCTTTCATGATCCTACTGTACCAGGGGCTCTGTTGTGACAATGTTCCGCATTCAGTATTTTTTTTTTTTTTTAATTACAAGTAAAGCAAAGTGGCATTTTCTCTTTTGTTTGAGTGTTTACCCTCTATAACCTGTTTTAAGATGAATGCGTGTGTGTTTTTAAGCTAGCAATATGCTGTGACCTAAAGGAGCCTATTTTTCAGAAAGAAATACGAACATGTGTTGTGTACCTTGCTGATACAATTTCTACCAAAGGGTTAAACATATACATTTAAATATATATGATTTTATCCAAGAATCCAACGTGTAAATAACATCTGTCCATCCAGATTGAAACCCACTTTATCGTAAGCAGTGGAGCTTACCACAGCAAGAAGAGGTCACAAGGCATGAACAGTCCCCTGGACAGGATGCCAGTCCATTGCTTGGTGGATGCAAAGACATACACTTGGGCCAATTTAGCAATGCCTATCCACATGACCTGCATGTCTGTGGACTGTGGGACATGGTTAGCAAATTTTGCTCAATTAACATGCTTTCTTGTTACATCAATACAAATAATTGACTGCTTTATGAAGGGGAACAGAACCATAAAAAATAACTATATTTTATATTTTCCTGTCATTGGAGGCTATTCTGGGTAGTTATTAAGGAAATGCAAGTTGAGCTACTAAGGTTTGGAAAGCTAATTAGTGTCAGTGCAGTCCTCAAATCTGATGACTAAGTGATCCTGTGCAGGTCACTTAACCTGCCTGTTCTCAAACTGTAGAAATGTATCCTTGTTCAATACTGTACACGCTGATTCTACAAATTGAAAAAAATAGAAAACAATAGCTGTACAATACAATATGACAATTTAAACTGGCATTCAAAAATGAACCTTGATGATTAATTAGATTTATATTTTTAGCTTCTTGATAAAGTAGCTTACAGTATAACCGTTCCTCTTTTTCTACAAATGGAGTACTGGGGGGAATAAGTCTATGAGTCCATACTGCTAAAGTGACCAAACTTCCTAGGTGCACTAAACTTGGCACTGCCTATTTGTTGTTTACAGGTAGATCACTACAATCAAAGTGAACATGTCCCAAATGGTGCGTTACTAAACTAAACTTAGGGACTTATCTAGATAATCACCCTTCTATAGATAGATACAGTATAACCCTGGCATATCAATATAAAAAATATATACTCTAAATTCAGTCAGTGTTTATTTCTAATCTACAAGGGACGTTCAAAATGTTTCCGCACTTTTATATTTTCGTTGGAAATGGTGTCCGAATGTCATGTGACTATTTCTGTCTGGCAAGCCGGCTGCCCTTGCAGTTTAGTATAAGAATTGCTTTGTTTTTCAAATTCTTAATAAATAGAGTTAAAAAAAAGTGCAGAAACTTTTTGAACGTTCCTCATATAAATTCAAAAAAAATATTTAAATTGGACAAGGGCATCATGTTCTCCTTTTACAACAGTGTGTCATCACTTTCAGTTTTTATAGCCTGGTTTACGTGTCTGACAAAGCAAGATTTTAGAAAAGCTTCAGCAGGTTAATAAACATGCAGTAAAACTACTGAAGTAGGTGATTGGGTAAGTGTGTGTCAGAGTGTAACATTAAAGAATCTGGAAATCATCTCAGCTGATGGCCCATTACATGTAGAATTTTCCTTCCATAAATCAGGGAGGACCCACAAAAAACACTCCAGAAATTCCTTTCTTCCCAGCACCATACAGCTTTTTTAATAAGGGCTACTGAAGATAATAAAGATAATAAAAATTCTAGCAGGGTAGAGTTCTTCATATGTATCATGCAAAAATTTTAATTAAAAACTGACCGTGAGACTATTTAAAGCAGTTAACAAAGTACTGTTTTACACTACCGTATATAATGTGATGGTGTTATGCTGTATATGGTATAATGTGATCCTAAATGTATTTGCCTTGTTATGTGTATGGGTGTAACATCAAGAGAAATTCCTAGCAACTACATTGCTTAAGTTAAAATATTTCAGACTTTTCGTGCAACTTTTAATTTGTTTATCTCTGTGTTTTCATTTTTGACTGTTATTTGATGCAGTCAAGAAGGCAAAATTAATTTATTCTTGTGTAAACATGACCAGCTAATAAACCTTAAACTTGCCCCATGCAGCAACTCACAAACTGATATAAGGTAGTTACATAACAATCTGTAATAATAAATAATAATTCTTTGCCTTTATATAGCGCTTTTCTCACTACTCAAAGCGGTCAGCGATTGCAGGTTAAGGGCCTTGCTTAAGGGCCCAACAGAGCAGAGTCCCTTTTGGCATTTACGGGATTCGAACTGGCAACCTTCCGATTGCCAGTGCAGATCCCTAGCCTCAGAGCCACCACTCCGCCAGTACAGCAATCATGATCTCAAACTGCTCCAAATGTAACACAGTCATTTCGGTATTTTAGAAGATCTGAATGTCAGTGAAAGTGTTGAAACCTTGTGCTTTCCAGTCTAAGATACAGGTTAGGGTGTTAATGCTGTCTGTAAAAATAATACGTTTAGTTTATAAATAGCCCCCCTCCATAATAAGCACCTTCCCAAGATGCTCAACATCTGCAGGACTGGCCTTTTGATGTTTTTCAATTAAATTTAAATGGTAAATATATGTTTTGTCATCCTTTCTCTAACATATGAATTGGATAACACTGTAGGAGCTCTTTTGACAAAGATGTGCTTTGTGGAGCAAGGAGCTCTAGAAAGCAGCACTTGTGAAAATGTAG
The DNA here is from genome assembly GCA_026402145.1 of Polypterus bichir lapradei. Classification (NCBI taxonomy): domain Eukaryota; kingdom Metazoa; phylum Chordata; class Cladistia; order Polypteriformes; family Polypteridae; genus Polypterus; species Polypterus bichir. The sequence goes on along the minus strand of JANRMT010062791.1, from coordinate 167,770,419 downwards.
CACATTGCTTGACACAATATACACTTTTACCTTCACTATCGAGGATGTAGTCTCGTGGAAACATAATCCCGCACCCCATGATGTCACCTTCAAAGCAACGTGGTCCAAAGGGATCTCCCACACCACTCCCATGGAAAATCTTCCCATCATCTTAAAAAAACAAAAAACACAAAGACAGCTCAGGTATTAAGTGTAAAATGTGAAATAGCAAATACAACATAATAAACCTGCTACCTTAGAAACGAAGCTGGCTATGCTGACAGAAGCAAATGGTATCATTAAAATCATGACTTGTACAAATTTTTCAAAAATGCCATAAATCATTACAAAGAAAAAAAAAAGTTGTAGAAAACTGATTTTAAATGTAAAATGCACAAAGCCACAGGCCTTGCACGTTCCATTAGTCAGGCCGGCTAGTAAATATTTGTCAGGTCGTCATAGCAACAAAAAGGCAATGACACAGATTAAACAATCCCTATCTGCAATTAAATAATGTGGGTGGATGTCGTTTCATCTCTTCCTTCCTCTGTGTCCTGAGAAGAGGGCCCTATCACTTGTTAAAATCAATTGCTGGGAAGAGCTGGGGAATGACGCGGGAGGAGATTTAACAGACTGAAGAATGCAGGCATTTGTAAGCTGACCTGTCCAGACTGGCTTAATGGAGCCAGTAGAGGGGCGCCTACCCTTTTCTGCCAGGCAAACCCTTACATCAAAGCCATCTGTAATCAGCAAGAGAAAGAGATATCTGTTACGCGTGGTAACCTGCACACTTATGTTGTTTAGCGCGTGCCTGGTGCAAATGCAATGAGTCAGAAATGTACTTGGCACTTGCTTAGAGGAGTCAAAAAAAAAAAACATAGGCCAGCACCACCTAGGTGACAGGGAACATTATAAACACAGAAAGACATTTCAAGAGAGAGGTTAGTCAGCCAACTGGCAACAAACTAAACCACATATACATAATGAAAGATGCGACTATCTAGTATCTGGTAAAAGAAGATGCCAATTTCTAGTCAAATGACGAAACAAAAAAGGATTAAGCAGAATGAAACAAAAAATAGTAAAATAAAGTAAAAGGATGCAATATCAATGTTAAGAAATGTCTGTGCTATTTCTATTAAGAGTTCTATGTCAATTTAAACAAGCACAAGTTTAAACCCAGCTAGCAAAATCTCCAGGTCAGAAATATGTTAAGCTGCATCCATTATCTTCACACAACTAAGGATACAGCAGCATCATGTCACATTGTAAATTGATGCAAAATTGAAGTCAGAAAAGTTGCAATCACTAATTCACCATCAGGGTCACTAACCACATCACATGATCTTGACAGCAAGGCTGCCTATCTTTCAACACTGAAATGGCTCCATCCATCCTACTTTTCGAAAATCAAAGTCTTGATTTGAACCCACAAGCCCAACCCAAAGTCTGAGCATCATGACCACCTGAAGTGACTCTACTGCACTGGCTTCCTGAACCCTCAAAACCGCTCAACACACATGTATGTAACTCCATAACTTAGTTTCCCATAGGTGAGCCAATATGCAATTATTTGTCTACATATTTATTGTTTACTGTATATAGTTTTTAATATACAGTGCATCACAGACCACTTCACTTTTTCACATTTTGTTATGTTGCAAGCTTATGCTAAAATCATTTAAATTAATTTCCTACCACATCAAGCAACACTCAATGACTCAGAAAGACAAAGAGAAAACAAGGTATTACACATTTTTGCAAATTTATTAACAACAATAACCTGAAGTCTCACATTGACGTAAGTATTCAGACCATTTACTGTGACACTTGGGATATGGCTCAAGTGCATTCCTTTCTATTGATCATCCATAAGATATTTCTACATCTTGTTTGGAGTCCACATGTAGTAAATTCATTGATTGCAAGTACAGTAATTAGGAAAGTCACACACGTCTATAAAGGTCCCACAGTTTGACAATGTGCATTACAGCAAAAACCAAAGAAATTGTCTGTAGAGCACGTCAAGGCACAGATATGGGGGAAGGCTACAAAACATTTCTGCAGCATGGAAGATTTCCAAGAGTGGCCTCCATAATTCCAGAGCATCCTGCACCTCAGATTGGGCCAAAGGTTCACTGTTCAACAGGACAATGACCCTTAGCACAAAGTAAAGGAAGCACAGGAGTGGTTTAGGGAAAACTCTGTGAATGTCATTCAGTGACCCAGCTACAGTGCAGACCTGAACCCAATCAAACATCTCTGGACAGACCTGAAAAAAGCTGTTTATCAATGGTCACTATATAACCTGACAGAGCTTGACAGGATCTATAGAGAAGAATAGTAGAAAATTCCCAAAACTAGCTATGCAAAGCTCATACCCAAGAAGACTCCAAGCTGGAATTGCCAAAGTGGCTTCAATTAAGCACTGACTGAAGTGTCTGAATACTTGTGTCAATGTTACATCTCTGCTCTGTCTGTTTTAATAAAAAAATTCTAAAATCCTTTTTTTGCTTAGTTAATCTAGGGTATTGAGTGTTGCTTGATGAGGGAAACAATGAATTTAAATGATTTTAGCACAAGTCTACAAAATAACAAAATGTGAAAAAATGAAGGGGGCTGTAGGCTTTCTGAATGCACTGCATAAAAATATTTTTGTATTATTTTAACTAGCTGATGGCAAGATAAAAAATTCTAGAATTGATATTACTGTACTTTATTACCATAAATCTTAGTATAATTAGTTCATAGCTGTTGCTAGTACTAGAAAACTTGTTTTTTCATTTGGTGCAAAAAAAAAATAAAAATCAAAATTGCATTAAAACTGACTACTGTAGGTTTAAAGACAAATATGACAGAGAAACGCTGCTGGCCTGGTGGTGTAATTGTGAAAGATTACACTTGCAACACCAAACTGCAATAAATAACTCTGGAGACAATATAGCCATACTGTGGTATGGGCTTGGGGCCACAGTAAAAACAATGAGGAATGCTTGATTAAAGACAAAGTTATATGTAACGGACACAAATCCAATATATTTTTGGGTTGAAATGAAAACGTCGACTCTCACACTACTATCACAACCCGCATGGAACGGTTTCTTTTTTGATAAATCACACTGTAGTATTTCTTGCCACTCTCCCTTACTCTGAGTCTCTTCTGCCATCTGATTGCTATAAGCCAAAAATCTGAAATATGGTGCGAAGTACCTGTGTGACAAATGACTGGTCTGTGGCTTGAAAAACAATGTTATGCATAAAGAACAGCGATTGTATTTGATAGATGTAGTAATGAAGGTGAAGCTACCCTGAATATCAAAGTAGCAGTCTCAATACAAATCACTGGAGTGATGTTATTATACCTATTGCTTTAGCTGACCTTTCAACAGTTTCATCTTTAGAAGCTGACATTGCTTCGGCAATAAGCAAACACATCAACTTTCTGGTTGAATATAAAAAGTTACTTTGAGCCTGAATATGAAAAGTGCAGATTTAGGAAGTGGCTAAAAATTAGCTCCTGTTTACTAAATTATGTGAATTACAAGTTTCTAGCATTTGTTTTTTAGAGTGTATGTTTCCTGTTTTAGAACCAAGTCAACATGGATTCCAAAAACCACAAAATCAAACTTCTTGCAATGACTGCATCTTATAATTTCTAATGTTATAGAACAACATGCCTTTTAACATTCACTCTCTTCTAGTCAATGTGTACCTGGATTAGCCTCCTTCATTAGCCTTATCCAACAGGTGGGCTGCAAAATTTCACTGGCACACAACACCTCTTGAAGATGACCCAAGGTCTAGTCAGCCATCACCATCGCCAACAGAAAAAAATGTTATCACTTTAAAGCAAACCGTAATGGAGAATCAAAGAGAGGTGTTATATGAAATAGCATACACTTTACCTTTTCAAACTTACTCTTGGAGACCCCGTGGCTGCTGTTTCAGCCAGCTTGGACTGCTAGCCAAATTAAAGAGGCTGTTATTTCCCAGTTTCCTTGTCTTGAGGTTAATGTAGAAATTACAAACTTTGGTGATTTTTTTTAGAACATACCAAGCATTTAAATATGTTACATGGGAATAATTTAATTTTTTTTTTAACCTAGGTTTTTAAAGATTTATCATCATTGTCATTCTCCTTTCCCATGTTTCTGGTTATTTTAATCCACTGTTTACTAATTAGCACGTTAATGGGTCTGATGCTGAAACAGTTGCAGCCTTTCAGCACTCAGTGTCATTTGCCTGGGTGTCTGCTCTGCTTGCTGTTAACTGTCATTATTAGGGGATAATTAAGGGAGCAAACTACGCACTAAAAAGCAACTTAACAGAAAACCAACAAGAGAGAGTCAAGTGTTTAAAGTTACAGCAAAAATACAAATATTTCTAAATGTCTTATAAATGTAAAAATCACACTGTGGTGCTTTTCTGAATGCAGAATAAGAGAAAAAATACCAGTTAATTAAATGAGATCAGTTTGAGGCAACATGACTCACTGATTATGAACCTGGATAGAACAAAAATCTGTAGCCACGTGGCGTCCTCATGACTGAGTCCGAGAACCACTGCACTATAAGTATTAGTAAATGTGTCAGCTGAATCCAGTTTTCATGAACAACTAAACATAATCAAGCTCTATGCATACTGGGAGCCCAGAATGTTGAGTCCTGAAATGAAGCATCATTGTATCCAAAATGCCAAGGAGAATACTAGGAGATTCTAATGAATTTGGACTGTAGTAAATTTATGAAGGATTTCTTAATTATGGATGAAATTTTGATATATTACTATGATCAAGACTTCAAAAAACAATCTAAATAGTGGAAGCATGGTGATTCCCTAATGCCAAAGAAATTAAAGGGCCAGGCCAATGCTGGTAAAGACAATATGCATCATATCTTATGATGCTGAAGGTGTTGTCCATATTGATTACATACCTCAAAACCACACATAACTATTGGATATTAAACTGACTTGCTTGGACATTTGTGAAAGCCAATCTGGGAAAAGTAGTAAGGTGTTGACCATTCCCTTCGGTTCCATAACTCTTTGTCACATAAAATGCCTTCTGAAATTCTGGATTCAGACAGACCCTACATCTGACCTGTTCTTAAGACCTATCCCTATGTGACTACCATATGTTTCTTAATATGAAGGGTTTTACTTTATATACTTGTGGCACAAACCAAATTTCAGCATTAGTGTCCCAAATTATGGAGGAGAACATGACTGAGGTCAAGGAGAATCCGCTTCTTGGTGATGAGAGAAGCTCTGTGCCTTTTAAGTAAAACTTGTCAAAGCAAACCATGTTTGTTGGACCGACAAAAATCCATTATTAACCTACTAGATGTCAATGTCTTTAATTATAAAGTGAACAAATACTAAATGTTCTTAGAAAAAACTTTCTGTAAGGTTAGTAAAAGACCAATATTGTTTTTTTCCTTATTGACAATTTTAATTTGATGATATATGGGTTTATCATTTTGCAAACTAACAGTTTTTCTAGGTTGCATTTTTCCTAATCTTTTGCATATACTATGTCATTTTCTTTGTTCATATTTGCAAACTGAGTAAATTAAGTATATTTTAGGTTGATTTACTATCACAGTTACTAATAAAGGTTAGCTTTTTCTTGCAATAGCAAGGACATTGCATCATTTTGGAGGGCTACCAGAATTAATTACTTTTATCTTGCCAACATAATGTCAAACACATTTAAATGCTTCAGATTTCCAGCCTAAATATAAATAATAATTGCATATATCATGAAACTTCCAAAAGACATATGTTCAGTATGGAAATTTGGAGACTGCACAGCCCAAGTCAGACATAAACAACAGGACAGTGTGAAAGATGGCAGTGTGACAAGAAAATAACCGTAGATGGTAGAACATGTTGGGATGATCTCCCAGCAAATGAGAGAAAAGCCCCACTTGTTTTTGCAGTTTAAATGACTGCTGAGTAGCAGCTAAGAAAAGTGGGTTACTGTTAATGTGTTTTTTTATGTTTTTATTTATATAACCAAAATCAGACAGCAAGTAATGGAGGGAAATTACATATAAAAACCCAACACTCTGGAATAGGTCCCAATTCTCATGCAATATTCACACAAGTGAATGTGCTCCCAGGTCATTGAAAAACTCCATAAGAGGATAACAAGTGACAGTAAACTTAGAAAAGAGACAAAAGAAAAAAATTTAATGGGGTCTTCTGCATTATAGGTGTCTTACAAGAAGGATTTAAATGGAAGAAAACCATCCCAGTTTTGGATTGACAACTTGCATGACTTGTTAATAAGAAAAGCTAATAACTGAAATTGTATCAGATTTTAACATGAGTAAACCAAATCCTTGGAGTGGTTATTGTGGAAGTCTTGCAACTTAATGCATGTAATAATTTACAAGCTATTCGGTACAAGCGCATAGAATATTTTCTTGCTTCATTATATCTAACTTACAGGGCTGGGCTCACTAAGAAGTACATTATGTAAAATAAACTGAATCGGTTTATGGGTGGCATGGTGCCATACTTGTCAGTATAACTGACTCATAGTGCCACAGACCTGGGATGAAATCATTGTGTCCACATGGGTTTTCCATCAATACTTCAGTTTTCTCCCACATGTCTCAGAAGTTTGGGTTAGGCTGGATGGCATAAGCAAGCATTGGTGTGTGCAAGTGTGCCCTAATATGTACAGGAGTTCCATCCAGGGTCAGCCTGTTTTATTTCTGTCATGATAGGTTCATAAATAAATGAACTGAATTTCTTTAGTTACTGCATTTTTGTTGGACTTTAAAGAATCATATGGAGAAAAAATATACACATGAATTTTGATCTTCAGGGCTATTGTGAAATTTACATGAAATTGTTCCCACAAAAATATTCAACTGTGTTCACTTTTTAAATAACACAATGATATATTTCAGCATATATATTATATAAATGTAACAGAAAAATGCACAATGGGAGGAGTGAAACTTTAAAGTTACAAGTGAGAAGGATCTGGGAGTCGCAGTGGATTTAATGACCATCCATATGAAGAAAGCTTACATAATTCATCAAAAGGATATGAGGTTATATAACATAACGATTGGAGTACAAGTCAGAGTAGGTTATGTTCAAGTCCAGAGATGAGGAACTAGGCTAATTATGGGATTAAGAGGTATTAGCGATGAAGAGAGATTGAAGGAGTTAACCTTTCCAGTTCTAGCAAACTTAGTTTAAGAGGTGATATGGTCAGTATTTAAAATTATGAAAGGAATTAGTATATTAGATCCCAGCTGTTATTTTAAAATAAATTCTGCAGCAAGAACATGGGGACACAGTTGAAAACTTGTTAGGAGGTAGACTTTGCATAAATATTAGAAAGTTTTTCTTCATGCAAAGAAATACCTGGGGGCACAATGAGTAAATTACAAAGTAGTGTGGTAGAGTCTGGGACTTTAAGGGTGTTCAGATCTTGACTTGATGTTATTTTTTCAAGGTAAAAAGGAAGGACAAGCTTGCTGGGCTGAATGACCTGTTCTCATCAAAACTGTTCTAAAGTTCTATAAGAAAAAATGTACAAACTTATTTAAAATTAGCAGGTGCTGAAGGTTTATGGCAGATGATAAGAGGAAATTAAAAACCTTGGGCTTTTGAATAAAAATCTAAAAGACCTAAAGTTATTTGGTTGCTCAGGCATTTCAAGTCACTCAAATAGCTTATATGCAAAACTGACAAGGCAAAACTGTCTAAGACTGTGGATGGTGAAAAAGTGAAAAGATGCAAATGGTTGTTCTTTAATATAACACTGCAATACTTGTCGCCACAGCTTTGAGGTCATGTAAAACAGTTAGGAAAGCTTGCTTGGACTAGGACTGACGTGAGGAGACCAAGAAAAGAAAGGAAATAACAGAAACTAGTGTACAGGAAAGTCATGACTATAACAACAGACAACTCATCTATCTAATTTCTAAACCCATGCAATCCAACTTTTGACGTACAGCATACCTGTGTTTCATGTTTTCATGGCAGAAGTGAGTTCTGAACAGAGCATCAAATAATTGTAGGGTGCATGGCACACGACAGCAATAAAACACCCTACGTTAACTTAATAGGGAAAAGCCAAGTGAGAGAAGATGTAAGCTCCTCACAAGCATTGCTCATGCTGGAATGACTGAAACTTAGCCTCCTGGAGCGGTCAGAAACCTGCACCCTGGGATCCTATAATGATTTGGTTCTTTGTGTATTTCTTTGCCAGATCTGTTTCCAATTATTGTACTAGATATATTTAATTATTTAATTAGAATATTAATTGTAGTGCTAGTTCTATATTTTTTAGGGTTTATCATACAGATTAAGGCAATGCTACAGTACAAACTGATGGGCAAAGAAGATCTAGATGGACCACAAGAAACCAGAAAAGTGAACATAACTTACCAATTCCTATTTTAATCATAGATTTTTAAATGGGTAAATGTAATTAGTCATCATGAGTGGATTACTGCTAGTGTGGCAGCCTACACAAAGCAGAATGCAAGGTGCTACCCAAAACCTGCCCTGTGATAAACCATATATATTAGTGAGCCTCTTTTTCTACAAAAATGTGTGCATATGCATCAATCCACTTGATGTTGTATCTCTGTATTTATTCAGTGCTTACAATGGAATGCTCATTTTTAGCTGGAAATGAAATTCTTTCCTTAAAGCAAACAAACAAGAGTCTCCTCTGGTGATATGTCTGCAGATAAAATCACTGTTTATCTACAACTTGAGGCTGCAGAACTCCTGATCACCCTGATAGTGTTCTGTAGCAGCTTGCATGGGGCACTGTATCGCAGCCAACCACTATTTACAGGAACTATCCTTACACTCCAAGCATGTGGCATCATCATTCTCAAAAGGATGCATTTTCAGCAGCTGTTGTGTGGTTGGTGAGAAGCAGGATTGGAGAGCACTCTCGCCTACATTACTAAGGCACTTCCAGGCTACAAAAAAAGCAGCCAAAACACAAAGGCGCTATTTACATGGATGACACTGCTACAGCCTTTAGAAGTAACATGTCTAAATGCTTTTTCCCCACAACTCTATTTGGACAATCCACATTTTAGTAACTTTTTATTAAGAGAGATTTACAGTGCCTATAGAAAAATCATCATAGTCCTTTGAAATAGTTGCTTCTTTTGTCTTAACATCAAAGCTCAAGTAAAAATATCTTTTTCCAGAATTATTTTCATATTTTCCTTTACAACATTTAAGTTGTAAAGAAGTAATAAAAAAGTCAGTAAAAAATGGAAAACAGGAATAACAAGGTCGGAAAAGTGATTGGTCCCCTAATTTGAAATTTTATAGAGCCACCTTTTGCTTTAATGACAGCCATCAGTCAGTTTGGATATGTATACTTCTCCTATCTTGTGTGTTTTCACTTCTTTATTCTGGAGCCTTTTGAAATCACCTTTCCTACGAAGGTGAATTCTTTGCATTGTCATGTAGTACTAGCAGTGGAATCCTCAAGAAACAGCCAGATTTATTCTGAAGTAATTAGAACCACAAGGAGTGATGTCAGGTGGTATAAGATCCAGAAGGTGACTGCTTGTACCTGAGCAAGCTGACAGAAGGGCTGATCACTTATCCAAATCAGGAAAATTCACAAATTATAATAATTGACCAAGATTTAAAAAATGTTATTTTCACTTTGACATTGAGGGCTACAAAGTGTAAGTACAGCTAGAAATAGTTACATTAAATTAATTTTCATTGGATTATGACAGGGTATGATGATTTTCTATAGGCACTGTGTATTTCATAGATGCCCATGAACACAAATACATTTCATGGAAGTGAAAACTGCCTCTGTTCATTTGGAAGTGTGCTTAGTCCTGCAAGATGTAACCCAGGAGCACATGCTTACTCCAATTGTAACAAAGGCAGACAAAGAAAACACATTATTAAAAATGAAGGAAAAAAAGAATCCTGCACTGAAATGTTTGGAAGCTATAATAAAACCCCCACATTTAAGGCATCATAAACATTTTGAATTTGAAGGACAGCTTGTAAAAAAGCAGACTGAATAGCATTCAAAAGAAAAATGTTTATAAGAAAATCATGTTGAACACTAGTTCTCAGACACTGGCCATGGTAAAGGATCCCTCCATGCCAAAATTATATTTTTGAATTTGTTACAAACTCCACATTGATTGTAGTGACAGCTGAGAAAAAGTTTTAGTTTAATTTTTTTCGAGGACAATTGAGATAACATAATTCCTGATACAATTGGCATGAATCGCTGAAGACTCCTGGTTAACATTAAATAACATAAAAGAAAAAAAGTCCAGAAAAAATAAAATCCCAGATTACTAAGATCTAAATTTTTATCTATCCAGACATATGGCCAAAGCATCCTAAACACATTTATTTTTGATAAAATATCATTAAACTATTTTTGGAAAATTCTCTGATGCATAACAATGAAATACACTCAAATGAGATTGAGTTTTTGAAATGAAGCCCTGTTCTCTATCCAAATTCGCTGGTTACTGTCAAAGCATTAAAGCAAAACTACAGTACTGCAAGGATATTCATTATCAGTTTATGAAGCATGCACTCGTAAAATGACCTTCTGCTTGTTGGAGCATCTTGGATAAATATGTTCTCAATTGCACTTCTGTAATTTTTATCCTCTAACTGTACACCTCTCTGCACCACACTCTGCAATGTTCACATCACATGAAGCAACATGAAAGTTCATTTCTTCGTTACTGCTGGACATGACTTCAGACCAATAAAAGGAGGCAGTCATTTCAAAAGCTCAATCTCGTATGAGCGTGCTTCACTGTCATGTATGAAAGGATTTTCAGGAAATCTGTTTTGTAACATTACTATAGGAAAAAACGTACTTGTGAGCATATGATTGGACATTTGGATTATGTGACACAAGTAAATGGAGATTTTTCATGGGACATTTTGTGATTATTTTCTGTTGTTTAAAATGGGTTCCCATTTAGAACCATTGTATCAGGAATTTTGTTATCCCAGAGCGACATGAGAGGACTTACATTTTTTTGGTTTTATTGTCCATCACTACAAACAACATGGAGTGAGTAAAAGGCATAATAATTTTTGGACGATGTATTCTTTTAATCAGCTGTGAAAGAACATTAATTAATTTTGTTAGCTTTTTTCTTTTGCTCAAGTAACAAAACCCTATTGAACAGATGCAAATCAGCAGAAGAGCTTTAAATTTTTTTATCATTTTTCAGAGCAAAGCATAAATGTCATCAAGGTTGTCAGCAGAGTTGTTGAGCTTTTCATGTCTTTTATACCTAACCTCACTGGCAGCACAAAACCTAACTCTAAGGCAAAACAAAATACCATTCTTAGTCAGTAACCCTTTCTCTAAAATTATCACCTATTTCTAAGGATAGACCATACTCAAAGTTAGAGTGAAATAATATTCAAACCAATAATAAACTTCTGAATGACATTTTACTTCTTTAATTTGCACAAGGGCTGAGTCTCTTGCTTGCATCTTTACTTGGTGTGGTCTAAGCTTAGATTCTTTGTAATGCACACTGTCTTCTTTCATAGCAAAATCTGGATGGATTCACACACCCAGGCAAGTGTGCCACACACTGCACTCAAAGCCACAAAATGCTGATGCCTACTATGTTCTGACAAAGTCCTTCTCCTAAGGTGCAGGCTCCAAAGACTTCAATTGGGATTTAGTTTAAATTTCTAATGAAACTGACAGATCAATAGTACAGCATGCACAACTTCTGCCAGAAGCCCAAGGTCCTACCCTTGCCAATTCACTAAATATTGAACATTAGGACCTATATAACAGGAGTCTCTGATTTTTGTAGTTCATACCTGGGGGTTCTTCATCTACTATGACTAGGAAAGGGATATAAACTATTTCTGATAGGTTTCCGATGAAATACAATACATGACAAGAATGGATCAATAAATGGTTCATCAGAACTAGTTTGCAGGTAACCAGCCAAATCCTTTTGACGATTTTATAGAGTGAAATCTTGGAGTTAATTTTCAGGCAGGAGCCCTCAAACCATATTCAATGCTACAGTTTGTCTAACCTTATTAGCCTAGTTTATTTCTTAGAGAAATATTTCAGCAGTCATTAGGTTCTTCCTAACCTTTACCAAAAATAACTTAAATTTATCAAGGAACTGAGAAAGGCTAGCAACAGAAGATATAGTGGATAGAATAGAAAGCACTAATAGTTATCAAAATTGGATACTCCCATAGAATGTGATTGTTGGATGTTCCTGAAAATCCTTTCAGTTGAACTGAAGAACACATCCACATGATATTGTAGATATTTCTCAAGATCCTGGTATGTAAAACCCTAACATTAAATTTATTTTTAAAACAAATTTGGAGTAGACCTTTGCCAAAAGTAGGACACAAACCAAGGTCCCCTGTCTGAAATGACAAATTCAAAATATTTAGATTTTTTATTATGAACATCATTGATAATAGTAATAGTAGATTTCTAAAAGGGATGCAATGAGTTGTTATCAAAAACTACTACCACCATGAGATTAATGGTGTATTCTTGCAAGAGTGATAAAACTATAATGGTCCTCACATAAATGTTTTGGTGGATGTAGTAATCCTGGGGTAAATAATTACTAGATTTGGATAAATTACATATTTCAAAAGCATTGACATAATATTCAGTGTTGTTTCAAGTTATAGTTACTTAGTTCTCAATATTTTGCAATGTTCAAAATTTGGAGACTCATGACCCAATTCAAAATAACTTTGCAGGCTGATTCAAGCACATACTATAGCCCAGGTGCAATCTCTCAAGTGTAGCACATTTCACCACTTTGATGATAAGCTGCTCATCATTTGTTTAGCAGCTACACATTTTTCAACAGTTCTTGGTAGGATATTAGCTAGTTTTTGCACAGCATACATAATTTCAAACTGACGAGAGACCACATCATTTAGTGTTTTAACTGCCTATGCATGGCAGGACATGGCCATATTTCAAAGTTGTTTGTATACATTGCAATAAAATAACAAGTCAATCAAAAGCAATAATAATATTTTCACATAGCGAAGAGTGTCTTTTTTAAGTAAATCATAACTTTCCATGTTGTCTGCTCTCTTTCATTATAAAATATACATATATGCTGAGGTGAGCAGCATGTCACTGCTGAGTGAAACTGTTTTATCAAATATCCTGCCTTCATCGAGCCACATACAGTAAAAGGCTCATTACCCTTTGGGTAGCTAATTTTCACACATTTCCAATGATGCAGTACAAATGACAATTCATAGACCGCTATACAGGTCACAGCTGTGCATAAAAGGCAGAAAATAAACTGCTCATCTTTACACAGCGCTAAGCACAAAGCTTAAGTCACATTCTGATCACATTGTTGACTCTATGGAGAACTCACTTGCTGAAGAACTTTCTTCATGTTAGTTTTCTGAGCAGTGCTCTTTCAATGTCAACTTGGATTACCTTCAATGTTTCTTAGTATACCAGTGAATACTGTTACACTATAACTGCACCTCTCAGAATTTTCATTTGAGCCACCCCTTGATCAAATGTAATTGTATCACACTTCTTGTGTTGCTGGATCATGAGCACATGAGGGGGAAAAAAACGTTGTGTATATATATATATAAATAAATAAATAAAATTCCTCTCATCAAGGAGATCGAAAATACCATGCAACATTTTTTTTATCCTGTTTCTAATTGTGCTTGCTTCACTCCCAAATGCAGAAAGGAGTGCGATTATAAAGATGAAATAAAATTGAATAACATCTTAAGGGGTTTATACCATGAGCAAATGTGCTTACGACCCAGTGAAGCGAGTGGCATGATACAGTGAGATCCTAAAAAAATACAACTGCAAAGCTTCTTTTGAGAGATTATGTTCCAAGAGACTAAATATTTCCAAAAAGTGGGAAACCTTGTGCCAAACACTGTATCTTTGCAAAAGTATGGGATATGACTTCTAAACCTGGTACAATAATTGCTGACAGATTGGGGCACAAAAGACAATTTATTCCAGGGTTATGCATCATAAAATGTCTCGGTTATGTACTGCAAAATTCAGTTTTTTGGACAGAAATCCCTATACCAACAATTTTGTTTGTTTTCTTTAGCTGATATTGGTGTAAACAAAGGTTTTTAATCATAGAAACACTTTAAAAAAATGTGGAATGTTATACTCACTACACTTCAGCCATTTGCAGTTTCTTTATTACATAAGCTGAATAATAGTGGTTTATTTTTGGGTATGTAATTTAGGCTCAACAATGCCAAAAATCCCTTATGGCATAAAGTTTAATCCCCAGTATATGAAAATACAAAATTATTCCAGCTAAAAAAATAAATAAATAAAAATAAAACACCTCCCATCTAGTTATTCTTAAATGAATTTAGTTCTTTAATATTTAAAAGTTATAAATGAGTCTTCAATGACTAGGCCTTCATCCTTCAAGAGTGAGTTTTATTGCTAATAAATCTTGACTCCCTACAGTATGATCCTATTCTTCATGAGAGGGTTTTTTGGAGAAGTGTATGCGGGGTGCAGTTTTCCAGTGCCCAGAAAATGCTGCAGAAGTAATACTCTAAACTTCACATTAAATCTACTTCAGATTCGAAGGGGAAAGAGTTATTATCGTGGTAGTAAAGAATCAGTGCAATAGTGAAAAGGTTTTTAAGTCTGATAAAAGCTTTGTGTGCTCCTTAAGTTCAAATGAAGCTTTTTGTAGCTGCTTTCTTTGAGAGATTTATAATGGGTATACCAACGCTACTGAAAAAAGTACAATAATAGTAATCCCACCCCACCCGGGACTGGACCTATTTGAGAAGTGGGTAGGAGTTGTTAAGAACTGGCTAGTCTTCATGGCTTGGGGCCCATTCTCAGACCTGAACATTACATTTGTGGACTCAAGAACAAAACAGAAATGAAATTTACATGTCCTAATTTTGAAAATAAATGGTGTTTTCTTTATTAACTAAGGACCTCACTTACATAATGAATGTGCTTCTTAATATCCTCTGAAGCTACACCATCATTATAGAAAAATAAATATAAAATAACACAAAAGGTATCAGTAACAAAGGACTGAAAAAAGAGAGGGGACAATAGCCAACCCATACAGCATGACCAGGTATTCGCTGGGCCCTGAAGCGGTTTTACACATTGTTTTCTATTTGTCACCTGCAATTATGCAGATTAAGTTGTATGGACATTTGAGGTCCAATTCAGTTAAAAAAAAAAAAATCTCAGAGCCATTTACCCGATATGGCAAGGATGAATTAATGGTGGTGACAACGTGCTTCTGTTATTTTATTTGATTCTTCATAATGAATGCAAAGATATGATGAAGTGTCTTTATTTTTTATGCGGAAAAGCCCAACACTAGTTAGACTGTTAAATGGTCTTTTAAATCATCTGCCAAAATGTCTTGATGTAACCGTCATTGGCTTTTGTTTCAATAGCTGTCAATGTATCTATTCTCCCTCTGTGAAGGGGTCCCCCAAGTAGCAATGGCACAGTCGTAATGTCTATATGGCAATAATTCTCATGTGTTGTTTCCTGAACATGTCTGAGTCTATATATACTTCAGAAAGTGAATGACAATCCATGGTGACTGGAATGGGGTCCCTCTCTCTTCGTAATTCGAGAAGGCATATGTGCAAAGCCACCTTTTTCCCCCAGCCTATTTCTAGGTTAACAGTTGAGACGAGGTTATATTAGGGTCTGCAGAATCATTGATATTAAAAAAAAAATATTCTGAGGAATGAAGTACTTTCCATTTAGGCCACTGTCAATTGTCTAAATTTATACTGCACTTTGTTGAATATTTAGACAGCTATTTTAAACTAGGCACACAATGATACAATTTTCAGCAGTTCTTAAGTATGTTAGTGTCTGTACATGAATCTTATACTTGTGCTGGTATCAAAAAGTCTAAAAGTATGTTGTTGTTAGGCGCTGTACACCCCCGCATAGGGTGTGCCAGCTATTTTTAGGCATGCATTAACCAAGTGACCTGAGCTTCTATAACAACAACAATGTAATCCTTTCTGGATCCTTCTTATGCAGTTTTTCAAGCTAATGACTGAATTGCCCAATTCTGTTGGCTGATTTCTTAACTTCAGATGAGGTTTTAGATTGGGCTTGCCCTTTTCCCTTTTTGCTGCAACAGTATGCGAGGATCCATTTAAAGGGCCAGACTAATTCCTAGTCTAAGAAGCGACCAATGTTGTAGGTACAGTGCCATGCTAACTTCCAGTTCCCTAAACAGCCATTTTCTAAAGGCTGAACTAAGGGAGAAGTCTTTCTAGACCAAATCAGCTGCTAGCATTTTAAAACCTTTAGTATATTCATTGTGTGTTGGTTATTTCCTCTCCAAGACATCAAAAGCAGATACAAATTTGCAAGTAAAGCTAATTATTGATGCAAAGATGATTAGAATCAATGAAAATGGTCGCCCATGCAAAAGGTTTCCTTACCAACAGTGATGCTATAAATGCTACTTTAGCCTTTCCATAAGAAAAGTAACCACATTTATTTCTATAACATTTTCATACAAAGGATGCAGCTAGAAAAAG
>JANRMT010062791.1:167735663-167753453 GCA_026402145.1 Polypterus bichir lapradei | reverse complement strand
CTCAAGTAAACTTTTTTCACGTTGTCATTATGGGGTGTTGTGTGTAGAATTCTGAGGAAAAAAATGAATTTAATCCATTTTGGAATAAGGCTGTAACATAACAAAATGTGGAAAAAGTGATGCGCTGTGAATACTTTCCGGATGCACTGTATGTAAGTATGTATAATTTTTTAATTTCTAAATGCAAGTCCAATAAAAAAGTCAGATGGCCTAGGTGGACAAGAAAAAAAAATTCTGCAGGTGTTCCATGGCAAAAGCATGCCCATTTCCCACTTAGCATTCTGCGCAGCATAAATGTTCTTAAATAGTTCTCTATTGTTATTTTTTTGTATTGCTTTAGAGGATTTGGGTCTTGTAGCAGGTTGGGGTATTTGCTATGCTCTACAGAGGAGAGGAATGAAGGTCAGTAGGAACAAGACAGAATACATGTGTGTGACTGAGAGGGGGGCTAGTGGAGTGGTAAAGCTGCAGGGAGTAGAGTTGGTGAAGGAGGATGAGTTTAATTGGGATCAACAATACAGAGTAATGGGGCTTGTGGAAGAGAGGTGAAAAAGAGAGTGCAGGCAGGATGGGATGGGTGAAGAAGACTGTCAGGAGTAATTTGTGACAGACCGGTATCAGCAAGAGTGAAAGGGAAGGTGTATAGAACAGCAGTGAGACCAGTTCTATTATATGGACTGGAGGTGGTGGTACTGACCAGAAAGCAGGAGACAGAGCTGGAGGTGACAGAGTTGAAAATGCTAAGATTTGCATTGGGTGTGACGAGAATGGACAGGATTAGAAATGAGGACATTAGAGGGTTAGCTCAGGTTGGAAGGTTGGGAGACAAAGTTAGAGAGGCGAGATTGCGTTGGTTTGGACATGTGCAGAGGAGAGATGCTGGGTATATTGGGAAAAGGATGTTAAAGATAAAGTTGAAGAAGAAGATAGAGAAGAGAAAGAAGATCAGTGGGTTGCCAGTCTGAGCTGATAATGTGTTCAGTAGGGCGGCTTAAATATTTTGCTGGAAAGGTAAGGTATTAAGTGCCAGAGATTTTAAACTGTCTTTCATTTTTTAGGAGGAAAGCAGAAGAGTCATCAAGGTTATTCAGATAGATGTTGAGCTTGATACATTTTGATATTTCACTTCATTAACAAGACAAATGCAAACTTTGAATAAAAAATAAAATGCTATTGACAACTAGAAGCCCAAATATCACCATATTACAAACCAAGTTCAAAGTCAGAACTAAATAGTATTCAAAGCCATTGTTATACCAAACAGCAGCCACTAGATGTGTGTGCCTAGAGAAATGTCGCCAAAAAAAATTCTAACACATTCCGAACTTCAACAAGGTTCACACAGAGACTTTTGCCTTTCAGGAAATGAGAAAATGTAATTAATTTTTTGTTTTTAGTTATGCTTCTTGCTTCTCAGCTTTTTCTTTGATTACATTAGTTTGTGAATTCTAAGTTCAGCACAAAGAACTCTAGTCAGCTAATCCTTTGAACTAGCTTGCGGAGTGCCAGAGTACATGTACTTCATTCTAGTATGGTAATGCTTGCACAGTACGCTTTTCATACTAAACTCTTTCCTAGCTTGTAAAAGTAAAATTAAATCAGAGTCTTGATATATCAAATGGATCGAGCATTTGGCCTACACATTTCTATATGTTGCAGTACGCAATGAGATGGAATACACTGTTGTGCATGTACCAACAAGATGTACAGACAGTACACCACAGAAGTTAGCACTGCTGCAGAGACTATACCTAAATTAGATTAAAAAAAGATGCCAGCTAATATTATATTTAGATGAAAAACTGGGCAGCAAAATACTATAATACTCTACTGCGGTGTTACTTAACACTCAAGAAGACTCTCTGAGAGCCAGTCAATGATGACCATCAGATCAGGGGGTGGTCCCTCTTGTATAATCTCCACCAACATTCATTGCAATGGGGGTGTTCCCCCTTGTAAAACTGTTGCCAAAGGTTATTTTCCCTTGGAGATTAGACCCCAACAGTCACTTTGGGTTGTTGGTTTTCCCCCTTGTAGAGCTGCAGCCAATAGTCACAGCAGGGAACATCCCCTGTGGAGAATTGCTGCCAACAGTCATAGCAGGGAACTTTGGAGAATAGCTGCCGAAAGTAATAGCAGTGCTATGTCGATTGCTTAAACTGCCTGTGGCAACCCATCACGAAATACTTCACAAACCATATGTAACCATTTCTACTTGAGTACAACAGCGAGTCACAACTGTAAGTAACCCAAAAGGTGGCAAATTACAACCCATACTTGAGGAAACTATGCTATACTGTATCCATTTTTCTTCCCACCTAAGCATCAGTTTCTGTTGTTTTCTCATTTAAATAATTTTAGAAAAATCAAGTGTAATCAGCAACCTATAATCAGCATCACATTTGTTGTATGAAGCGTCATAGGAAATTTCGCCTGGACTCGAGGATGTCAATTCCAGTCCTGATGACATCACTTCCGGTTTCTGCACGGCTGACGTCACTTCCCCTGCCTGGGCTTTAAAACTGCCATGTTTGCCTATTGTTGCACTGAAGTCTGTTGACACATGTCATTTGGATCCAAGCTTTCATTTTGGCAGCCTGATTCATGTATACGGATGGCTGCCACCAAACCTCTTTCTGTGTCTGCTGAATCACTTCACTACGATCAAGCCCTGCATTATGTTTATAGTTAGTTTCTCCTGGGGAAGGCCCTTTGCAGCCATGAATCAAATTCTATGAATTTAAAAATTCAGACTTTCTCAGTAGACCGTTTCTCAATGATTTCCTGGCTGTTTGTTGCTTTTAAATCACAAGGTCGAATGACACCTTTGCAAAATGTTCTGCTCAGTACTAAAAGACCTAATTTACAGAGTGGCAGCTTAGGAAAGCACACATCTGTAGGATCAGCCTTCAAAGGATGGTATTTGCTTTACCTGCATGATATGCAACAGATCCTCTGCTCCATCCAGGATGCCGGTTTTTTGGATAGTCCTTAAAGCAAAACAGAGACAACAGAACAAAACTGTTAAGGCAACAACTAAAAAGTAAAGACACAAAATTCATGGTCTAAAATACATTCAACAGCAATGAGGCTTAAATACACAGAAAATATAAAAGTAACAGTTACTAGCCACCTGACCTGCAGTAAAAGGCAACAGTGGCCTGGACTGGTGACAGGAAGTGGAGAAAGTTGGGATTCATTTATTCCACTTAAGTAAAGGTCTTACACGTCAGCATTTCCAGAGTGAAGTCTGCTTGTCTGAGGATGTCGCTGTGCCATTAGAAGCCAAACATAGACAATTCTAGAGCTTTGGGGATGAGGCCAAGTAGACTCCATTAAGTGCCTTTTGCTTATATTAAACAGAGAAAGCAGATAGTTTTCTGCCAAATCAAACACGCCGGTGGCCACATCTGATACAAAGATGAGTCAATAGCAATTAGTGTTTTGAAAGGGGGAATGGGAGAGAGATGTGTTTTTATTGTAATACCATAAACTCACTCTTCACTTGCTTTCAGTGATAGCAATCATAGTCTTAAGAGGACAAATCTGTGCCATCATTTTAATTAAACTGCGGTCAGCTCAATACTTCATCATTCCATTCAAGAATAATAATGGAAAAACAGAGCCTTTTTTGCAACACTTACTGGTATGAAATGTGTGTTGGTGGATTTGGCTGATTTTATAAGCTTACAACATTACTGGATAGCAGGACTTTTGTTCTTTCACAGTAATGTAGGTGTCCCAATCCACCCAATATGAAGTCACCTCATGTCTTAACTGGATGGAAAGTCATTTTCACAAAAGTAAGGAAAACACAGCCAAGGTGTGCAAGCTGCTGCATGCAATTATAATGTTTGCTGTTCAAGGAACAGATAAATTAAATGATGGTGAAATTCAATGGAACAATACCACTTTACAAGTATAAGGATGCAAACGCAAACATTCACTCAATATTGCTGAAGCTATATGCTATAAAATACAGAAGAGGAAGCTGAGATAAGAAATGGTATAGGTGGGAGGTGCCATCACCATACAGTTGCAGAGGTCACACCATTCTGGCAGTTTTGCTCATTACGATCCAATGAATCCATGTTGCCACAATTTGGAGGCCTTCTCTATGTAGGCACTGGATATATAGTACCTAATATGGGTTTTAGCAGTCCTTTAAAATGAAAGTCACTGTGTAAAAGGCAGACTGAATGACCAATATGGTGTGGCGTTCCCAACAGGTTACGTCTTGTTTTCTGTGCAGAGTTTTCAAGTTGTTCCTGGGTGTTTCTTCTTACAGTACAAAGATTAGACAACCAGAATTTTTCAACTGGAGTAAGTATGACAGAAATTTTTTTATGCCCTGAGACAAACTGGTATCTTCTCCAATTGTTTCCTAGAAGACTACAGCTCAGTGCAATTATAAGTAGGAGGAAAAAAATGTCTTGGAAAAAGCAAGATGAATATTGGACAACTCGGCCTGTAGAGTAACTAAGCAGTACAAAGAAGGCAGCCCAGTCAGTCACATTTTATTTTATATCATTTTGCTTTAGTCTGCACAGCTTATTTTGATTTCTTTGTTACTGATATCTTTCAGATTGCTTGGTTTAAGTACTACTGAAATTGATGTCATCTATTGCATCATAGGCTAAATTGAGATGAAACACAGTATAGAACACAGGTGGTGGACTTCACCATAAAATGTTGAAAGAAACATATGGAACGGAAAATTACAAATAAAAATGGGGTTGATACAAAAATCTGGCATTCTAGGGTGCCGGTGAAATCAATTACCATAATAGAGTTGGGTGTGAATGTGTGGTACATAGTTATACGTACATGGGTTGTGTATACTTCTGACTCTTGCACTTAAATTTTTTTTTTTGGGTTTTCTCTAAAATGCCATAAAAGTATTCACCCCTTCTTTGTTTGGTCTGCTAATGTTTTCCAGTCTTCTACCAAAATATAATTACAGTTCAAGGACAGTTTTTTTTTTTTTTTAACACTTATTGCAATTTATTGAAAAAAAAATGATACCGTATGAAAAAGCATCTGCGCCTTACATTTAACTTGTTGAATCACCATTAGTTGCAATGAATGCAATCAAACATTTTGTATGATTCAATATTATTAGAACAGTTCTGATGAAAACAGGCCATTCAATCCAACCTAATACTATTCGCCAATTTTTTTTTCCAAAATGACAACTCAAATTTTGAAATTCCCTAAAGTACCACTTTCTTCCAAACTACTGGGTAATGTATTCCATGTGTCTATGATTTTCTGTGTGAAGAAAAACCTTCTAGACCTTATGTGAAATTTACCCTTCAATCTGTGTCCCCATGATTCTTGTTGAAGAACTTAATTTACAGTAACAACTAGGAACCACCATACAAATTAATTTTATAATTTTAAAAACTTCAACAATGTTACTTCTAAATCTCCATTTGCTTAAACTAAAATGGTTGAAATTTTCTTCACAATTCATACCTTGCACTCCTGGAATAAGCCTAATTTCTCTTCTCTGGACTTTCTTACCGCTAATATGTCTTTACTATTATTACATTAGAATATCAGAAAAATTTTGATGCAAAGAGCCCATTCAGTCCAACAAGTGAGGGTTGAGTTTTTAAGGTCCCTAACGTCCTACTGTCTATAACACTACTTAAAAACTTACTCCATGTGTCTTTGGTTCATTGTGTGAAGAAAAACATCCTAATAGTTATGCAAAATTTATATTTAGTAAGTTTCCAACTGTGTCCTCATGTACTTGTTGAACAATTTTTAAAGTAACAGTCTCAATCCACTGTACTAACTCACAAATGTAAACACTTCAATCATGTTCTATCTTAATGTCATTTTGTTTAAAACGATTCAGCGGTTTTAATATTTCCTTATAATTCATCCCCTACAGCCCTAAAATCAGGCACTTCTATGTCATTTTTGTAGCCCAGAGGCCAAAACTTCACACAGAACTCCAGGTGAGGCCTCGCTATTGACTTGTATTCTACACATTGTGCTATATACCCAAACATTAAGTTAGCCCATTTAATGACTTCTGAACACTGTATGAAAATGACTCCTACTTATAATACGCAGTACTTTCAATTTTCAGATCTCCCATTGTGTATTCAAATCTAACATTTTTATTTCCGGTATGTAATACTTCACATTTACTTACATTAAATTTAATCTGCCACAAATCCGCCCAAGTCTGTATGCTGTCCAGGTCCCACTGTAACAATTTAATGGATTCTACATTATCTGCCAATCCACTTAGCTTCACATCATCTACAGACTTAACCAGCTTGTTATTTATATCCCTATCCATATCATTTATATACAAGAAAAACAGCAGCAAACCAAGTACTGACCCTTGAGGGATACCATTCTTAAAATCACCCGATTCCGATAGGCTTCCTCTCACCATTATTCTGAGCTTCTTGTGTTTTAGCCAATTCTGCATCCATCTACACAAACACACCCTGAACTTGCTTTTCTTTAGTTTGATGCCCAACTTCACATGTGATACCTTAACAAATGCTTTTCAATCTTCCTGATGTGAACTTGACTTGTACCACTGTCTTGCTGTATAATCTAACTATGCTTCAGCTTCATCTTATAGATGGATGGCAAGACATTTTCTTTAAAGAAATTTCTGATACAGAAAATTCCTTCAATTATAGCAAGTTACCACACTACTTGGTAGCTTATTCCATGTGTCTACGGTTCTCTGTGTAAAGAAAAACCTCCTAATGTTTGTGTGAAATTTACCCTTCACAAGTTTCCAACTATGTCCCTGTGTTCTTGATAAACTCATTTTAAGATAACAGCCTCAATCCACTGGACTAATTCCCTTCATAGCTTTAACACTTCAGTTGTGTCTCCTCTTAATATTCTTTTGCTTAAACTGAAAATCGGCCTAGTCGCACTTTTCTGGACTTTTTCCAGTGCTGCTATGTCCTTTTTAAACTAAGACACCAAAACTCCACACAGTACTTCAGATGAAGCCTCACCAGTGTATTATAAGGCTTGAGCAGAACCTCTGTGGACTAACATTCTGTTAGCCTTCTCAATGGCTTCTGAACACTAACTGGAAGTTAATTTAATAAATGACTTAACAAGACATCAGGCGGCGCAGTGGTAGCACTGCTGCCTCACAGTGAGGAGACCAGGGATTGTGTTCTGGATTTTTCCCTGTGTGCAGTTTGCATGTTCACCCCATGTTTGTGTGGGTTACCTCCGGGTACTCTGGTTTCCTTACACAAAGGCATGCAGGATAGGTGGACTGGTGATAATATATTGGCCTGGGTGTGTGTGTATGTGGGTGTTTGTCCTGTGATGGACTGGCTCCCTTTCCAAGGTTTGTTCCTTCCTTATACTTACTGGGATAGGCTCCAGCATCCCACACTACCTTGTTCAGGGCTGAGCAGGTTAGAAAATGACTAACTGACTTAACAGGACAGGTAAATCTACAATGAACATATAGTCTTCTCTTAATGGATTGCCCTCCAAATTTCACACAGCAGGTACACCTCAGTTTCTGTTGTACTATAATCTTTCCATCTATATTTGCAAAAGTGTTCTGTCACGCATCTTACTTTGAAAGACACTATATAAATTAAAAATGATTCAAGGATTTAACCTTTAAATGATGGAATAATACAAAGGAACGTCCAGTTGGTTAATCTTTATATAACCTCCCCTCTGAAAAGATTGATCTCGATTGATTTAACAATACTTCTCTTCAGTTACTGTGTAAAATACCACTCAATATAAATGTCATCTATACTAATAAAAGGCAAAGCCCTCACTGACTGACTGACTGACTGACTCACCCACTCATCACTAATTCTCCAACTTCCCATGTAGGTAGAAGGCTGAAATTTGGCAGGCTCATTCCTTACAAAAGTTAGGCAGGTTTCATTTTGAAATTCTACGCATAATGGTCATAACTGGAACCTACTTACGTACATATATACGGCCATAGCCTGCAGCTCGGTCGCCGTGTGAGGCGGAGTTGCATCCCTCATCATCACGCCTCCAACGTAATCGAGTGCCTGCCCATATAAGGCCATTCGTCAGCAGCAATCCAATAGACACGCTACCGCTAAATATTCGCGGGTGAAGGACTGTGCTTATGCAAACGAAGATGAGATGGTCAGGGATAGACTAGTGTTTGGCACAAACTCGGCGAAAGTGCGAGAGAAACTTTTAAGTGCCGGGTCTGAGCTAACATTAAATAAAGCCGTGGACATCAGAAGATCGCACAACATAGCACAAGCACAGCTGAGAACCGTCGATACATGTACTCCGAGCGGCTCACGTGAACTGACTGTGAACGCAGTACACAGAGAACAAGCAAGAGCTCCAAAGAGCGCTAAACAAAAAACGCATTACACAATTGAAAAGGCAGCAAAAGAATATGAAGCGAGTGACACATACAAGCATATTCATAAGTGCAGTTACTGCGGAAACAAAGCACGGTGTAAACCTTAAGTTTAAATTAAGTTCATAGACACGCTGCCGCTGGCGATTGTCATGCCTACGACAAATATGATATTCGCAAGATACAAGTTTAATGAGAGGATGCAGGGTATAAACGAGACTTTTCATCATTTTGTAATGGATTTAAAATTGCTGGTTAAGGACTGTGCTTATGCAAACGAAGATGAGATGGTCAGGGATAGAAAGTGTTTGGCACAAACTCAGCAAAACTGGGAGAGAAACTTAAGTGCCGGGTCTGAGCTAACATTAAATAAAGCCGTGGACATCACAAGATCGCACGAGATAGCATAAGCACAGCTGAGAACCTTCGATGCATGTACTCCGAGCGGCTCACATGAACTGACTTTGCAGGACTGGGAAAGGTAAACCCGTGCATGCAGTGTGTGATGTCTCAGATAAAGAGGAAGACAAGCTGTTTATTGATGCAGTAAGAAAGGAACAACCCTCTGAATCTGAACAAGCCTTTGTAGACATATCAATAGGAAAGCAAGGTGTAAAGCTTAAGTTTAAATTAAGTTCGTAGACATGCTGCCGCTAAATATTCGCAGGCAAATCCACAACTTAATACCGGGAATGCCTGTTAAACATCTTAGATTCACGAGTACTGATTTGGGTAGTGAACACTTCGATGAATGAAACCTGTTATCTTTACAACGGTTGACAAACACGGAAAATAACTTGAACACAACACACCCTCCAAATACGCACCTGATTGAAAGAAATAATGATAATCAAATCCTTGATGACAGCAACACTCATAGCAGTTACAAAACAATTACATTGACAATCATGTTACGTTATTTTTAAAATGTTTCCTTTTCTTTTTCATAACTTCTTTAACACACTACTTCTCCGCTGCGAAGCGCGGGTATTTTGCTAGTTATATATAAGATTGACTGATTGGTTGATTTTAACAGAAACCTAGGACACCTAAATCGTTACTAAAAATATAGTGACACAGCTTTATTTGTACAGCAAGTCCTCTGGTTTTACATAAGGATTTAAGTTCCTAAGTTGTAAGAATGTAGTGGATTTCACAGTAACCTGTTTAGCGTTAAGTTCACCCCTGGAAAAAACTTGTCAAAAATGTAGAATTTCTTTTCAACAAGAAAAAATGCTATTACATGTAACAAAGACATGTAAATACCAAAAAGTCAACATAAATACAGTAGGAAAGATATGTTCAGTGTCCACAGCTGTACTTATGCAGATTTAGTACAGTAGCTTTGTGTTGCATGAGAGGGTAGAATGACAGTGACAGATAATCAATGCACCACTTGTGTTACTGTAACTTCCACTTTTACATTGACACGAACAATAGTTTCTGCATTGTGAGCAGTTAGGGGGCTAACGTCTTTCTACTTTGTCACAATTATTTTGCCACCCACTTACTTGCACCACGGTGAACATTCTGGGCATATTACGGCAGTTTGGTTGCGCAAGATCGTATGCATGAGTTTCATTATCCAAGTCAGCGGCTAAAGACCAATTCACATTGTCATCACTATCACCTGATTCAACTAATGGTCCACTTTCCCTTTGTTCTCAAACTGGCTTTACAGTTTCTCATTTACACGTTTTGGTTGAATGCTCCGTCTGACTCGTGAAAATTGATGAGTTACCTTAGAGTGGCAAAACATATAGAAATATTTATTATTTTTTGCAGCATAATGTTATTTTATCCAGTAGATGGCAGCAGAATACCGTCCTGAGAGTTGTTTGGGCTTAACACTATAAAGCTGATAATTACATACTACCTGGAGTCTGACTTGGGCTTAACCGCTATTACATAGAAATCTGAGCCTGAGTCACGCTCAGAGTTGATGCCAAAGGAGGTTAATAAAAGCAATAACACTAGCATTAACATTTTGATTAGCAAAAAAAAAATTAATCAAAAACAGGATTAGCTACAATGAATGTAAATCTTCATTACTAGGGTGTTGTACCGTGTTAGCCATTATGAATGTAGAGAAAAGCCAAGCAAAATGGCACCTTTTATTGGCTAACTAAAAAGATTACAATATGCAAGCTTTCGAGGCAACTCCGGCTCCTTCTTCAGGTGAGATGGAAATCTTCATAAAACTCAAAACTGCAAGTGATGCACTAAAGTAGTATGTGGACTAAAAGATTGTGTGGATGGATTAGGGATATTTTGTAACACTGAGACTAAGAACCTTGCATTATGTTTCATGACATTTTAACAATATGTGAATTTTTATTTTTTGCTACTGAAAATAATATGAAAAAGAACATTTATAATGTAATCTGGAAGAATACTGTCCAGCAAGAATCTGAGGTGATAACTTTATGGTTTACATTTGCTTTCAGTCACCTTCATTCAGGCATATCTCTCTCATGAAAATTACTAAAAGATTAAAGTAGAAAGCAAAACTATTGTTATTAAAACACTATTCATCATTTAAAATAAATTCCATTCAAAACAGGAGTTTGCAGATTGCTTAGTATGTCTTGGCTTTTAATTAACAATTCAAAAAAGTAAATACTAAAGGTTGTTTAGTATTGTTGTAAAGTTCATGCATTTTTACTTATTGATATTACATTTGTTGGGTATGTTTGTACATCTATGCAATATTGCATTTATTCTTCCAAGCACTTACACCCCATGTCATAATAATGCCAGACTATGTCTGTGCTTTATGTGTATATAACCCAAGCTTTATCCTGCTTTTCTGTTTTATGTTTGTGTATATGGTGAATTACAGTGATCCCAAGGACATCAGAACAGTTCATATATCATGAAGATCTTTGAGAAGCTGGTCCTGAATCAGCTCTGACAATTGGTTTTGGAACATCTTCAGCCTCTGCAACTTGTTTATCAGACACAGATAGGTGTGGAGAATGCTCTGATGTGCATGCTCAACAGAACCTACTCCTGCTTGGACAAAGTTGGGACTGTAATCACAGTAACGTTCTTTGATTTTTCCAGTATCTTTAACACCATTCTGCCTCATCGACTGGGGAAAATGCTCAATGCTATGCATCTTGATGACCCCACAATCTCCTGGACCATGGACCATAGACCACCTGACCAGCAGACAGTAGTTTGTGAGGGTCAAGGACATTGAAAGAAATGGTGGTATGTAAGACTGGAGCAGCTCGGGTGACTATCCTGTCCTGTCTCCTTTTCTGTTTACCCTGTACAGAACGGACTTTTAATACAATACCAGTGCTTGCCATCTACAGAAATTCTCAGATGATACATCCTTCAAAGGCTGTATTAATAATGGGGACAAGCTGAAGTTCAGGAGGCTTGTTGAGGACATTTTTTTGTGATGCAGTGAAAATCACCTGCTTCTTAACACCAGCAAGACCAAAGAGTTGGTGGTGGACTTCTGCCAAGTCAAAGGGCTTCTGAGACCAGTCACCATTCACAGGTAAGATGTGGAAGGGGTGCAGAGCTACAAATAAACATAACAACAAACTGGACTGGTCTGACAACACAGTGGAGCTTCCAAAGGCAGCCCAGTGAAGACTGTACTTCCTGAGGAGACTCAGGTCTTTTAATATTTTCTGGAGATGTTTAACCAGTCTGTTGTAGCCAGTGTATTGTTGTATTTTGTCGTCTCCTGAGGAAGCAAGTGGAGTTTAAAAGATGCACAATGCCTGAACAAACTTTTCAAGAAAGTTTGCTCCATCACAGGGCAAAATCTGCCTACACAAAGCTCTTGTGGAAAAGAAGATGGTGACAAAACTGAATATCATCATGAAAAATCCCCTTAATCCCCTACAGAATGGGCTCTCTTGGAGCATTTTTAGCCACATGCTCATTCCTTCACAGTGTACCTAGAAGCACCTCTGGAGGTCTTTCCTGCATGCCGCTATCAGGTAATTCAATGCTTTCTTCTGACATTCCAGACTAAATGCTTACACGCACAATGTTAATTTTGCTATTCATGCACAATATACTTATTTATTTTATTAAATTTATCTATTGACTGATTGTATTTTTTATTCTGTGAGTCTGTATCTTTGATATTAATGTTTCTGCTGCTGTATGAATCTCAATTTCCCCTTGGGATTAAAAATGTTTATCTAATCTAATTCAAAAATCAACCCTGCATAAGGTACAAATCAGATTTCAAGTGTTCAACTATCAGAAGTACCTACCAGAACTAACAAACTATAAGTACCAGAAATGACAAACTATGCAGAATTCTCTACAGACTCACTCCAGTTACTCATAGTTACACATGTACGTGTGAAATGTTTAACCTTATAACATTTCAACACATAAACACATATTTCAAGATTAATCAAATAATAAAACAGAATGCAATCTTAATAGGTTAAATATAAATACAGTCAGGCTAATGCATCCCCCTTATGATAAGGTCTGAGATTGGCTAAATGACAATGGAGAAGAAGAAAACAAAAAATTCCAGTTGACAGTATTATTGGAGAAGATAAACCCCTGAAAGGTTCATGATAGTTTACAAAAGACAAAATCATATTTTTGCTACTCTAAATTAACAGGATGTTGTTACACTTCCAGGCATGCTGTAACTTTATAAGCACATACTGAAGTAAACTAATATAAAACAAACTCCTAAAAAACAAAGAGACAAATACAATGGCTCTAATGCCTACATTCACTCAAACCCTGCAACCCAAACATGACCTAGTCTACACTATGAACCGACCTACGTTTGAGAATACTCAAGTTCAAGAAAAATCTGTCTATAATGAGGTGTAGCATATTAGTGGCTTGCCTTTGGACTCTTTATCTTTTGAAACTACACCTATGCTCTGTAGAATTTGGACAATTTAAAAAAAAAAAAAAAAAAAAAAAAAAGCTTTAAACACACACTTTTCTACAGATCGCAATTGGATTTGCATAAGAGACATTATAGAACACTACATTTATCTGTATTGTTCCAAAAGTCAATACTAAGCCCTTACTTATTATGCCCAAGACAATGCTCCTTGCTTTCATTCCATTTAATGCTGATTGGCTGGAAACATCCAAAAATAAAACAGCTGAAAAACGATTCATCACCGTGGAAGTGCCATTTATGGTCATCCCTATTATTTGCACACTGGAGATATTGTTGAATGAAGCCCACCTGGCCAGAAAGAAATGTTCCTTTTAGAAACAGTAGGAGGAATGGTACAAAGTGTTCTTTCTGAGCTGTGACAGGGCAGTGCCAACATGCAGAGTTTGGGTCCAGACCTCAGAATTGAAAGCCATCTCCAATGAGAGCTTCAATTTGTGCTTATTAGAACTGAAACATTTCCAAGAAAGTCATCTGACTTGTTTGGGGAGGGGGGATGTGGGGGGAGGGGGAGTTGGGGATCCAAGTCCGCAGTGTTAGGACTGTGAAACAAAGGGCAGTGAACCAAGCCTGCATTTCACTGGGCAAGCATGGATGATGGTGGACCTTTGAAAACCAATGCTTCTGAAAGAATTATAAAGCCAGTTCACAATCCAAAGGCTGCACCTAGTGGATATTAACAGCAAGGCTGGGACACTATGGGGTCGTTATTACCATGGCCTATACTTCCACAAAAGCAGGAACTACAAAAACTGATTATTTTCAGTTAGGGTTAAGAGCTGGGAAACCTAGGAGCATCATTAACTAACACAGTAAAAAAACATGAAGATATTAACAACTTTAGAAAATGTTGTTATACACCTTCTGTAAATAAATGTAATTGGGAATTTTTAAATTGACACAATGTAAAGTCAAGCAAAATGACACCTTTTATTGGCTGACTAAAAAGATTACAATATACAAGCTTTCGAGGCAACTCAGCCCCCTTCTTCAGGCAAGAGGTAATCAAGATATATTGACACAAAAAAGATAGAAAATGGGAACTTATCAGTTTGCTTAACTGAAGAAAAAAATTAAAAAGGTGTTGCTTAGAATGAAAACTTTCAGTCAATGAGGTTATGCAGGACAATGATGGAACCTCTGCATTACAAGTCAGTATTACAGTTCTTGAGGCCCTTGTTTGACAAAGACACCCTGTAATAATAATAAAAAAATAAGGCTATGTCCACAACACTACATTTTCAGTTTCAATGAAAACTATCTCCATCCATTGCAGTGTTTTCACATTTTCCTACACAGAATGTAATACAGTATTCGAATATTAGGAGGGCAAGTGCAAAACTCATCAATAAAGCAACTGTATACAGTATTTAGAGATTTACCAATATCCTATGAATTATGAAACACCCTTGAAGTATTTCAAACTTTGATGAATGATACATTTTATAATTTGTCTGGATTTTTTGGTGTGGTGTACACTGATTGAATGCTTATTTTCTCCACGAATGAGGAGGAACATATGCTACAAATTAAGTTGCTTGCTCATGTTCAACGAACATCGTTTATATATAAACCTTAAGAAACCTTTGACTTTCATGTCCTTCTTTCAAGGTTATTTGTTTTCCTTGGAAAAGTTTCTTACGGATACAAGTTAAGTGAAAACGGTTAAAATAATACATCCAGTAACTTAATCACCAAATTTTACTATATTCAGTAAATTGAGCAAATCCAGCCTCCATTTTGAAGCCTGTCCCAAGGCTAGATAAATGGGGAGGGTTGGTGTCAGAAAAGGCACCTGGCTATAAAAATCACACCAAAACCCATAAAACATTGACCCCATATCAAAGTGGGAAATAATGAAGAGGACGAAGAAGTAAATAACTTATAACTTTCAGATTGCTTAACTTTAATAAAGACTTTTATTTCTCTTTTCACTTTAAACATAAGCTGATAATGCTAAAGAGCTATGTCATACAAACATGTAAATCTAATCAATCTGAGCACCCATATACAGGTCACATTTTGAGTCCCATGCATCTCAACTGCAGTTGAATTTAATGTGACTTCATGCTGTTTACATACTGTACTAGGGAGAAATAAACAGTCTGTCTTGGATATGGCAAAAATTAGAGATGGGAAGGATAAAAGCAATGAAGCAAACTTGTACTCGAGTCAATGTTATGCTCTAGTGAACTGCTTTGGGGCAGAAGGGTGTGTATGCATTGAAACTGGCATATTAGCAATGTAGTGGCCCACCTGGTCTAAAAAAAAAGAGTTGATTAGACAGCACTTTGGATACGGAGTCTGTTTTGATAAACAATAATGTAAATTCAAAATAAAGTGATTAACCATATAACTAAAAGACTTAATTTTTTAGACTTTAATTATTGCCTGTGAGTATTAAGGTATGCCATTACACTTCTGATAAAATATAAAATAAGTGTATGAAAATCCAGAGAACTGTGAAGAGTGAATAGCTTTGTGAGGCTTAGTTAAACAAAAGGGAAACTTTTTTTAATTAAAAACAATTTTAGAATGTATTAATAAAACAAAGATAATTAGCTAAAGGAAAAAAACACAAGGTATTCTATCCCTGAAATGCTTTCAGTCTCTTAATGCCATTCACAACCCACACAGCACATTTTGTACCTTCGTCTACAAGACACAGATGCAGAGATGCCAGGAATCTGGCTACGGACTTGGTATGTCTGGCTGCACCCTGTGATGAACCTCCTCTCTGTTCAATTATGAGTGGGCATTTAGAAAGTTCTCTTTGAGGAATGAAAGGCAAAGAAAAGTGCATCTGCCAAAGCTAAGGCCACAAAAAAAAAAAAAAAAAAAAAAAAAACACTGAATTTTGCCTTGGCTAGCTATCTCACAGGGAGGAGGCTGCTTTGGCATTTGGATTTGTGTTGTAAGCCATTTTTTTCCCCAAACACAAGATGAAGAGATGAACATTTCTTTAATGCTTTGCCACACAGTTCTAATCCTGTATGGTCTTAACCTATTGTTTTGTCCAAAATGAATTATTGTATAGCATAGGAAGTACCAGTTTTGAGGGGGAAAACATACTTTCATTGAATGTGTTTACATGCTCATAAAAAAGAAAGAAAAAAAATGTAACAAGGCAGAAAACTGGTTTCTTAACACTAGAATTACCAGAGTCTACGAAAAAACTCGTAGATCTGCCGCACCCTAAAACGCTTCTCACCTCTGTCAGCGTCTTTTGTCCTTTAAATGTGCTGATAAGCAGCAAACAGCAAGCAGTCTGCTATCACATCCCCCACCGGCGAACAGTTTTCTCAGCTGCATGTCAGTTGCTTAGAGTTGTATAGTGTGAGAAGTCAAGCAAAATGACACCTTTTAAAAATATTATATTGTTATTTGGAACACTTGCATTTCATGTGTGTTCCGTGTCTACAACGATCTATGCACAGTAAACACATCATTAAAACAGAAACGTTTTTCATGTTTTAGTAATAATTGACAAAATGTAGACATGAAGTGTATAATGTGTGAAGCCTAAATTCTAAATATCAAAGAAACACTTTCACAAAAGATAAAAGTACAACAAACTGTGCGCCGGTGGGGAACGTGATAGCAGACTGCTTGCTATTTGCTGCTTATCAACACATTTAAAGGACAAAAGACACTGACGGAAAGGTGAGAAGCGTTTTAAGGTGGGACGGATCTACGAGTTTTTTCGTAGGCTCTGGTAAATCTAGTGTTAAACACCTCTGCTTAGGTTTGATTTACGCTGCTGGTGTTTTCCTTTGGCAAAACACTGACAACATTAAACTGTGCAAAAAAAGGGGGTTAAAAATCATCATCGGCCACCGTGATTCCAAAAACAAGCATTCAACCTATGATAATTTTCTTGTGTTTTAAGTAACATTCATCCCTTTTTTACATTGCCAATCTGAGCCACTGATGATTCACCATATGAACACTATCTGCTACAGCAACTGATCACATGGTTTCAACAGGTCTATAGCAAATAGCAGGATTAAAACTAAACTGGCACTAAATTTAAAGGTTTCTGTTACTGGATTTCAAGCAGCACACTCTTTTCTGTTTGGTTGGCATACTGGTATGTGTGTTTCTTGCCTTATACGTACCTAGTCCTGCTGGGATAACAACAACACAGGTATTTTTAAGTCAGTAAAATAAGTATTGGATTAGGATACCTGTTACTTTAAACAGTAATCAAACTACATAACTCACATTACTTTTAACCCTTTTCCCGCAACACTGCTCCCGAGATTGTACTGCTGAGCTTAGCACTGTACATTCAGCTCATCAACATAACTTTTGCGATTTTTGAAATATTGAGACATATTATTTCAACCAAGAGAATAATTAATTCAATTTCCTAGGCATTTGCGTCAACAGATTTATCTCTGTAAACACTTCTACCAGAGGCTACTGAAAGCGAGTGTGAAGCTAATACATATGCAGGTGAACAGAGTTCTGTTGCACTCTGTTCACCTGCATATGTATT
>JANRMT010062791.1:167720818-167735263 GCA_026402145.1 Polypterus bichir lapradei | reverse complement strand
AATACATATGCAGGTGAACAGAGTGCAACAGAACTCTGTTCACCTGCATATGTATTAGCTTCACACTCGCTTTCAGTAGCCTCTGGTAGAAGTGTTTATGCACAAAATCCTTAACTAACCTGGTTAAGGGTTTACATGGCTACAGAGAAATCCAAGTGAGCTATTCTCTAACAAGATTAAGAATTTACATGGCATTTTAAAAACAGGTTTCTGTGAATAACCGGGCTATAAAAGTGCATGTAACCACTCTCATTGTTACTGCATAAACAAATTACAATGTACTAACAATTATGCAAACTGTGGGTACTACCATTGCATAATATGCTTTTAAGTTAAAACAAGGGACAGGTTTGCTTCTCTACTATTTAATGTTGAGCTCTAAGCATACATTTTAACAGCCATACTTTGAGCACATAATGCAGTATTTCATGCTTTATCCAGTAGTACTAGGGTGTTGTACCGTGTTAGCCATTATGGATGTGGTGAGAAGTTCAGCAAAACAACACCTTTTATTGGCTAACTAGAAAGATTACAATAAGCTTGCATATTGTGACCTTTCTAGTTAGCCAATTAAAGGTGTCATTTTACTGTTGCCTACATTAGGAATCTTGTCCACAGTGTACGTTTTAAGCAAATTAAATATTAGATGAGCTACAGCCGTGCATTTATCGAGTTAGGAGTTGTGTCAACTTTGAGCTGCATTCGTCTTACGGCAGACTGACCATAGTGCTGAAAACTGATTCTGGTAAAGTTTCAGCACTACAAAGATTTGGTTGACTTTGGCCAAGATTTCATCTGAAAGTGCCAATCTAATGTTGCTAAATTTTTTAAAGTGCAGAAGAAGCTCAAGTTCAAGTAAGCCTATTTAAAAAGGTGGGAATTAAGTTATATTATGGCAGAGCAGGCTGGCATCACAGTTAAAAGACTCCAAACTAAAATACATAAATTACCGAAAGAAATCTGAAAACATTTTGTGCTGTACACAATGCGGCCTCCTGATAATAAAGGTGTTGGATTATAAAATACAAGTTCTCAATTAGACCCCTATCACTGATATATTACATGGCCCAGAAAAACCTGATTTTCCAGCAGGAGGTTCCACTGTACAAAAATGGTAACAACTGTTCTTATAATTTAAAAGAAGGCACAGATTAAGGAAAAAAAAAAGTGTCAGCCATCTAAAATCTGTACACGTACATATGAAAATTTTAATTCTCAGACAATATTGGAAATGTAGCACTTGGCACAAATGTAGTCAGGTGTCAGGAGTCAAAATAAAAAAAAAGTGGCTGCAGGTTATTTCTTAGAACAGATGGTGAATGTCACGAGCTGCAATGTATTGTGGAGCACGATATGCAAAAGAGCACCCTGTGGACAGAAGCCTGAGCAGGATAACTCTTCAGTGCTAAGCATGTATTGACTATCAGTGCATCACAAATGTAAGTTTAAAGGACTGCACCACCCAAAACCTATACCTTTAGGTATGTTATCTACAACATGTAGCTTGTAGTTATGGCCAAAAAAATTTTGAATCTAATGTTTCCATATAGAACGGAGATAAAAGTTTCTGATTGAACAGAAGTTTATGGCCACCAACACTGGACAACAGCAAACAATATCAAAATGTCTAGAAAATTTTAATGTTACAAATGTCCCATAGTTCACATACAAAGTCCTCCAGTCATATGCTCACAACTTCCCATACATATGTATTTTTACTGCGGAGCAGGCTCTGACACAAACAAGTACTGTACAGTAATCCCTCATTTATCGCGGGAGATAGGTTCCAAGGCCGGCTGCAATAACTGAATTTCCGCGAAGTAGGGACACCATATTTATTTAATTATTTAACGTGTATTTGGACGTTTTTAAACCCTCCCTGTACTGTTTACAACCCACCCTTTACTCTACTAATAACAGGGACAACTGTTAAGCAATATGAAATTGGTAGATAAGTTTACAGTTAATGTATAGCGAATTACACGTAGCTATACAGTATATGATGTGATGATGGTGATGAATATGCTGTGCAGTAAAAATGATGACGATGAAGGTGATGATTACTTTTACTGCGCAGCCGATGACCGTATTTTACGTCTCTTCAGACGGCGGTGCCATTTCCTGGGGCACCTCTTCCACGGTTTCTCGCTTGGCGAGAAAGCTTGAAGCGAAATGGCCGCGACAGAGAGACAAGGGGAGATGCTGTGGGATCTGGGCATCAGTCAAAGCACCATGTACCAATCACAGCCCATGTTACAATGCAGTTAGTCACCGAACTTGTTTTGTTGTTCTTAGACTAGAAGATACTACTACTATATTTAAAAACCTGCGAAGTCGTGAATCCGCGAAAAGTGAACTGCGAAGTAGCAAGGGATTACTGTATTTGAATTGTTGACCCACTTAATGTCATTACATTTATATTCATAGCCATAACTGGAGTACATCGACATTATTTAGCAGGAGTCTATGAAACTAAATGGGTGAATTGACCAACTGCTTGTTGAAGCATCTAGGACACGGGTGTTGAACTCTAGGCCTGGAGGGCCACAGTGGCTGCAGGTTTTCATTCTAACCATCTTCTTAATTAGTGACCAGTTTTTGATGCTAATTAACTTATTTTACTTTAGTTTTAATTAACTTGTCTCAGGCACCTTAGTTGTTTCTTGTTTCCTTAATTAGCAGCCAAACAATAATGAGACATGAAACAAACTGCCAGCTCATCTTTGTCCATCACACAATATCTGAAAATAAAGAAAGATGCTGGTCTCGGTAAGTCTGATCTCTCAGGACACCAAAGCGTTTTGATGGCGTTATTAGAAAAAACAGAAAAATCAACAGCTTTGGAAATGTCTGCTGTGGCAGAATGAGAGCAGCAACAAGCCATGGAATTAAATAAGGGGCTTAATTAACAGCAAGAATCGGCTTCTCATTAATAGATTGGTTGGAGTACAAAATCCCAGTTAGCTAGTCATCCGTTGGCTCGTTTAACATCTCATTTCTGTTTGGTTGTCATTTAATGAAGAAAGGCATACATTCAGAGGACTGAATCCTTAAAAACAGGGCTATTAAAATGAAGAGAAAAGTTAATTAGCAATGAAAACTCGTCACTGATTAGGAAACGGGTTAGAATGAAAACCTGTAGCCACTGTGGGCCTCCAGGACGGGAGTTCGACATCCCTGATCTAGGATGAGCACAAGTCTGAGACATATTCTGTTCCTGATAATGTTTTCAATTGCATTTTTTAAATTTTTAATCTTTATTTATAACTCTCAGTAAACTTTGCACTGCTGATATCACATGAAAAGCAATGTTAGCCAATGAGTAAGCTGTTATTAGGACAGACTCATAACCAATGAATGAGAGGTGGATGGGCAGGCCTTCGATTCAGATTCTTAGGTGCATCTAAACATGTTCCGACTTAGTTCACAACAGTGTTTCCTGTAAGTGATTTATTTAACAGTATATAAAAACAACAAACTACATGAGGTAAGTAACATTAAAATATCACTTTAGGGTGAAATATTCCATTAAGGAATATATCACGGCAAACCAGTGCCTATGGGTGTTAGGATAGAATGAACCACTGAAGGATAATTTCCATGGATTAAAGGGTATCCCTGGACTCTTTATGATGCACTAGAGGAGGTAATTTAGAGGCTAGACAAACCCAGAAATTAACATTACAGCATGAGGCAAATGCAAAACTACCATGACTGCAGGTGTCAGGCAGAATTATCTGGACGTCTGTAAAACTAACCTGCCCGAAGAGCTACTAAGTGACCCAAACAAGTTTACCTGGCCCAGTGAGAGGCTGCTTACTACCTTTTTTTTTTGCTGGATGCATTTGTTTTCCTCTTCTGTTGTTAACCCTCTCTTTCTTTTACTGCATAAAAATTAATGCTGATAACTTGTCTAATAACTTACTCCAATTTCTGAATTGAGAATAATGTTACACTTATGAAATTTACCAGCTAATGGTAAGATGTTGGCATTCTGCCTGCTCATCATCAGGCAAGGATGTAATGTGAATAATATGTCATTAAGCAAGTATTAATGTTTCAAGGTTTTGTGAATGTTAAAAACCTTACTCACCCTTCTGGCCAGGCCCAGAGCAATGTAGCACTTTTCTCCAGCATCAGCTATTTCAACCTCAAAATAGTGGCTCCTTGTGCTTAGTGGGAGGCGAGCCTGAGCTAGACCAACATCCATGATGCTCTTCCCTTTACCAGTGTATTCAAGCAGCTAGAAGTCAAGTAAAGGGGAAGAAAATTAGCGAGAAGATGAATTACACAATGATCTCAGGCAAAGAATACAATAAACAACATGAACAAAAATCTAATACATAAAAAAATTACAGTAACACAACCTGTTTAAAAAGTATACATTACCTATAAAAAGTAATTGTCCACCTTGGACTTTTGTGCATTTAATAAAAAAAATATATATATAATAATACAATTTCTTGGTTTTGTGCTCTCAGTGTCTAGACTGTTGATGAAACAAAAAAACACAGAGCATTCAGCCACTGGGAAATGAGAAAAATATGTTTTTGATTCACTTGGACACCTGAAGGCTGCATGTGTAAGGCACAATTATTTGTAATGAAAAGAGAACTTTAATTTTTAATCACGCTTACCTAATCATAAGCTCATGCTCTTTGCATATATTATTCTGCGCTATTGCAGTTTGATTCTAGTGCAGATTATAACGTTTCCACTTGAGTAATCAAAAGTTATAAAGTAAGCACCATAGGATACCGCCCCAGCCCTTCAAAGCCTCTAGTAAGCCAAAATACAGTACAGTGAACAACCCCAACCCCTCATTTCTGTACCATTCCCTATTTATCATACAGTAACTCAAATTCACTCAAAACATTTGATAAATGTCAGACCTTTTAGTTGCCGCCATATAATTTTTTTTTTTATTTTTTTAAGCCAATCTTATCACTGACATGCCGTGACTTTCTAGTGGTCTTCCAGGACTATATCACATATACAGTACAGGCCAAAAGTTTGGACACACCTCCTCATTCAATGCGTTTTCTTTATTTTCATGGCTGAAGGCATCAAAACTATGAATAAACACATGTGGAGTTATGTACTTAACAAAAAAAGGTGAAATAACTGAAAACATGTTTTATATTCTAGTTTCTTCAAAATAGCCACCCTTTGCTCTGATTACTGCTTTGCACACTCTTGGCATTCTCTCGATGAGCTTCAACAGGTAGTCACCTGAAATGGTTTTCACTTCACAGGTGTGTCTTATCAGGGTTATTTAGTGGAATTTCTTGCTTTATCAATGGGGTTGGGACCAGCAGTGTGTTGTGCAGAATTCAGGTTAGTTGGACGATCATTTATTTTTAAACAGGACAATGACCCCAAACACACCTTCAGGCTGTGTAAGGGCTATTTGACCAAGAAGGAGAGTGATGGAGTGCTGTAAATGGTCATGAAAATAAAGAAAACACATTGAATGAGGAGGTGTGTTCAGACTTTTGGCCTGTACTGTATATATAACTACAGTGCATCCAGAAAGTATTCACAGCACATCACTTTTTCCACATTTTGTTATGTTACAGCCTTATTCCAAAATGGATTAAATTCATTTTTTTCCTCAGAATTCTACACACAAAACCCCATAATGACAACGTGAAAAAAGTTTACTTGAGGTTTTTTCAAATTTCTTAAAAATAAAAAAACTGAGAAATCACATGTACATAAGTATTCACCCACCTGAAAGTTTTCATATTTTATTGTTAATACAACATTGAATCACAGCAAATTTATTTTTTGACAAAGGAAAACACTCTTTAATGCCAAAGTGAAAAAAGATCTTTGTAAATTGGTATAAATTAATTACAAATATGATGAAGAGCATTAATCAATACAGTGGCCGAGAGTCGTACTCAACTGAGTGCATAAACGAATAAAACACAAAATAATTGATCACATAGCTATTCACTCCTTTAACATGACACACAAATCACTGCAGCCAGCTGGTTTTAGAAGACACATAAATAGGTGAATAGAGATCCCCTGTCTGGGGTTTAAACTGACTGAAAAGCACAAGTCAGGGATAGATGACAAGACAATATTCATGTCACTGAATGTACCGGCATTCATACTGAGGTCACTGAGGTGGTTAAAAAACTCCTTGGCGGCAGGGCCCCAGGGGTGGATGAGATATGCCCGGAGTTCCTCAAGGCTCTGGATGTTGTAGGACTGTCTTGGCTGACAAATCTCTGCAACATCACATGGACATCGGGGACAGTGCCTCTGGATTGGCAGACTGGGGTGGTGGTCCCCCTCTTTAAGAAAGGGGACCGGAGGGTGTGTTTCAACTACAGAGGGATCACACTCCTCCGCTTCCCTGGAAAAGTCTATTCGGGGGTCCTAGAGAGGAGGGTCCGTCAGATAGTCAAATTTCAGATTCAGGAGAACAAGTGTGGTTTTCCTCCTGGTCGCGGAACAGTGGACCAGCTCTACACCCTTAGCAGGGTCCTGGAGGGTGCATGGGAGTTTGCCCAACCAGTCTAAATGTGTTTTGTGGACTTGGAAAAGGCATTCGACCGTGTCCCTAGGGAAACCTGTGAGGAGTGCTCCGGGAGTATGGGGTACTGGACCCCCTGAAAAAGGCTTTTCGGTCCCTGTACAACCGGTGTCAGAGCTTGGTCCGCATCGCCGGCAGTAAGTTGAACCCGTTTCCAGTGAGAGTTGGACTCCGCCAGGGCTAACCTTTTCACTGATTCTGTTCATAACTTTTATGGACAGAATTTCTAGGCGCAACCAGGGTGTTGAGGGGGTCCGGTTTGGTGGACTCAGGATTGGGTCACTGCTTTTTGCAGATGATGTTGTCCTGTTTGCTTCATCAGGCCATGATCTTCAGCTCTCTCTGAATCGGTTCACAGCTGAGTGTGAAGCGGCTGGGATGGGAATCAGCACCTCCAAATCCGAGACCATGGTCCTCAGCCAGAAAAGGGTGGAGTGCCCTCTCGGGGTTGGGATCGAGAACCTGCCCCAGGTGGAGGAGTTCAAGTATCTTGGGGTCTTGTTCACAAGTGAGGGAAGAATGGGGCGTGAGATTGACAAGAGGATCGGTGCGGCGTCCGCAGTGATGCCGGTTCTGCATCGGTCTGTAGTGGTTAAAAAACAGCTCAGCCATAAGGCAAAGCTCTCAATTTACCAGTCGATCTACGTTCTTACCCTCATTTATGGTCATGAGCTATGGGTAGTGACCGAAAGAACGAGATCACCAATACAAGCGGCTGAAATGAGTTTCGTCCGCAGGGTGTCTGGGCTTTCCCTTAAAGATAGGGTGAGAAGCTCAGTCATCCGGGAGGGGCTCAGAGTAGAGCCGCTGCTCCTCCGCATCGAGAGGAGTCAGATGAGGTGGCTCGGGCATCTGATCAGGATGCCTCCTGGACGCCTCCCTGGCGAGGTGTTCCGAGAACATCCAACTGGGAGGAGGCCCCAGGGAAGACCCAAGACACGCTGGAGGGATTATTTCTCACGGCTGGCCTGGGAACGCTTCAGGATTCCCCTGGAAGAGCTAGAAGAAGTGACCGGGGAGAGGTAAGTCTGAGCATCTCTGCTCAAGCTGCTGCCCCCGCGACCCGAGCTTGGATAAGTGTAAGAGGATGGATGGATGGATGGATGAATGAATGAATGTACCGTGGGGTACAGTTAAATCAACCATTACAAAATGTAAAGGGCATGACACAATTGTAAATCTTCCTAGAGCTGGCTGTCCAGAAAAGCAGAAGAAGTGAGCGAGGCCACCAAGAAACCTCTGAGAATTCTGAAGGAGTCGCAAGCTGCAGTGGCAGAGATTGGAGAGACTGAGCCGACAGCAGCTGTTGGCTGGAAGCTTCAACAAATGCAGTTTTATGGGAGACCAGAAAAGGGGTACAAACGTACAGGATAGCTTGGCTTGACTTTGCCAGAAGGCACATGAGCGATTCTGAAGTCAGCTAAAAGAAGGTTCTATGGTCTGATAAGACCACAACTGAGCTTTTTGAACATCCGATTAAACACAATGTTTGATAAAATGCACACTGTCCAAAAAACGCCGATGTGAAGCACAGTGGTGACAGCATCAGGCTGTGGGGATGCTTCTCTGAAGCAGATCCTTGAAGGTATGTGAGGGTAGAGAAAAGAATGATGCAGCAAAATACAGCGAAATCCTAGAGGAAAACCTAGCACTATCTGGAAGAACCATGTGTCTTGGGAGATTTTTTTTTTCCAGCAAGACAATGACCCCAAGCATAAAATCAAAACAACACAGGAATGGGCAGAAACAGTTCATATATAAATCTAATTGAGAATTTGTGGCTGTTTAATCGTGATCACCATGAAACCTGAAAAGCCCAAAGATCTCTGAAAAGAAAAAGTGGCAAAGAACAGCAGCATCCAAATGTACAAAGCTGATAGAGAGAGATCTGTGCACACGGTCTTCAAGGCTGTCAATGCTACAAAAAGCTCCTCTGTTAAATACTGGCTTAACAGGGTGAATATATATTGGGATGAATATTTTATGTTTTGTATTTGTAATTAATGTAGAGAATTTTGTGAAAATGTCCAAGGTGGCGAATACTTTTTATAGGCCCTGTAAAAGTTATGTCATACTTAGAATTATCCTCTTTAAATCACTGTAAACAGGTTAATATGTGAAGAAGCCTCAAATTGTGCATTCAATGACTGCATCCTGAGCAAGACCGAACAAATTTACTCAAATAAATTTGCATTTTAGGGAAACTCAATCCATGTAGCTTTCAACTTCTCCTTCCCGCCAGCAAGAAAACATTCCCATGAGATAAGCACTGGAGAAGAGAAATTAAAAGTTAAAAATCATTCAAAGCCCCTCAGGCAAACCTTTAAAAGAGGCAAGGTTTAAACAGCAAGCCCTTCAATTATTCGAGACAAACAATTGCCTTCATATTTGTCCTCTCACCCAATTATTTTTATTTGGCCAAAATGATAGCTAACAGTCTTCTCCCATCATTCAGCAGGTAATGAGCAACAACAACAAGGCACTGATATTTTCTTTTGGGATTCTGACGTTGAAAGGTGCAAAAACCTAGCTATTCACTTGTGAGAGGATCATTCCCTGAAGGCAATTACAATAAACACAATCCACAAAAATAAATCAGACAACATGCTGAACAATACACCTGTTGTGCAGCAAACTGCGTCAGAGGTAACCGCAAGTAAAAGAGACAGTTTTTGATGCCAGTCTTTGCCAGAGTGCCCTGCCAATT
This sequence comes from Polypterus bichir lapradei, assembly GCA_026402145.1. Classification (NCBI taxonomy): domain Eukaryota; kingdom Metazoa; phylum Chordata; class Cladistia; order Polypteriformes; family Polypteridae; genus Polypterus; species Polypterus bichir. The sequence continues at coordinate 167,726,006 of JANRMT010062791.1, read as the reverse complement.
TTGCAGTCATTAATTTCTGAGATATGCCATAAATCTTTGCAACTAAATGTTGATTAGATCAAGCCCTTGCCTATAATTATCTATTATAAGTTAATATTTGGATGGCAGGCACTAAGTTGGAATTTGCTGCCCAAGCCCACCAAATCCCTGTCACTCCAGCTCCAATTCAGATAAAATCAGACCTAGAGGCAGCAGTACATTGAGGCTTGAAAATTAACTTCCAAAGTAGAATGAAGTGTGTGGTTAGAAATTTAGTACTGCCAAATGCCTGGAGGGGACTGAATTTTTTTATTATTATTGCATTTCTTCTGAAGATTGTTGCACTTATAGCTGGTTCATCATTAACACACAATGGGCCAATTAAAATGATGAATAAGCTTGTGTAAATTATATCTGTTTGAAAACTTGTAGAAATAACTTAAATGGGTAACTCTCCTCTTAGAAAATATATTGACATTCACTTGCCCCTAAGTCTTCTTATTTATTGTGCCATATTATTAATGTTGAATCATATAGTCATACAACATCAGGCCTGTTCCCAACCATGATGGGAAAACATTTGCGCATCACAGTGCAATGGCATCTCAGCTGGTGGTGTAAAAAGGTTGGAGTGGCCTATGCAGTGACATAACAGATGGAGCAGAAGGATGCTGCTTAGTAAGAGAGAGCTCATATCTTCTGAGTACTTCTAACATCTATTAAAAAAAGAGAATATGTAGTAAATGAACAGCAAAGTTAGCTGAGTAACACCTTATGGAAATAGGATGTTCAAGTCACACAGGAAAAGAAAAACACTGGAATGTCAAAAATGAAAGGACTAATTAAGCATTTAAAATGAAAGGAATAATCAAGTATTTGAGCTGCCATGAAAACAGGAAATACAGTATTACCCTATAGTTTGGTTATAATCTAATGTGAACGACGTCTTACTTCACCTCATCTACAATGAAAAACGGGAAACAATTCATCACAGCTCTCTGAAATAGCAGCAACTCAGGTACAATGTAAGAATCTAAATAAGGACTACATTTCTAACTGTGATTCTGAAAAAATGAGGAATCTCACATTTCAAAAATCCAAGTGAAAGGAAGAACTGCATAATAGATGGTTAACTTGTATCTAAAAAAACAATATATAAATAAAACATATGCTATACTAAACACACACACACTGTTTACATGGTAAGTAAGGAGAGTGCCTAGGACTATATAATGCCCTATTGTCAAGGGTAAAGTCTAAACAAAATGAAACTTTATTTAAACACTTTTATTTTTACTTTAAACATGTTTATTTTCTCAGTCTTGTATTCCATGTGTATGTAAGCTTACTTTTTTTTATTCCCATTGTATTTATTAATATTTACTGATACTCCCACAGCTGTACATATATTGTTCATTGTCTCTTATTTTTCTTTGAAAAAGCACAGTCTTGGAGATATGCAAATAAGCATTTCACTACATAATGTACTGTTAACAATTGTATGTGACAGTTGTATCATTTAGTTCTGAAAACAAATGCATAGTAATCATTTTTGTTATGTGAGACAGTTGTATCATTTAGTTCTGAAAACAAATGCATAGTAATCATTTTTGTTATGTGATGCTAGTAAACCTAAAATACCATTTTCATACTCTTGCTGAATCTCAGTGATCAGACACAGTCATGAGCCTTGCAGTGTATGCAAATGAAGGCTGCCAATAGAACAGCAGCACTAGTAATAGGGTATAAGGAGTGAAGAATGTGAAGTGCTTTGCACAGGAAAAAGAGACGAAATCAGGGTCTGAAGAACTCTTTGATTTCATATACCATCTTCAAGCGATACCATATACTAAAATAAATGCAGTCCGATCTCCAAGGTGGAACACTAGACTACAACGTCATACAGAATTTATAGCACAAAGGGGAACGAGACGTTGATAACAAATAACACCTCCTATATGGTTTCACTTCAATCACTGGAATGGGGTGATATGTGGTGTAAGCTGTGAAGCGTAAGAAGAAAGGTCCAGTGAAGCTCTGGTAAGACGTGTTTTGCAATCAAGCTAGAGTCGGGCTACCAGGGAGGGAGAAAAACAGGAGAAGTGGTTTTGAGTGACTGCAGCAGTTTAAATACTAGCACAGCTCAGTTAATGCGTGCCACAAAACCAAAAGAGAATAGGGTGGACAACTGTACCCAGAGCCAATAGCCATACCACATGCACTTCAGAACAGGTCACCCACCTGAAACTAAGCATGTTCAGGCCCAGCCAGTACGTGGATACAAAACCAGCTAGAAAAAAGCTTGGGTTGTTATTGGAAAATGTTGGCAAAGCCAGCAGGAGGTGCTAACCCTGTAGTATGAATGTAGATCCCAACACCCCAGTGCAGTGATGTGGACGCTGTGCTTTAAAAATGTCACTGTCCTTCAGATGAGATGTAAACCTGAGATCCTGACTCTCTGGGGTCATAAAAGATTCCTGGGTATCATTTGTATAGAGTGGGGTGTATCCTGATGTCCAGGCTAAATTGCCCTCCACGCCTACTCATTCTGGCCTCCTAATCATCCTGTGTCTCTAACTGTCTCTCTCTCTCAGCACTTCACCACCTAATATCTAGTGTGTTGTGAGTGCACTGGCACAAAAATAGCTGCTCTCATATCATCCAGGTGGATACTACACTGTAGTGGTGATTGAAGTGGCTCCCCACTCACTATGAAAAAATGCTATATAAATGTAAATATTTATTATCATAATATACTGCAGATCACAAGATAACTTTTTTACCTGTTCTGTCCAGTCCTTATTCTCTCTTGTTTTGAACGTCACTTTTTCACAAAAAGTTCTTCCCTTTATTGTTTACATTTCAGACTCCCATGTCTTCTTTTTTCTACCAACAAAGCTGTCACTATAATACATTTATGGGGAAAAAACTAGTGGTAAGTGGGGTGGTACGCACTCTTCCTACCCAGAAATTATTTCAGAAGCCTCCATACCATAGTACAGGTTATTTTGTATATAAATAAAGTGTTTAATTCATTTCACAACCAAATTCTACAACTTCTAAATGACATTGCTGTTTTTAATAAGTTAAACTATAGCATGATTCAGGGGTACAAATTTATTGTCTGGCTAAGGGTGGGGTAAAAAAACTGATGAAAAACACAAAACGTTATATCTGAGTGAACGATGTAAACAAATTAAAATGGTAAACATATTACAGTATTTTTATTATTGGAAAGGCTACCAAAATTCACATTATCCCTACAGATTACCAGTTTCTATTCAGAAGAATGTAGTTTCCTCTAAAATTGAGTTTTAGAGTGACCATCAACAAAAACCAAAGGTAGTCTCTAAAGCAAGAATTAATCAATGGCAGGAATTTTTTAGTCATGAGCAAATATATGTAGCAGAATCAAGATTAAACAACTCACCCCTGGTAAAATAAACTACAAATACTGTATACACAAATGTACTTGAGGTTGTTACACAGTACTTCTGATACATTTTGTTAACCAATGGCACTATAACTGAGGAGCATTGCCTTTGGAAATTTCCCAGTGGAAAAGAGCAACACAGCTAGTTTCTTATAAACTGGGTGAAAATGGAAACTGAACCAATATGATGTAATTAACCAATGTGCAACAAATTTTTGTATCAGTGATTGTTTCTATTTATTCTTATGTTAATACAGTGTTTTAATAAGCCAATGAATACTTAATGACCAGATAAGTAGCTTGGAATATATAGACAATTAAACAAAACTACCTGCTGACTTTTTTTGCAAAACACTGTAGAAAATCTACTTCACAGCCTAGTATACATGTAAAATCTGCATTCCTGCTACATTTGGTGGAACTTAGACAATGCCTTCAACGACTTTAAAATTTCTGACCGTGTATAAAGATCCTCTGAACTGGTATTTCAGAATACAAAGGCTGGACAGACTTCGACTGTCAAACTTGGAGTGCTGTCAAAAAACCAAGACACCTTGTCCCACTAGCAAAATCTTGGCCCAAGAAACAAGTTGGGTCAGACTGGACTGTTGATATTCAAGGTCATAAAAGCAAATGTTTATATATTAAGATTTAGAAAATTTAGAAATCAAGCACAAGATCTGAGCTAAAAAAAAAGTGGGAAACTATTAACAGACAGTTTGAAGAAAGTCTACAAATCCACCTTTTGAGGACTGTAGTGTAAATGGTCTTTTGGACATGTCACAATCACAGCTCTCTGATATAAAATATTTAATAAAAAATAAGGATGCTTTTCCAAGTAGTTACATAGCAATCTTCATAGCTTTGATTAATTAAAATTAACCTTTGATTTAACTAAAATTAAGATAATAAACAGAGGAATGTATTAAAACATATTCACAAGAAAAAAAATTGGGAGTGGTCTCCCCTAAACCTTCTCGTATACTCAGATATGGGAATGGATATTTGACTTGAGTAAACTGCAAGACAATGGTTGTATTTTTACATTATGTACATTAAAGAACCACCAACAACACATCAAATCAAATTAATAATATTGTATATTGAATAATTATTATAAAAGTAAAGTTGAATAAATTTGACTCTGCAGCTGCATGAATAAAAAAGCACCACTTCCAGTTAGCGGAAATACTGTAGCTCAAAAGTTGATAGAAATCTATGTTTTGTATCTAATACTTGTATGCAAAATTTGGTTTACCTAACTGAAAGCATACTCAACTTATCGTGTTTACATAAACACACATACACATAGACCCTTGCACTCAGGAAGGTCTAAAACGTTGAGATTCATCAAAATCTCAAAATCGAATTTTTGAACAATTATAATACTGTCCCTACAAGAAAGCAAGTCGGCCTCAGGGAGGTCTAAAATGTTGAGATTCATCAAAATCTCGAGGTTGAATATTTAGACAATTACGATACTTCCTCTATACTCAGTATATGAGAAAGTAAAAAAACATGGTTTTATGGGTTTATTTGCTTAGTTGTATTATCCTTAATCTGTGTGTCTGTCTAAAGGAAAAAGGGAAGTACTGAAGATGGTTACAGAATAACCACAGAACAGAACACACATACATATATATACATATATATATACATATATATATACATATATACATATACATATATATATACACATATACATATATATATATATATATATATACATATACATATATATATACATATACATATATATATATATATATATACATA
>JANRMT010062791.1:167709717-167720418 GCA_026402145.1 Polypterus bichir lapradei | reverse complement strand
GTGTGTGTGTGTGTGTGTGTGTGTGTGTGTGTGTGTGTGTTCAGAATCTTGGTTACAAAAGGGTGTAAGAGTGCATGAATCAAACATTTCATTTTTGGAGACAGAAAAGGAAGGGCTGAATACCTTGTGTCAATGATACTGGAATGCAACAGTTGTCCTTTTCTTTATTACTTACACTATAACCTTATTACTGAGGTTATACAGGACATTAGAAAGGAAATAAGACAGATTATTGTAATTGACATCTTTTCATCTTTTTATTGTATTTTGCTTTGTGCTTTAATAGAGAAGACCAAAACATTTAATATTAAATTGGCCTAGATCCTTGCATTTTCAGAGGTTTAGATAAGGGTCAAATCAATCTAGGTGTTTAGGAACATGAAATACAGGATGACAGAGGCTTTAAGCTTACAATAGTCAATCAAACCTGTTAAATCAATACATGGCAACAATGTAACAAAAATATGATAAAAATATGCAGTTAAAAATAATTTACACCTTACTACAGGCTAAAACTAGTAATGATAAAATCTGAGAAACTGACTGGTCAGCTAGCCTGGGGGAGGACAGGTGGGCTAAAATGCAATGCCATTAAAAGGCAGACATACCTTGGGGAATGGAGCAAAGCCTAGGCTAGAATGGGGGCTATGATTGGAGAACTGAGTTGTGGCTGAACAGGTTTGTTATGATACAGGGATTCGGCTTACCCCATTGGTCAAACACATCAACAAAGCTAAATTAAGATAAAGACAATGTTTGCCGTTTGCTGCTTCATTAAATTTTGCAGATGGCATGACTCTTGTCAATCTCTTTAGTGCCTTTTTTATTGTGGAAGCCAAAATGTACGTCACGGGAGCTGGTCTAACTCCTCTGGATTCAGTGATAAAGTTACTAGTCAACTAGGTTTGTCACTAACTAATACACACAGACATGCATACTGAAAGCCTAGATATGTCAGCTGTGTGCCCTTACACTACTTCCTGTCTCAGTTTGTTACGTTAGCTGAAGACGGATTACAACATGGCCATCCAGCATTCAGAGGTTTTAACACAAGACAAACTAAACCACTGTGTATCTTGAATCTTTGCATGTAAAAATCAATTCAATGTTCTTGAGAATCAATACAATATCACAAAACATATCATATTATGATATATTGTATCATTTTTTTTTTTTTTTTTTTAAACACCCCTAGACCCTACCAAAACAAAACAAAGCCTCATCACCAGGTGCTAGGCACAGTTGATGATAACTGTGAGGTTAACCTAAGATCATCATTGGTTTTATATTTCTCGCTCCTATAACTCAGAAATAGAGACGGATAACCTGGATGCCCTGAAAGCCAACCCATAGACAGTACCTAGCTTTTATTTTCTACACCTGTCCTTCTCTAAATCCTGATAAATATTAGTCATATTAGCAGCTCATGAAGCATGAGATAAACATTTTCTGCTACACCTCAGTATGGTCAACAGCTCACATAAAGAATAAAGTACAAAATAGTTTCTGCTATGGATTTCTCAGGTGGACAAGCAGTTAAACTATAAGATGAAACAGGAAGAAACATTTGTTAAATCTCAGTAATTAGGCTGCACAATACCACAGTCAGACAAGTATTTTACCTATAGGAGGAAACAGTTTCTTTCACACTTCAAGGAATGGGAAAGCAGGAAACAGCTGGAACTACATATCACTCAGATAAGTTCCTTGGCTATTCTTCAATATCGCTGACAGGAAGCGTAGGAACTCCGTGGCAAAAGAAATTATTTCCATATATGTCTCGGTGACACCACTTACATTTTAGGATAAATAAGAAATATTTCCAGCTACTCCTCCATCAGTTGAGAAGCTCAACTAACAAGAGGGAGGAAACACATAAATATGCATCTCTGTCAGATGAGATTTAACTGTAACATTTGGGATCTGCTGCATTTTTCAGTTTTTCTGCATCATCAAATTGCAGTCTGTGAATGCTTGCTTTGAGTGGAGAGACATTTTCACCTCAAATTGTTCAGTTCCTCATGGCTACAGACAGGGTAAGAGCATTTCTGCATGCTCCATAGAGATCCAACAAGCCGTGGTATGAGGTGGCTTCTGTTAAAAGGGAAAAGATTCCCAGTGCTAACCTATGGTTAAACAGATTTATGTTCCCTTTCAGCAGCTACACCCAGCATTAGTGACCTGCACTGGAGATGAAACCAAGAGCTGCAGAAGAATTACATAGTACAGTACAGCACAAAAAAAATGCTAAGAACGTCATAGTCACTGGCAGTCTGGGGCAGGATATTCATAACCAGTGTCTTGATGCAAAAATTGCAAGAAATTTATTTAATATTGCTATTTGGGAATCCTTTGTATATCAGTAGTACAGTACTAAATTCTGGATCAAGAGACTGTCCATGACAAATTGATATTAGATTTCAGTCACAAGGCCTTTTTCTACTCCAATAAACAAACAGACAGAGTTTTGCTCTGTGGCTCCTTGGTAACATCCACAAAACACCTCCACACAGGCATTTCTACTTCAAATGCTCAAATGTTAGAAGGTTTACTTGGATTATTACTGAAGAATGGTTTCTTAGTGTAGTTATGTAGGTGTAATTACAGGGAGAAGAGCAAGGTTCCAGTGTATGTGACTAAGATATGCACCCCGCCCAGTGATGCTTTCCTTTTAAAAGAAACCTTATTTTCACCGATAACTTGCGTGAAAAATGGCAGGAAGTGTAATTACACAACATGCCCCTTCAGGGGGCTCCAGTTTCTGTTTCTGACACCTGGAGGAACTTTGTTTTAATATATAGGCTATCATGTGGTCTTAGCCATGAAAATTGAGCATTCTCACACACTGCAATAAATCAACATGTAAAAATCATGCTGTGCCTTTAGTGACAAACTCAAACATTGCGTAAAACAGTCAGAGTAACACAATATTTAATGTGCAACATTTTCTGAAGGGAATATTTGGCACTGCATGAAATAAAGACCTCTGACTTGTAAGCTTTAAGGGGACCATAGTAAAGGGAACAATCTCCAGACGAAATGCCGACTCTGTGCTTTAAAGCTTGCTCACTAACTGATCGGGTGGTCATTTTAATTTACAGCTTAATATAAGGCGATGCTTAGTAAATTGATCAGTTTGAGCCTTACTTCAAATCTAAGCATTCCTCTCTCTCTTTCTCTCATAACCACTGCAAATGAGGCATTTCCCTACAAACCTATTTCATCCAATATAATGTTGTGGAGAGTCACAACCCATCCTAGCAGCCTGGACCTATAAAGGGCAATCGTCCACTATAACAATGACTCAAGCAGAAGCAGCAACTGCAAACTGCCCCCTTGCTGAAACAATCTCAATGAAGGGTCCCCTTGGTGAATCAAGCTCACTTAGAAACAGGAAAATATAGCCCCTAGCACAGATGATCACTTAGGCAATCCACCATGACCCACTCGTGAATCAGTGATGGCAACCTGCGACCCATTGGCAACAAGCTGGAGCATGATCCAGCGGTTGAAAAACACTGACTTAGGTGACCCACTGGAGAACCAATGAAGGCAACCCACAATCAGACAGAGGTTAGGAAACACTGCCTTTCATGGACCTGGTGTGCAGATGCTGAGACCTAAGGATCAGTATGTGCTACTCCAAACATGCAGTTAAAGTGTACTTAACGAATTACCTATACCAGACCCACACAGTCTCAATTTGACCTGTACACTTTGTGACTGACATATGGCCAAATCGCCAATCCCAAATAGAGATGTAAGTCAGCACAAGACTATAAAGTTGTACCGCCATTGGTATAAGCCCCATTAGAATTTCTTCACCCACTTCTGCTGAATAATTAGTTGGCTGAAGGTACTCAATGCTACTGTGTCAGAGACACGATATGCAGCACTGTTTATGATGACACTCAGTTTAACTTTCATCCTCTTCTCCACTACTACCTCCAGCAGATGGAAAGTCCCATAACTGAGTCTGGCTTTTTAATTAGCTTGTTGATTTGGTGGGACTATCTTGAAATGTTGTTGCAGCATAGAATACTGCACTGACCATCAGAGGTATAAAACATGTAAAGGATGTCACCACCCACATTGAAAAACACATTGATATACCAGCAATACTCAATAGTGACCCACGAGCCACACCAGTGAGTAAAATTTGACTTGCCTGCTATGTAATCACTTATTTTAATTAAGCAGAAAAACACAGTTTTAATATTGCTGTCAGGACATTGAATAGCTACTGTTAAAAAAAGGCATTAGGAGGCAAAGCTGCAGAAATGCGCCATCTTCTGACAGAAAAACACTAAATGTCCTGCACATAAAGCTAGTGAAAATGGTGATTTTTGTACATGAGAGTAAACGTCAGAAATTAAACAATGAAAATTGGACATCCAATCCGTTTCTACCTGATGTAACATCAAAAGCAACCTTTTCCAATATTTTGTGACAAGGAAGCCAGCACAAGTTTAGTCTCAGAAATGTATATATATTTTGAGAAAATGAAATTTCCACAGGTATTTTGATTACTTCAAAACTCTGTTCTGTACTTCTGTTTGAAAAAGTCCTAAGGACTTTTGCCTGCAACTGATGAGGCCAAATTTCAATCAAAGATGGCAGAGATCCAAAACTGATATCTTAAAAATAAGACTTAAATACGATGAACTTGTTTTATTTTACATTCATTTACCAGTTTAAAAACAGCCACAGATTTCATATCAACCTATCTATGCAATAGACTTCATCAAGAGTGTCTAAGATAACGTTCTCATACATGAGCATCTCATGCAGTCCCTGTATGTTGCCTTGACCTATCAGAATCCCACATTCAGTAAGTATGCTATGGATAGCCAAGGACAGATATCTCGCTAGATTGCTAAACAAGTAGATATAATTTTTGAACACATTAGAATCTATTCTAGGGCTGCATGACATCTTAAAAGTTCACATCATCACTTCAAAGCATCAACGATGTCCAATACCATTGTGCAGAGAGTTGGTCATTGAAAAGATGCTTGTGGATTATGAATCCATGTACTGTGGAAAGCGTCCACATATAGTGGTGGGGAAATGGCATTTTAGCTTGGGACACAGGAGTTAGTTTTGTTGTCTCACAGATTGTTGCAAATTAAGCAAACATTGGAATTCAGCATCCTCAGTTGTTCTTGGCTATGTATGTATATTTCTTATCATGCATGAAAACAACATGTCACAAAAAGTGCACAACTCTGGGTGTTGACTGGTATTGTGAGCTGAACAATATACAATGTACATGCAGAGTTTTTTTTTTTTTTTTAATATAAGGCACTGGTTTGATATATAGTGTAATCAGTTTATTTCAGATTTACTATCTCATGTACATAGTGCAATTACAATCCAATTTACCCGCAAGCAGTGATTGAAGTGGAAACTCCCAATTCGTTAATACTTTTACATGGCTGGGTGGAGGGCACTCCCTTTGAGGTTGGTGCACGTGTATATTAGCATATGATATCAAAGTTTGTTCCCAGAAAGCACTGTTGGTACCGACCTCTTCAACAAGCACAGTTCATAAGACCAAACAAGCACCATCATGCCACCACTCTCCATGTCTGGCACACAAATCACATTGCATAGGTTATGTAAAATATAAACCACAAAAATAAGCTCCAGTTGCCCCACGACTTTACTTTAGGATAAATGGGTTAGGAAAACGGAGGGTGAATGAAAAATATTGTAATGGTGCTGACAAGTTACATTAGCCTGGAGATCACCCACTCTATGAGTTGACATTCCATCAAGCAAATGAGTGGCTTCAGAGGACCCTTTAAAATGAACAAACCTGCCAACATCTCAAAAGAATTGCTACTTATGCAGCCAAAATTGCCAACCACCTAAAAGAGTGCTGTAAAGTGCAAGAAATCTTGGGCACTTGGAGTTTGCAAGCACCACAGTGGCACACACCTGTGCTCTTTCCATTCAAATTTTGTGCATGACGCACTGATCAGGCTATAAAGAAATGACTTCTCTTTGTGCCATCTTTCTTGGAATTCAGTACTGTTATATATACTATGTGAAATTGTTTTTCAAGTAGTCCTGTAGTAAATTTTTCCAAATTTCTTACAGAATTTTCAGGAAGAGTCTAGGTGGAGAACTGTGATTTAAGAACTCCACTGAACAACCAACCTGATTGTACACTCATGTAACATGATTTGCCTAGTGGAAAGTCACCGGCAACCATAACACTACATGAAATGTCTGCTTGATAATCGTCATTACTCCTGAGTAAGATAACCATACCACAACCTTAATCTTAACCATAGTGTAAGGATATTTTATGAAAAGGATATGGGAAACACACCTTGAAATAGGCAGTTTGAGAAAGACTCAAATCTCTGGGCATGTTGTGTAACATCAATAACATGTAATACATTAGATTGGCTCATCAACAAAGTACAGCAAAGAATTGGAATTTTCCATTCTTTTCACAATGACTTCTTGTTGTTAGTTTCTCTGTTTTTCCGCTTTGCTGAAGTTGAGGCTCTGAGGTGGCCAATCTAATACCAAGTGCTACACCTGCAGACGTCTGCTCTAAATCAGTCTTGCAGTTGGCACAATGCATTATATTTCTCACCAGTGATCATTCCATCACTTTTGACAAGGTGCCCTACACTTCTGTGCAGATGTGCACCCCTTAACCATAATGGAGCTGCCTTTGTGCTTCACAGATGACTGCACGAGGTATCAATGTGACTTTAAACAACTACTCTTTTGTTGTGAACCAACAATTTTAAATTTGGACTTATTGCTCTATTAGACTTTAAACCACTGGTTGTCCCTGCACAAGTCATGCTTGTTCATGCACTGTAGTTTCTTCTGCTTATTATCTTACTTGAAGAAAGATATTAGATGTAGCAGACATTACAAGACCATTTTTTAAAGATTCTTTACACAGTTAAGTGTGTATTTTGTTGCCAGATATTGAGAAACCACTTCACTGGATTTCAATCTGTCACTTAAGGAAGTGACCTTTAAGTGTGGTTTATCAGATACACATCACTTTGTGGTTTGTTCACTCTGTTTTTAGTCTTTGAATTGCCTAGTTTCTTCAAATTTCTTTAAGACAGCTTCAATGTCACATCCTGAAAATCCAGTTATGTGTGCTATTACTCACTGACTATAGACCTGTTGATAAAAAACACTGATTTGATGTCTGTTGAATTGTGTTGGGGTAACCATTTCTAGACCTCTCACCAAGGAACCCTGGTGTTTGTGGTTGCCATCCAACACACCTTTTGATTTGTTAATCCACACCACAAGTACACCCACTTCAGCTAATCATAACTTCATTTATTTGAATCAGGTGCACAGTTAGTGGAATTTAATAAAAATCTTGAATGGCTGGGATGATTCGAGGAGAGTGTTGGGCACCAAGCTTGTGCTGCTCTTGCCATCTCATAAAATATCAAAAAGTCATAGAAAAGACAAGAAATTTTACTTTTTATTATATCGATGGCTATTTATTCTAATGTTATATGTTGTTTTCACATTTAAACATTTACTACTCAGATATCTAGCTTAAAAATGCTTTTCTTGCAAAGTACCCACTGCCCAAAAAGACATGTCTAATTGTACAAAAATAAGATCTGAGAAAAGTAGAATAGAATAGTGGTGCATTCATCAAGATATAAAAACACAGGAATCAGTACTTCTGAAAATTTAACACAGACAGGAAGAAATGTGAACTTCAAGCTGTCTTATCCAATATATTATTTACTAATTTATTATTGCCAAATTTACCCCTAGAGACAAATAGAGTTCAATCTTATGTCTGACAGGTCCACCCAAATCTACATTCTAGAAGAAATCTAAAATGTGTCAATCCAATGAAGTATAATTCAAGTTGAGAATAAAACAGTAAGACCGTTTAAGAACAGAACCTCTCCAATAAAACGTAAATTTTTTGGGCTCAAGTTGACATGCAAAGTTTGAAGCTCACTGTAATCTTCAAGTAGCAAAATATTTTCATCTTAAAGCAAACTGTGCTCTTTTTAAACATTACTTAAGTTTCCAAGAAATATATTTATAAAGCACCATGTGAAGGTGCATGCTGTTAGCAGAGTTCCATAAAATAAAACATTTCACATACTGTAAATTCATTTATAAATATTTCTGCTGTTGAATCTATCCTTGTTCATTATTTTGGTGACTAACTGGCAAGAATGCCAGTTTTAATCAGTGCCTTCTTTCCTTCTTAACAGAATTAATGGACCATAAACTCGACTGCAGAGAGGGGAAAAAAAAGAAAAAAAAAAGAACAGGGAAGTGGATAGAAACAGCATCCAGACAAGGACATGAGCAGGCAGTGTAACATGTCAGGTACAGCCACACGGCCGGCGGGCAGGGCCCAGAATGCGCTTTGGAAACATGCGACCGTTCCAGGTTTCTAAGGAGTTCCCAAAAATTTTTCTCCGTCTCTGTAGATTTATCATTCAGAGCTAGTTAAGTTAAACAGGAAGCCTCTGGCTGCAGATACAAAGATACAAAGAGAGTGTTAGAGACAACATGCCGAGTGCAGCACAGAAAGGCCTTGAAAATGTGAGCTTCAGGATTTTTGTTTTTTGGCTGATCGATTGTTTATTAAATATTTTCAAATATAGCAAATTAAACAGAACCATATAGAACATATGTAACTCAACAGACATCCTGACAAATTCCCCAATCACCATACCTTATCCTTGAGTCGAGGAATGAAACAGAAATATATTGCCTGAGCAGGGTAGTTAATGGGTTATTCTGAAAACATTTCTTACTTACACCGATTCCACTTTCAAACAGAAAAGGAATAAGAAAATTAAAGTACACAGCCAAGGCAGATGGCTTCTGTCAGGAGACAAACAACATCCAAGTCCACTTCTTGTTCACTTAGGCAGTAAAATAAACTTGGAAAAACCTTATTCTATTTGCCTATATGTGTTAATGTTACATCTGATACTCACTGGATCTTCTCCATCTAACCAAGGATCCCTTTGTTTAGTTATGGTGCAGACAAAGATTTGTGAAAGCCAAATTTTATAGGGGAGAACTGAAGCTGATTACACAATACCTATAAACAGAGAAAAATGCTGGCGGCCCAGAGCTCAATGAGTTAGGAAAGTGAAACTTAAAATACATCTGTTCCTGGAGTTCTAATGTGCAATTTTTTTTTTTTTAAATAGATGTTAACCGCTTTACTCTTGAATTTCAAGCCTGATGAGTTTAGTCCTTACAGATGATAAACAGCGGCCTGAGGTCTCAGAAGTTAATCTGGCCTCCAAATTTGAAAGGTTTCTCATTAGCCACTGCACCGCAGGCCACCTGAGGAGTTATTGAAGCACTGAATGATGTCCTGCATTTGGGAGATTTGTGGTAGACTGACTGCTTACTTCTGCAATTCAGGACATGCCAGAGGGTACACAGCTGCCTGGCATGTCGGCCAACAACAGATCTGACTCACTCCTAATGCTCAGAGAGAAAATGGTCTCTTCCACAGGCTGGTCTCCAGGTGTAGTTTTAATAAACAGCCAATTGAAAAAGGAGACAAAGTAGTAAATACGTAAAAACAATCATGGTGGAAACAAATATTTAATTTTTTATTTTCATAAATCAATTTTTGCTAGTGTTTTCTGGTGAATTTTGCATTATTGTTTTGTGTTGTATTTCCACCTCCCTACTTTGTTGTTTCTGGTTTAAGCTTAAATTTTAGGTGTTTTCATTTTCTGTAGATAGATAGTGTCTTGCCCTCCATTTGTTATTTATGTAATTAGGTATTGTAGTAGGGCCCCCGAGGGCTATACATAGTTTTGCATATGATTCCTTTAATTAGGCTGACATCAGCTAGTACTTAGTGCTCTAGGTCAGTTTTCATTTTTTTTTCAAATATGGCACAGTTTTTAAAGTTCTTACAATAATTTTGCTTTTGAGGTTATTGACTTTTGGCTTTACAGTTTTATTTTTGAGTTTGGCTTTTGGTTTGGGCTTTTTTAATTTTAAGAATTTTTGTTTTCTTGGTAATCATTTTGCACTTATTTTGTATTGTCCTGTTTTGAAGTTATTAACCTGCCATTTCTCTTGTTGCCTTTAAATCTTTTGCTGCGATGTATTGACTGTCATCTTTCCTTTTTGTGAATTTTGATAACTCTTCTTTTGCATATTTATCTCTCTCTTATCTTAAATTCCCTTTCAAGAACTTAATAGTAGTGTTGCATTTTTCTAAACCTTTGTACCTCATTTCCCTTTTCTCATTCTTTAGTTTTGAATTAATGGTTTCTTGCCTGGGCTTTTCTGTACTTTTTGCTACATAGGCAATAGGGACACAACAGTTTAAAACTGAGATAATCTGAAGTTAGATCCCAATCAATCTGTTCTAACTATAAAGGATCCAATCATTCAGTCTACATTATCATCATCACGAACGTAGCTGATGCCTTTATCCGAGGTAATTTATAATACCTAGACATGTTGCAACTGTGTTCAGTTTTTTTCCCTTGCACTTTGTTAGGTGACTTGCTCATGGTCTTGTAGTGTGGCAGAGATGATAGGTTAGTGCTGTGCCACTAACTAGAGAGGAACCGATTGATCAAGCAGTGGAGAATATGCCTGGTTTTGTCCTTAATTTGCGATTTGCTGTCAATTTTTAACAGGCATCAAAAGAGCGACCTTACAAAGACAAAAGGCAGAAGG
>JANRMT010062791.1:167685408-167698568 GCA_026402145.1 Polypterus bichir lapradei | reverse complement strand
ACTGTCAAAGTAAATACTGTGCCAGCAAGCACCAATAGGTCTCATTACAGGCTAACAGTCTGAATTCCATCTGCATTCTATCCCCGCTTGTCTTTGTGGCTGCACGGCACCTTGTGCACACTTCAGTAAATCATAGCAGCTCACTTCTGCTCCCTTACATTGAAGTGGATAAGTGACATTTTGTTCACATCCATAAAACTAAAAAAGAAAAAAATTCAAGCAACTTACTTAACTTATATAGTAATGTATGAAAGATGGCTTGGTGATACTTACTCTTAAGGGACTTAACATATACTTGATATTTGCACTACAATAACAACGACAACTTGGCCGTATTATCTAAAGATAATCATCTAATATTTTTGACACTATACTGGCAAAGCATGACATTTATCTATTATTGATAATGTGCAGATGCAGACAAGTTTAGCATGAGACTTCAAAACACATTTTACCTGTTATTTTCATTAGAAAAAAAGTTTTTAAGAAATTTAAACTCCAATTAGCCAAAGATCCTCAAATCTCTTAATTACTTGAGTTAAGAACAACTCTTTGATAGAGAGACTAGAAAATTTAAAAATGCTCCAGCATTGAAATTCGCTAACCAAGTCTCTGAAAGCAGTTGAATGTTATGCCATGCAAACATTTTCTTATTTTGTTTTTTAAAAGGTTAATCTGTCCACCGTAGATAAAAAGGTTCACCTCAGGATCTTATTCCTATCTTTGACTCCAAAATACATAACAATACACAAAAAGAATGTAAATGAATAATAAGCTAAGTTACATAAAGAAAATATTAAAATATAAATTTTTACATTATAGTCAGTGACACAAGAATGAATGAGACATAAAAAAAAAAAAAGATCCTGGCAACACTAAATACTTGTTCAGGATTCTAGCCCTTTTGCTGCACAATGTTTTCCAACACTGTGGGAGAATCATCTGCTGCCTTCCCAGTATGCTGAAGCCAATTACCCCATTTGTGTTATGCTGTGCCAGATGAAGCAAACTTTAAAGCGATATAATCATCAACTTGGCTGCCTTAAACAGCCTCTTGTAGTCTAAATCTATACCCCCTGAGTTATATTCTTTATTTAGACTTTCTGAATTCTGGTTCAGTTAAACAGCCTTGGTTAAGTGCCCATCACATCTTTTCATCTCTACTTCATACCATATTCTCCAAAAAGGGGTTGAAAAAGAATTTCATACTCAATTTCAACCTCTGAATTGCAACAACTAGGATAACTGAGAAAAGAAATTCCAGGAGGTGGACAGATTATGGCAAACATAATTTATAATCCTTTACAGGAAAACTGGTCCATGAACAGATATAAAGGCATACATCCTTGTTCCAAGGAAAAATTAGCATAAATTAAGAGAGTAAGTATACATTTCAATAATCTCACTATATTAACGGAATTTCTTCTGTTAAGGAAATCGAATTACTTTGTCATGCTATTACTATTTAGTATTTATCGGGGTCCCAAAACTAATTTGAGTTTTAGAGTTCTAGATGCTAATAAACTGTATATAAATGAATTATTGAATCTATTACTGTTAAGTTTTAAAAATATATACTATAGGCCTGAAGAAAGCATTTTTTAAAGTGCTGGCCTTCTTACAAAGCCGACTATAATAAACTTTGGTAATGAGAAAAGATCAATGCTGACCAACAATTTTTGTACTAATTTTAATCATTATATTGGCACAGGTTTGGTTTCTTTAACACTAAGATTTCCAAAGCTATATATAAAGGCAAGTGTTACAAAAGATTCAACAATGTTCATGAAAGTGTACTTTTATTTTAAAACAAAAATATTAATTTTATTTTTTATTTGAAAACAATTATAATATTATTGGTGGAGCAACTGTCTCTGCTGTTTCATAATAATTTTGTCTGTACAAGTCTACATTCATTCATTCACGATTTCAAAATCTGAAAAGCTGTAAAGCTCTGCATGGCATTGTCCTCTATGTGGAATCTTTGAGAGTAAGAAATGAACATATAAAGAATTACCTAATACTTACAGTACGTTTTAAACATTGGACATTAAAATCACTGGATTAACTGAAAAATCCATGCTGATAAAGAAAAACCTAATCACAAATGTCAGAATAGCAAGTATTTTTTTATTGTCATGAAATCACACCATGATCCAATCTCAGTTTGCACTAAAGTCAGCTGCAAACCTCTGGTGACTGGAATACAAAGGTTCTTAGAAGTAATTTCTTTACAGCAAGAGCAACAGAAGAACTCCTGTGGCCGTGCACAAACAGACTGCCTCTAAGCCCTGCAAGTGGACTGCTCCCTTGCTCTTTCTCGCTCAGCCTCCAACATTTTTTGTACTTTACTGCCCTACACCAGGGGTCCTCAGTCACGGTCCTGGAGAGCCGCAGTGGCTACAGGTTTTTGCTCCAACCCAACTGCTTAATAAGAAGCCCTTATTGCTCAAGTAACACTTCTGCTTCACTTTAGTTGTCCCACTCGTTAAGATTGTGAACCCTTATTGCTTATTTAAGTATTAAACAGCTGTATTCTTGGTTTTTAATTGCTCCTAATTAGCAATAACATGCAAACAACAAAAGAGACAAGCATTTCTCCATTTAGCTTGTTACCATTTACACCTGTGTGCATTTATCATGTACTATTGGGTTTAATTAAATACTTGGAAGGAAAGTAAAGAGAAAAAAATGAAGGACTGAGAATTACTCATCCATTTTAGCCTTCAAATCATTTGGATGATATCCTTAGAAAGGAGAAGAAAATCTAGGATACGAGAATTACCTGACATAGCGGAGTTAAACCACTAACAAGCCATGAAATTAAATTATTGGCAAGAATTGCTTTCTAATTAAGCAACCGGGTTAAAACAAAAACCTGCAGCCACTGCGGCTCTCCAGGACTGTGATTGAGGACCCCTGCCCTACACTAACCAAATGTGACGTTATGCATGTGTTGGCTATTCTGAGTATGCTAATCAACCAATACTTCCTATGAGCGTTGGAGAGGGAATTGTGAGTGTTCTCTTTCTACTCACATGAACGGCTGTGTCTCAAGACTGCTGTGAGTTCTACAACGCTTCTGTGGCTTTAAGATATTTGTTGGCCTTTTTAATGGTTTTGACATTAAATTTTACATACTGTATAAAATGTCAAACAGCTACAGATAACCTTACAGGCAATAAAGAAGAGGAAAAAAAAAGATAGCATCACTCATTATAAACATCACAGAAAGTACAGTTACTGCAGTAGCTTGTTCACTGTGTCTGTGAAGCACTGAACTGAACTCGATTCTCAAGCCAGATGCATGTTACAGATTTTACTTGTAAAATGTATTTGTAAGGAAAAGTAAAAAAAAAATAAAAATGTCTTATTGAATGTCTATCGCACTCGGGCGGCACGGTGGCGCAGTGGGTAGCGCTGCTGCCTCACAGTTAGAAGACCCGGGTTCGCTTCCCGGGTCCTCCCTGCGTGGAGTTTGCATGTTCTCCCCGTGTCTGTGTGGGTTTCCTCACACAGTCCAAAGACATGCAGGTTAGGTGCATTGGAGATTCTAAATTGTCCCTAGTGGGTGTGTGGGTGTGGGTGTGGATGTGTGTGCCTTGCAGTGGGCTGGTGCTCTGCCCAGGGTTTGTTTTCTGCCTTGCGCCCTGTGTTGGCTGGGATTGGCTCCAGCAGACGCCCATGACCCTGTAGTTAGGATATAGCGGGTTGGATAATGGATGGATTTATCGCACTCATTATGAACATTCTCAAAGTTTGTTGCTACCATTCTGGAATAATATAAAAAAAATCTGTACTCCCATACACATTTGGCTCCAAGAATTTCAGATAAAGGACTGGGAACCTGTACTTCAAGGTTAGTCTACTATTAATAACACTTCTTTATAGAGAACACTTCAATAGTGATTTGTATTTTGACAAACTATTTGTAAGTTTTTTGTGAAGTACACCAATAATTTCAATATTGAACAAAGGCTGGGGCAGATGATATGGCGGTTTGAGGAGGGTTAAGTAACATCAGTACAAATTTCTCACACACTCACCTCCTTTCCGTTCTTGGTAAAAAACACTGATGTTAGTCCTGCCTCAAAAGATTCTGGGTGTATGCCACATCCAATTCGATCTCCAGAATTACACTTTGTCCCAAATTGTTGCCCAACTCCATTCCCATTGTACAACCTAAAGGAAAGCAAGCAGGAAAACTATATGAACTGTTAATCACAATGTTCTGCTCCACCTCTTATAGGTATCACAGAAGGCAATGTGTGAAATTAACATAGTACACTTGAGGAACATCAATTTGTTATTGTTTTGTAGTTAGAGCTGTCGTCTCTAACACATAGCTCCTGGATTTTTCAAATGTGCTTAGCTCAACTTCGATTCCAACATGAGTAACCCCCACGAGAACACAAAATCTCAAATATGTGTGATGCATGCAGTGACGGAAAAGATTAACTTCTCAAAAGGCTTGACTCAACAATAGTCAGCCCAAAAATTACATATGTTTTTCATGTGGTTTGTCGAGAAAAAAGGTTCATTGGGTCATTGTTGTATCACGTACAGAGTACAGTGAAATTCTGACTGATGTGTGAATCAATATGCAACATGTTTCCATTCTCTGATACCATTGCTGTTGTGTGTTATTATCTTTCCAGATAAACCATCCTTTACTTTCATTTCTTTTTTTGATGTTAACAGGCAGCTGTTAAAAAATGAGTTGTAAACTGGAAATGCACTGCATAAGTAACAATGCTAAGTGCTCTGTGCCTGTTCAAAGATACAGACTTCCATTCAAAAGCCCAAAGAGTTAATTAAATGAAAGGCTTTCCCTTGGGCTTGTGTGGTTATAAGGCAGTGGTTGTGGCATCCTAAAGTAGACTAGGATTGTTTTGCAGTTAGGGTGCTGCCCATATGAGACTATTACCAATATACTCAAACACAAACAGCACTTGCATAAAAGTCTAGATCCCCTGTCCAATTTGCCTTTGACCCTCACATTTACATCAGTAACTCTGGGGTCCCTGGCTTCTTTCTGCTTGCTTAGTGAATGTAAATTGGCCCAGTGTAAATGAGAACAGGAGAAGGTTTAGAAGTCATGTTGGTCAATGTATTGTATGCTGGTCAAAAAGCAAGTAAGAATTTCCTTGTACTCTGTGACCAAGAAACACAAATTTGAACTTGAATAACAGAAACAATACAGACCCCTGCGCCCAAGTTAATGTTAATTAATCTTAACTGTCCGGCAGTAGAGTACAAGAGGGTATGCAATTGCACAGTGCATAAAGAATAGTGTACCTCATGGCTTATTTATTTATTTATTTTATTTATTTAGAACTGCAATGTTAGCACTTGGTCAGGAATGAATTGTGGAAGTGATACTCTTTTGTATTGAGCGCACCCTGTGGTATAAAATCACATAGACCCGCTACAAAAGTCCCACGATGCATTCAGATTCTCACTGTATATAATTTGGGCCACCTCTTAAATGTATGCTGCTAGCATTGTTTTACAAAGTTTACATTATTTCACAAAGGCTGCATAAGAAGGCAGTCAGAAAAGGCATGAAAAGAGATGAAGTCTAGCCATTAACAATCCCAATCACCTACTTTATTGAAACATCATGGTTTCCTCATAAAGTACTGCAATAACTGCAAGATATTTGGTATCATAAGAAGGTAATTCATGTATTTAGTTCTAGAAGAACTGACTACTACAATTTGTTTGTCATGTTTTAGGCAGGATTCCTCCCACGGCCGTGGTTCAGGTTCACATTTTATGTCTTGTTCATTTTTGATTCTTTGATTTATGTTGTTTATGTGCATTCTTTGTTTTCGTTGATAAATGCAAGCTGCATGTGTTATGTCTCATGTGTTTTGTGGGTGAACCTCCAAAAGGCAGGGCCAATCACTGCCAGGAACTGCCATCCGTCCTATAAATCTGGAGGGTCCCCCACTGTTACTGTCAGGACATTTCAAACATGCCTGGAAGTACAGAAGTCACAACAACTGATATTTTAGTACATACTCAGAACCAAAGTTCCAAAAATGTCAGTACTAGTGTTTCTGCAGTATCGGTAATACATCAAAACAAAGGCTGTTCAACAGGGGTTGTGGGGGGAAAAAACGGTTCATGTAAAATTGACACGTTTGATTTCGAAGCTTTAAAATTGGGGCAAAAGTGAAAAAGGGGGACACATCTGGAAAATTAAAGCACCACAAGTTTCTGAAAATTTTCTGAAATTTTAGTAATATTTTTAACAAAGTAATGATGCAAGTATAAAATCTTACCATACCAAATGATTCACTGACAAACCAGATTTTAAAAGCATGCTGTTACAAAACTGGCTTTAAAGAGTTTGTTTAAATGGAAATATCCTGAATTATCTTGGAATTCACTAATAGCACAAATATTATAATGCTTGCATTTTTAGATTTTGTATGGATTTCAAGCAATATTTTTCAGTTACTGGAAATAAAATGTTAGAATAAATTGAGAATATTCACATGCTAAGATATATCAGGTAGTTTATGATAATATCACTATTTATAAACCTTGTGCTGAAATCCCCACCAGATTATAAACCCTTATTTGTTGTTACACTGGTGGGGGAATTTCTATCTCTGCCACACATTAAAGTTCATTGCATTGTGCTGTATTTTGATATTTAGGAATGCAGATACTTGCTTACTTAAATAATGGTTGGCTAACTACTTGATGAATATAGCAGTTTTTGCTGTTAGTTTTTATATATTTCATAATGAATAAAAAGATATAATATTGATCACTTCAATAATGGGAGTTCTTTAATAAAAACATCACTGAATAAGATTTCTGTTTTTGCTGTAGTATCAAAAGGTATAGAGTATCATAAAACTTTATTGCTTTCTTGTACTTTTCGTTATTTACAGATTTGACCTTCTGCTCTGTTACTTTTGAGTATGAATGTGGATTTGGTGTTATTCGCTCTGATGGCTTTGTATTTAAGGCAACTCCATTTGCCTCAGTGATATATGGAGTTTTAAAGTGATTGAAATACTTTTAGTGGAAATAATTTATTATTTTTAGAAGGATTCTGTGTTGCCCTTATACCTAGATTGGGTCAGGTGGTATAGCTCCTCTAGTGGGTCTTTCTAGGAAGTGCTTTTGGAATGTATTGGGGTTTATTGCTTTGGGTTTCATATTCCATGACAGTGTTATACAAAGGCTACTCAGTTCTGTTTGTAGATTTCATTAAATTAAATAAGCTGCTGCAGGTATTATTACACAACTACATAACTCCTGCCCTTGAGTCTTCACATTGGTTTCCAGCGAAGTTTTGGGATAATTTTGAAATCCTTCATCTAACACATAAAGCTTTAATTGGTCTAGCTTCTACTTACTTTTCTGAATTTACCTGAAGTGCAATTTATGAACCCAAAATGCTACTCTATTAAGGATTCCAAGGATGAATAAAACTAAAGTGAGACATCAAGTTTTTAGATATAGGGCCCCAAAGTTGTGAAATGATCTATCTGCTTGTATGAAAGATACCTCACCAGTCTCAGTCTAAAGACTCACTATTTCAGTGCCAATTATTTCTTCCTAGTATTTATAAATTCATCTGTCATTTAGACCAAAATATATGCAAGGCCATAATTATCAGTTGTTACTGACCCACCTCTATTTTGTTTCTCTTTTCAGCATCTGGCTGTGGCACATGCTTCCATAGCTATACTGCCAGAAACGCCAGAGGTACTGGGAGCCTTGTATTTCTATGGTAAAATAATTCCATTTTTTATTTGGCAGGTGGGTGGCCAATTGGTTTAATTTACCAGAACTGTGAATGTATCTGCCTTAAAGTATAAATGACCATGAACCCCCAGAAGTTTACATAACTTAATAATAATACTATTGTCACATTTTGTTTATATCAATCAATCTGAAAATTGTTCAGTTTTACCATCTGTTTAATGTAATCAGCATTTGTATAAATGAACATTATGTAATAAATGTGACAATGTATAGAGTCCATACAGGTGAATGCCATATAACTTGTCGCAACCCTCACAATCACATCAATCTCGGGCACAAAACTCATAAAACTGACTCAGTGTATTTAAAAAATGACCACAGTGTTCCTTGCAACTTACTTGCCATCATCAGCGTGGTATGCCACAGAGTTAGGAAGCCATCCGGGCTGGTGGTCCAATTTGTAGTATTGAGGTACTAAACCCACTGCAATGGTTCCCCTGACACCGGTATCCAATATTGTTACCTAAGTAGAAAATAAAATTCAATACACACATAAGAAGGAATAAATATTTTCATTGTATTATTTTATACACAATTATCTGCTCTCATCGGCAGATAGGGCATCATGACTTAAAAATAATTGCCTGCCATTTTTTATGCAAACATGGGCACTCCTTTCTTCCAAGGTATAGCTCCTAATTTTATGCAGGACTAAGTACTATAATCATGCTGTGCTGTAATCTGTTTGCACCCAAAGGCAACATTTGCCTACAAAATGAAGGGGCTTTGTTAAAGCACTGCACGCCCTCGTTTCTTTAACCATGAAGGTATTTTGCGGGGGTCGCTGGGTGGGATTAATAGTAAAAATTCCTGAACATTTGCAGTGAGTGACGTATAAGGCACTGCACCCTTTTTACTTCTCTACACTGCCTTCCCAAAACCAAAAATGACTTAACCCATTTGTGACAAGGTGAACATTGTCAGGTTACAAGAAAAAGAAAACTTCAAAGCACTTCAGTGAAGACTTTTTTTGATTGAGAGAAAAGTGAATATTCAAAAATTGTGATTCTAAAATAGATCAAAAACTATTGCAAAAAAACAAAAAAACAGGAATAAAGTACTGATATTCAAGAGAATTAATTGCCTAAAACATATAGTAGCAGTTAACAGTAAGCATCACACTAAATCAGAAAAACTTTTGTCAGCCAGCAGTTCTTCCATAGTTCACCTTGACACCTTTTCAAATAATACAATAGTGGCTTCCCCATTGCACTTTACTAAACATCAAATGTCACACCGTTAACACTGCCTATGGGTCCCTTACCTAGGGTACAATTCAGGCTTAAGATCTGCCATTCAGGTTCAGGAGAAGAAATGGTACATAAGGCTGGATACTTGAGACCTGAATGTCTGGAAGCACTGGTCACTGATGAGCAAGGACATTATTTATACACACATTGTGGCTTTTGAAAGATACTTAATTATTTCAGAAGCAAATTGTTTTAACAAGTCAATGAACCATAGAATAATGCTATACAAACACTGGTCTGGAATAAACAAAATAGGTGGTTTTGTTTTGGGGTGGAAGGGGTGAAAAAGAAGGGCTGAAGTCTTCAAAATAAAATCTAAAAATTGACATATTATCTATCATAATTCTTTATGGGTGTGCTCTCAGAAGAATACATAACTTGCAAATTAATAAGAAAACACCAAAATTTGAAACTGATGGCTGACCATTTTAAAGTATAATATACTGTACTGTAGAACATCTAACTTTTACAGTATATTTCAGAGTATCTAACAAAGAGATGTAATTTACACATGTGCCTTTCACTTTAGCATTCTCCTATCATGATTCTTAAAAAAGAAAAAACATTTTTTTCCCCCAATATTCAAAAGGTTATTAATTATTTTTCAAATGACTAATTATTTACTTAATTGAATTCTGCTATTTTGTCTCACGTTGGTGTTTGCCGTGGAGAGCAGTTTTGAAAGCAGCATGCATCATGTCATGTGACAGTTTAAAGATCGGTGTAATGGAACCATAATTATCCTCTACAGCGCATCTTCAACCTGAGCCTGGATCAGGGGAGAGTCCCAAGGCTTTGGAAAACATCTTGTATCACCCCTGTCCCAAAGGTATCACGACCTAGTGAGATGAATGACTTCCGGCCTGTTGCTCTGACATCACATCTGATGAAGACCATGGAGCGGCTGCTGCTTCACCACCTGAGGCCACAGGTCCGCCACGCCCTCGACCCTCTGCAGTTCGCATACCAGGAGAAGGTGGGAGCGGAGGATGCCATCATCTATATGCTACACCGATCCCTCTCCCATCTGGACAGAGGCAGTGGTGCTGTAAGAATTATGTTTTTGGACTTCTCTAGCGCCTTTAACACCATCCAACCTCTGCTCCTTAGAGACAAGCTGACTGAGATGGGAGTAGACTCACACCTGGTGGCATGGATTGTGGACTATCTTACAGACAGACCTCAATATGTGCGTCTTGGGAACTGCAGGTCTGACATTGTAATCAGCAATACAGGGGCACCGCAGGGGACTGTACTTTCTCCGGTCCTGTTCAATCTATATACATCAGACTTCCAATATGACTCAGAGTCCTGTCACGTGCAAAAGTTCGCTGATGACACTGCTATTGTGGGCTGCATCAGGAGTGGGCAGGAGGAGGAGTACAGGAAGCTAATCAAAGACTTTGTTAAATGGTGCGACTCAAACCACTTACATCTTAACACCAACAAAACCAAGGAACTGGTGGTGGATTTTAGGAGGCCCAGGCCCCTCATGGACCCTGTGATCATCAGAGGTGACTGTGTGCAGAGGGTGCAGACCTATAAATACCTGGGAGTGCAGCTGGATGACAAATTGGACTGGACTGCCAATACTGATGCTCTATGTAAGAAAGGTCAGAGCAGACTATACTTTCTGAGAAGGTTGGCATCGTTCAACATCTGCAGTAAGATGCTGCAGATGTTCTACCAGACGGTTGTGGCGAGTGTCCTCTTCTACGCGGTGGTGTGCTGGGGTGGCAGCATAAAGATGAAAGACGCCTCACGCCTGGACAAACTTGTTAAGAAGGCAGGCTCTATTGTAGGAGTAAAGTTGGACAGTTTAACATCTGTGGCAGAGCAACGGGCACTAAGCAAACTCCTGTCAATCATGAATAATACACTGCATCCACTGAACAGTGTCATCTCCAGGCAGAGGAGTAGCTTCAGTGACAGACTTTTGTCACTGTCCTGCTCCACTGACAGACTGAGTAGATCGTTCCTCCCCCACACTATGCGGCTCTTCAATTCCACCCGGGGGAGTAAATGCTAACTTTTTTTCATTTTTATTACTATTTAATTTAATATTGTTTCTTTGTATCAGTATACTGCTGCTGGATTATGTGAATTTCCCCTTGGGATTAATAAAGTATCTATCTATCTATCTATCTAGATTAGAATGGTAAAATGATTTTCCACTTGTCCATATGACATAATTAAAAACAATCCCAACTTTCTATTGATGCAAAGCTTCTGTGTCTGGAAGAAGTATAGGGAAGATAACTTTTTACCTCAAACTCAAATTTCAGCTGGTATGCACTGGGGCAACAACATCACCATAGCCACTACTACAGTTGTGTGTACAGAGGTAGGAGGATAAAAACAAAAACAAAATACCAGTATGGTATGGTCCATGCAGTACTTCCATGTAATTTACATCTTACTGATAGCACAGGAAATCAGAACATTGGCTGTGGTTGGGCAAACAAGATCTCAGTTGTCTTCACTTACATTATTCTTTGAATGTGTTTCAGTGCAGGCTTGCATTTGTGTGTGCCTTTGTACATTAATATTTAAATAAATTATGTATCTCAAAAACTAAATATGCAAAAATGTTGTAAACCAATAAGCCTAGTCCTCTAGATAAACAGAGCAGACTGTAAAAACAGATTAAACCATTTCTGTGGCAGTTACCATTAGACATACTGTAGGTCAAATATTTTTTGAAGGATATGAAGATAAATACTGGACCAAATTGGACAGAAAACAATAGATCTGGAGCCTATAACAAGACAAACACAATGCAATTTATTTGAAAAAGACAGATCAATTTCTTTGGGAAATTGTGTCATACATGGATTCTATGCAGTGACGTTCAAAGACCTTTTGGTGGGCAGTCATTAATAAACAGGAGACGGAGCACTTTATAAGACAGATGTTTTTACATTTCAATTGTCCACAGCCTTTTTTACCTTTTCTTCTATGTTTCATTTTCACTGGAAATGTGGATGCATTGTCAAGGACATTAGCAAAAAATATTTGTCCATGATTTCTGATAACATCATTATCAGAAATGACACTATACACCCTTTACTTATATTTTAATAATAAAAGATATCTTACAAAGACAAAAGAACAAATAATGGAATTCCCATCTAGTTGTACGAAATACCATCTGTACTTTAGGAGCAAGAGTTCGCATCATAGTACATTACTGTAGCTTACAGGCTATGCAGAAAAACTTTCATCTTTGCTGCATGATTTTTAAGTCAGAGTATGTCAATGTTATGGAACAGCATTGCTGTATCGTTGTACAGAACGAACATCATATTCTGTTGCCATACTTGCCCTGTGCTTCACAGAATTTCAGAAGTCGTTTATTTCAGAACATTACACAGTTAAGGTAAGATTATTCTTCTGTTATCATGAACGTTAGCAGATACTTCTACTATTTTGTCCATATCCATGTGTTGTGTGTGGCTGTCATTAATGGAATATGTAACATTTAATAGCTTAACTCATCTACAGTTAAAATTACTTTAATAATCTTGTCAGCAAACCCAAGTTTTTATCAGAGTTTTTTAGCTCACCCTCCTGATACATCAAAGAAACCAGTAAAAAAAAAAATCACTTCTAGATTAATTCAGCAATATCCTCATAACCCATTATAATGGACAGCCATACATGATATAAAATGTCTGCTGTCTCATCTATATGATAAGCAAAAAAAAAAAAAAGTTTTGCTCGTGTATAACAGCTACACTAAAATCATACTGTGTACAATGTGACATGCCAGAACTCTAGAAAATGCAGATAATGACAAAGTTAAATATCAATATGTTAGCAAGCTTTGCAAACACTTCACATTTTTATACATGGTTACCCCCATTTTCAGGGGCTCAAAAGCATTCGGACCTAATAACATAATCATAAATACAGTATAACAATCACTGTCAATACTTGGATGAAAGTCCTTTGCAATCAATGACTGCCTGAAGTCTGGAACCTATGGCAATCTCCATGTGCTGGGATTCCACCCTAGTGATGCTTTACCAGGCCTTCACTGCTGCTGTCTTCAGGTGCTTCTTATTTATTCGACTTTTCGCCTTCAGTTTTACCTTCAGCAGGTGAAATGCATGT
>JANRMT010062791.1:167670573-167685008 GCA_026402145.1 Polypterus bichir lapradei | reverse complement strand
TTCGACTTTTCGCCTTCAGTTTTACCTTCAGCAGGTGAAATGCATGTCCAGATGGGTGGAGGTCAGTTGATTGATTTAGTAATTAAAGAACATTCCACTTCTTTGCCTTAAAAAGCCCTTGGTTTGCTGCCACAATATGTTTTGCCTTATTGTCCATCTGTACCATGAAGTGCCGTCTTATCTGTTTTGCAGCATTATTCTGAATCTGAGTAGACAGTATAGCCCTGTACACTTCAGAATTCATTCTGCTACTTCTGCTAGCAGTCATATTGTCAATCAGGGACCCACTTCCTCTGGCAGTCACGCATACCCATGCCATAACACTTCCTCCATCATGTTTCACAGATGATGCGATATTCCGTTTCTTCTCTTCTCTTTCCAACCTTCGGTTATATATTGATTTATTGATATCAGTTTCCTTTGTCCAAAGAAAATTGTTCCAGAACTGGACAGGCTTTTAAAAATGTTTTCTGGCAAACTCTAATCTGTCATTCCTGTGCTTGAGGATTACCAGTGGTTTGCACCTTGTGGTAAACCCTCTATATTTACTTTCATGAAGTCTTGTAGACTTTAGCAATAATAAGCCCACCTCCCAGAGAGTGGTCTTGGTTTGGCTAAATGTCATGAATTGGTTTTTCTTCACTAAGGAAAGAATTCTGCGATCATTCAACACAGTTGTCTTCCATGGTTGTCCAGGCCTTCTGATGTTACTAAGTTCACTAGTGCGTTCCTTCTCTTTAAGAATATACCAGATGGTTGACTTGACCATTCCTGGTGTTTTCTCCTCTCTCTCTCTAAAGAGTCTGTTTTGTTTTCTCAGCCTAATGATGGACCTCATATTGAGAGTTAACAGTGACAGCTTCCAAATGCAAATTGCACATTTGGAATCAATTCCATACCTTCTACCTGCTTAATAGTTAATGAAATAATGAGGGACTTGCTCACACCTGGCTATGGAACAGCCTACCAATCAACTGTCTAAATACTTTTGAGCCCTTGAAAATGGGGGGGCTATGCAGAAAAATGGCATTCTTAAATGGCTCATACAACATTCTCTGTTAAACCCTTTGAATTAATGCTGAAAGCCTACACTTCAATCACGTAAGTATTTCTTCATTTCAAACCCACTGTGGTGGCGTATAGAGCAAAAACCTATAAAAATTGTGTCACTGTTCAAATACTTATGGACCTAACTACATATAGATTTATAAATTACAAACAACAGCAATATGCTAACCTTACTTGTACAAATTGCAGCAGTTGTCTTCTTTATATAATGCAAATCCACTAAACTTTCAGTTCAAAGGGTTCAAACAGCAAAAAGAAAGTGGCTCGATGAATAACTTGTGATAACAGCCAATCAGGTACATTTTTCTCCGTTTCCTTTCCAAATAGAAGAAAAGGGCATTTGGGCCACCAAAGGGAAAGTGAAAGGGGCTTGAGCCCCTGCATCTTCCTTTTTTTGTATTTCCCTGTCTCTATGATCAGTGTGGATATCTTGGAAATAGGTTGTTCTTAATTACTGTATCCTTGCTAGGATGTAGTCATCCAGAAGCTCTATGCAATGCACAAAAAATGTATAATTTTCTGACGTACTAGGGTGTTGTACCGTGTTTGCCATTATGAATGTAGTGAGAAGTCAAGCAAAATGACACCTTTTATTGGCTAACTTAAAAGATTACAATATGCAAGCTTTCGAGGCAACTCAGGTCCCTTCTTCAGGCAAGATCAAGAAGGGACCTGAGCTGCCTAGAAAGTGGCCTCATTTTGCTTGACTTCTCATTAATGTTTGACAAAAATTAGTAGAAAATCAATTTAGATTTTCCACAGGCAAACACACACACACCATGCTAAAATATAGCACTTTTACTCGGTGCTTTGACATTCGTAGAATTTAAACATTACTCGATTGTGAATTTCTGACCCCATCACCAAACTTCCTTTTTATGTGGAAGCAGAAATTGCGTGACTGAGAAGAGAGTATTCAGTAGTGACTCACCAAATATGTACTCATTCATTCATATTATAGAAGGCTGGAGAACAATACAAATACTAGCAGATACAAATAACTTATAAGAGAGTGGTGTGCAAAGTATTGCACTATGGGTTGACATCAAAACCAAATGCTTTACTTACAACCACAGATATCAAGTCTTTATATCAATTTAATTAGGAGAGTAACTAATTTTATTTCTCTAATCTTGCTTTTTCAGTTATGAAAGATCTACATATTTGGAACTCATTACAGAAAGTGAAGCCCAGCCCTTGTAAGGATCAAAGCACTGGGAGTGGCTCGGAAAGTTTGCGCTTGCTGTTTGCATTACTAGGTGAGGCCTTACATGTTGAAAGTTGTGTGTTTGGTACTACGATGATAAGTAGTATTTGATGTACAGGTCACAATAAAACTGCTTGACAACATCTTTTTAATTATAGTTCGGCAATAATAAAATAATTACAAAAACTTGACATATCAAGAATGTGTTGCAAAAGGGTAAATTATACCTAGGAGGTAAAAGAAATTAACTTTATACGTTTTACAATCAGTAGAACAGAAAAATGAAAGGAAAAAGATTATATAGTTGCTGCTCCGTTTCTTGAGTGACAGAGATAATGTATACAGACATAAAAGACAAAATTGTTAAACAAATACAAGTAAAGCAAAAAGCACCAAGTAGACAAAACAAAAAGAGGACCACACTCAGAAGTAGATCAAAATCCACAGAAAACATACAGCTTTGTCACCAAGTCCATCAGGTGACCTGGGGTTAGAATATGGTCACCGTCCCTCTTGCGGGTCGTCAAAGGCAATTAAAAAGTGTTTTTGGTCAGGAAGGACAATCATATTTACAAAATTCTGCTCCAATGCTATCTTGATGATGAGACAAAAATGATTATTATAAACCATGGATGGGGTACAGCTCATAGTACTTCTTGGCCACCACAGAATTATAGATTATAAGGAATGCTAGATTTATTTTGGAAAACGTAGGGAAGGTCTGCTACATTTATAAGTTCATTAATCTCACAGAATACAGTGAAATTGTATGTGCTAAACAACAGGCACTGTTTCACCACTTTCCAGCACCACAATTGGTGAATATAACTACCTTACCATCTGCCTTCTTTACGTGAAATAATTAACTTACCTTGAAACTTCTGTATGCCCTACCCAAAAAGTTTCAGAACATATTACATATGAGTAATTGAAGTAATGATAATGATGATTACTCCAAAACACTAAGATGTAAAAGATCATGTACCATTTAAATTATGTTGTAAAAAAATGAACCGGTGGTTCACATAAAATGTCTCTTTAAAACTCGTGATCACTGATGGGAAAGTTACTTGCAGTAATTATCACCTTGTGAACTTACTATACCTTAGAATAACTGATACGGCTGATATAAGTGGAACAAGAAGCAAAGAAAGAAAGAACAGAGATGAGAATGATCAGATGGACAAATGGGAGTCTCATTCCAAAGGATGCCCAGGATCATGACAAGTGGAGGAAAAACATTAGATGGCCTACCAGCTAACCTGGGAAAACCTGGAAAATGGCTGTTAAACCGATGACTATCATAATGTCTTTCTTAATACCTTGGATTAAACTTTACATCACTGAGCAAATTAGCAAAGGCATTCTTTAGGGTTTAAGCAATCATTTGTCAAATAAAGCAGGATTTCCCCTGAGAAACATTACCATGGACTTGTGGGAAGATGACTAGGTTACACAAGTCACTTATTTGGACAGGTATTAAGCCTGCTCATTTTGTAGCCATTGCATTTGACTGTACTCTACTTTTCCCTTGGACAGCTGTTTCTTTAAGTTGGATGTAGAACCACTCAACAATACAAAAGCCAATGGATACATAAAAGTGTTTCTTATCTCCTCTCAGCTTCTCAGAGTCAGAAAGGGAAACTAATCCTAAAATCAGCACTAGCTGGTAAGAAGGTTACAGTACACCACAGACAAAAGCACACACCAGAGAACATATACTATGAAAGAGAATATTTTACAATGTAGAAAAAAATGGAAGAATAATATCTTAATGAAAAAATGAATATAGTTCTTCTACAACTATGCTGTATTTGGTATACAAATGTGTGTAAAAACTAAAAATCATTATATCTGTGCAGCAAAATTATATACGCTTCAAGTATTTTATAGTGCTAATAATAACTATGCTACTTTTCATTCTGAGTGATTTGTTTTTGAGTTATCATCTCCACAGGCTCACATCCTTACACATATACAAACACAAAAAAAACAAAATTTAATCAAGTCATGGTTAAGATGCGTAAAATTTATAAACCTGTTGAAAACTGAAACCTTAAATTTTGACCCCATCACAATTTTATCTGCTTTTATATTATATACAGTATGTAAACATATACAGTCCATACATATACAATGTTATAAAAAGTATTCAACTCTTGGGAAGTTTTCACATTTTATTATTATACAAAATTGAATCACCATACCATTTTCTAAGCCCACTTAAACCTGAGCAGGGTGCAGGGGGTCTGGAGCCTATCCCACAAACATTGGGAGCGAGACAGGAACCATTTCCAGAACAATCCACCAGTCCATCGCTGGGGACATTGAATCACAATGGATTTAATTTAGCTTTTTTGATATTAACCAATAGAAAAAGTCTCTTTAATGTCAAACCAGATCTATGCAAAGCAGTCTAAATTAGTCACAAGTATAAAACAAAGTAATTGTATTTAGTAGATGGCAGCCATGGGTTTGTGTGTGCAAGTCTCTCTCTTCATCAGCTTTGCACATCTGGACACTGCAACTTTTCTCCATTCTTCTTTGACAAAACTACTCATGCTGTGTTATGTTGCAGGAGGATCGTGCGTGAACAGCTTCTTTCAAGTCCAGTCACAAATTCTCAATTCGAATCAATTCATCCACTCCAGAATATTTACAATGTTGTTTTTAAGCGATTCTTTA
The DNA here is from genome assembly GCA_026402145.1 of Polypterus bichir lapradei. Lineage (NCBI taxonomy): Eukaryota > Metazoa > Chordata > Cladistia > Polypteriformes > Polypteridae > Polypterus > Polypterus bichir. The sequence goes on along the minus strand of JANRMT010062791.1, from coordinate 167,680,048 downwards.
AGCATTCTGTGCAAAAACTTACTCCGAGGCAGGATTCTTGCAGACTGCTTCAGGTTCCCCACATAAAATGTGAAAACTTCCAAGGGGATGAATACACTGTATGCATATGTATATACATACAGACATACTGTACACACACTGCATAGCTATGATATATACATTTTGTAGGGAAAGAAAAAAACAAAGTAAAAACTGATGAAAAATGTTAAGTACAAAACCGAAGTCTATGAACTGTAAAGAAAAATTACATGTGGCTAGGTCATTTTTAGAAAATGAAGTAGATTTATTTTGTAATTAGGGAAAAAGAAGATAAATGGAGACAAAAACCTAAAAGCTGTTTAAGATATGCTGAGTTGGTATACAATTGGGATCAGACAAAAACTGATTAGTTTCAAAATGAATTTGCGGTTCCCATAGTTTCAATACTGGGTTACAGCACTGACAGACATTCTCAGGCAGGTAACACCCTCTAAATACTTAACGTAAGAAGTGGTCAATGCCAAATGTTTTGGTTTTACTGGTTGTTCACCCCCATTATCAACTACTTTGTGAAGCTGCACTGCTCAGTGAGTCATTGGAAACCAGACTTAACAGATTCTTTGACGAACAATATTGCTGAACAAAGACTCACAGACAAGGAAAGGGCAATTCTGACCACAACACACCTGGGCAATCCTCGCTCAGGGTGGAAAAAGCCTATCTTCAAACACAATTGAAAAATGAAGCCTTCACCACAATGTGTAGAGTAAGCATTTTACTTTGCTATGGAGGTGGATGTGATAAGTAAGTGAATGAATCACGAACAGCAGCAGTCCCCCACCCCTTCCTATGTAACACTCAGGTCAGCAAGGTGAGCACAAAGTAAACAGAATGAGTGATTGGGGAAGACATGTGTGAGGTGCACTTTAGTTTAATACAGTCATGTGAAAATGTAAGTACACCCCATGAACAAGATTTGATTTTCACTTAAACAGTACCGATTGACAAAGGTGATAACAACAAAAATCATGCCATATTTACATTTTGTAGTTCATTGTATACAGTAATTTAAATAAATATAAATGCAAATTAAGAATGAGGTACAAATGATTAGAATATCATGAGAGGGGATCTAATATGGTGCTGTCTTATTTAACACTAGAATTACCACAGCCTACGAAAAAACTCGTAGATGCGGCCCACCTTAAATCCATTCGCACCTCTCTGCCAGTGTCTTTTGTCCTGTAAATGTGCCAATAAAGACAAGCAGCAAGCAGCCTGCTATTCTAATACACTGCTGCAGAACATGCACAAAGTTCTCCCAACTCATACCTTGATTATCTGGGAGTGAAGTGCTGGAGTTTTAGAGTGGAAATAATAGATTGTTATTTGGAACACATGCATTTCATGTGTGTTCTGTTTCTACAATAATCTGTGTAAACACATTGTTAAAACAGAAACTTTTTCATATTTAAGTAGTAAATGGCAAAATGTAGGCATAAACTATATAATGTGTGAAGCCTGAAGTCCAAAGATCAAATAAACACTTTCACAAAAGGTTCAAGGAAAAGCTTCCGTGGCTTAGCGGTAAGATTTGCTGACTTGTAATCAAGAGTCCCCGGTTCGATCCATACTGCCTCCTATATTTGTTATTCTCAGTAGTGAGCTGCTCTTATTGTTAATATTGTACACTACACACATTTGGTTTGTGTCTGTAACAGACGGTGTACATTTCTAGGATTTTAGAAAGTTACTGTTTTTTTTCACTTTTATTCTCTCACTCACGATCACGATACATACTACCGCCCTAGGGATCTGATGCTGTTAGTTTTTATTTGAAACTGGGAATAACTGTTGATGTGAGTGGTGTTTTGAGGCAATGGAACTGGACATTCTCTGATCTGGAGGGATAAAAGCTGAAACACAAACGCTGGCGAATCTGCCTTCTTTGTTTCTCACCGTCACTTGATTTTTTTTTTTATTCAGTTTTATTGAGTGTTCCTGCTCACGCTGAATTAGTATGCATCTTACGGTTCATGATGTCAAAAAAAAACAAAACAGAGACATAGGTATATAGGATATTTGGAATTATTCATTTTATGACCTGTATAGTATATTTCAGAAAACATTGTGGCATGGATGCAACATTATTCATATTACTCATATTCATTCGCATAACATCTTGCGGTTGTAATCAGTGACCATGTGTTTTTATTTTTCCCCGGATCTTGCCAGTCCCCACATGTTGCTGTAAGCTGTTTCTTTTGTACTCCAGGACATGCAGAGGAAAGAATAGTACAGAGAGGTCAGTTCAGCGCTATATGCAATCATCAAATTCAAATGCTAACAGTTCACACACACGCAAGGACCGTCCTTCCTACATTTGTACATTTGCAATGTACACACTTCTCTCAGACAAGGTAAAGATAAAGTTATATGGCCACAGTACCAGAAGACATGCTTGGGAAAAACCAAAGACAGTACTTGACCAGAAGAACCTGATACCAACTGTAAAATAAGATGGTCAAAATGTTATAGGTTGGGACAGCTTTGTTGCATCAAGACCTGAGCAGCTCACCATCACAAAATCAGCTACTCTTCATTGTACAGCGGATTCTTGAGAATAATCTGTCAGAACCTCAACCCAAAGTGGAACTTTCAATATGACATTGAACCTAAACATACAAGTAAATCCACCAAGGAACGGATGAAAAGAAAGAAATGAAGGGTTCTAAAATGGCCAAGCCAAAGCCCTCCTCTGAATTCCATTGAGATGCTTAGTTGGGGGTGTTGAGACGGGTTGTGCATACAAGACACCCCCTCAATCCTCACACAGCTAAAAGTGTTGGAAAAACTTTGTCCCAGTCAATGTCAGAGACTGATTGGCAGCTTTAAGAAATGAGCAATATTAGAGTCAAGGGTGTCCTTACTTTTTCCACAAAAAGAAATGACATATCTGTTCATTTTTGTTTAAAAATTATTTCAACTGAGATTTTTCAATTTTTTTTCCCCAATTACCTTTTTTCTAAACATGCTGTTTAAATGAAGATCAAATATTTATATGTCCACTTATATTAAAATTGAAAAAACACTTGTGTACTTTATCACATGAGTGTATGATATGATGCCCTTCTATGTGCAGGCTGAAGGACAACAGTTTCATACTGTAACATAACACAATTCCCAAACCTGTTTAACCCAATGAAAGTTTCAAGGACCAATTTCATTGTAAAGCCAATAGGTAAATGATTATAGCCAATCTAAAGGATGCTAATAAGTCACTTAATAAATACTGGATTCCTGACTGATTGAAGAGAACATTTTCAAATAACCACACCAAAGCCAAGGACAAATTAACAAATTTACTAACCCCACCTCACCCACCCAATTCACAAACTATCAGCAGCAACTAGGCCTGGGTAAAAATATTGATTTTCCGATTGTTATTTGTCATTTAAACAATTCAATATTGATTTTCAAGTCCATCCATCCATTATCCAACCCGCTATATCCTAATTACAGGGTCACGGGGGGTTTGCTGGAGCCAATCCCAGCCAACACAGGGTGCAAGGCAGGAAAGAAACCCTGGGCAGGTCGCCAGCCCACCACAGGGCGAGCGTGCACGTACACACACAAACACACACACGGGACAATTTAGAATCGCCAACGCACCTAACCTGCATGTCTTTGGACTGTGGGAGGAAACCCACGCAGACACGGGGAGAACATGCAAACTCCACGCAGGGAGGACCCGGGAGGTGAACCCAGGTCTCCTAACTGCAAGATCAATTTCGTGAACCTCTATCCTGCTCAATTACTATCTTCGTTGTTGGAGTCCGATCCAGTAGATGACACTAATGAGCCTGTTAAGGCTTCATACTGAAAAAGCACTTTACTATCTCTTTAAAATGGTGTGTCCTCTTTAACTGAAATCGGCTCCTTCGACATTTAAATCAGATGTGTGGACTTATTACGGATTCAAATGGTGCGTCTGTAAAGAAGAACTGGACAAAAGCAAAGCCATATGTAAGCTGTGTAAGTCAGATGTTAATTATTGTTGTAATGCAGCAAACTTGAGAAATCATTTACCCTGATGTCACCCATAAACATAATCTCAGCCGACATCCAAACAATCCACACTGTAGATGGTGGGTAGCTCTAAGCTTCAATTTAATTTGGCTCATGCCCAAAAAAAACAACAGAAATCTATAGCCGTTTTTATCTGTAAAGATAAGAGACCCTACACCATTGTTGAAAACGAGGGCTTTTGACAAATGATACAGGTTTTTGAACTGCGGTATGCTATACCAACCAGAAAGCAATTGAGTGAAGTTATTGTACCAAGGCTTTAGGAAGGTCTTAAGCAAAGAATCGCCACGTCTCTCAGGCCAGTGGAGAGAGTAGCCCCAAACTTGCAACAACTGAAGAGCCAGGGCAGCAGATTCCTAATGTGAAAATAAAACATTAAAAATGAATGGGTAACTGTGATGGATGTATTGTAGACAGGTGCACAACATGCCAGTCACACCGGGAGCAACCTCATTGCCTATATACAGAGCTGCTGAGAAGACTTGCTGTTGTTCTAAAAGCCTTTCCAGCATTTGCAGTGTGCTGTTCCATTGTGTTGACTGCATCAGTCACAAGTTTGTGTGTTGGCAAGTCCAATAAATGTTGCTTTTCTTTAAGCATGTGGCTAGCTGTACTGATACGGTGGAAAAAAGTTTGCAAAGTGGCTCACTTGGAAAAGCAAGCAGGCAGTTGTTGGAATTTTCAGACCACTAGTGAGCATGTGCACAAAGCGGGTGACTAGAAGTAGCTCCATAATCACGGCATTATCAGTCACAATATCCCGTTCATTCAATGACGCTGTCAACAAGCATCAGTTCTAGATCCTCATTTTAAAATGCTTCCTTTTTGTCAGAGGACTGTAAGGACACATTTACAAGACTAATTAACGTGACTGCTACAAGTGAGCAACTGAAGATATGTGTAACTTGTAGAATTATAGAAAGACACAGGTCTTTCTGCTGTATCTTTAATTTCGACTAAAAAAAATATTATTTTAAATGTCCAATAGGGGAATAAATCTGGCTAGAAGTTTAGATGAAGGGTGTCTACATAAGTATTCTTAACAAACAAATAGGTTATTGAAGAACATTTATTACTTAATAAGTAATATTTGATTATTCTATGCTAGCTGTGTGCTGTAAAAAGCCCGGGGTCCTAGAAAGTATTGAAATCGTCAGAAAAAAAAATTGAAATGTAGAGATGTCAAGGTAATTGGAAGGAACTACTTTGGGCATCTCTCTCTTAGGAGGTTTCCTTTTGCTGGCATGCTCGCCTCGCTTGTGAATTAGCGAGGGGAGGAAAAGTAAAAGGGATACCGTTTTGCCGATGTGGTCGCCTCGCTTCTGAAATTAGCCACTAAGCGAGTGACCCTTTGGAGGTTTTGCTTTGCCAATGTGCTGGCCTCACTTGTGTATCCTTGGAGGTGGAGCCCTTACCCCGACTCCACCTCTCACTTCCGGGTTGGATAGACACACACACTTTCACGCATAGACATGTATATATAAGATTAATATTACTTGCAACATGATATAGATGTTTTATAAAGTAGATGCCATTGCATTGTATTAAAACAAGGAGCCCCCCCCATAATATGTGTGGACTCTGATGTGGAGATATATATGTTATTTAATTTATGGTGAATTTTGAATGAGTGCAGTGCTGTGAAAAATCTCTCTTTTTTTTTTTTTTTAAAAAAAAAGCACTGGTATTTTGTTCTACATGCATATGTTATGAAATCAAATAAAGTGTTACTGTAATTGGTCACATTATATTAATGTTCTCCATGCATTGTTAAGTAATTTCTAAAAAAAGCTACCACATCAAATATATAAGTGCACGCGAATTCAGTTAAGATAAAATTGATATTGAATTGAATCGGGGAATTATGAATCAAAATTAAATTAAATTGGGGCATCAGTGCAGATATCCAGCACTCATAGCAACAGAGAAGGTTCACAATTCTAAGTCTTAAAAGTGACTAAAACAGAGACTGGTTGGTTGAATTCCAGTAAAACCTCTATTCCAAACAGTAACTTTTCAAAAGATGGCATACCACTTACCTCAAAATAACAATTTCCTTTTGACAGGGGGCGAGGTGCAACATAACAACCAACTTCATCTGAGTTCCCTTGATAACTGTAAAAGAAAAAACATTGGTAACTGTTCATTTTTGGTTGAAGTGAAAAGTGATTCAGCACTAAAAACAAACAGCCTGTCATGATTCACTGTAAAAATAACCTACTCGTATTTAAAATCACAAATACAGTAATCCCTCCTCGATCGCGGAGGTTGCGTTCCAGAACCCCCCCACGATAGCTGAAAATCCGCGAAGTAGAAACCATATGTTTGTATGGTTATTTTTACATATTTTAAGCCCTTATAAACTCTCCCAAACTGTTAACATTATTAGAGCCCTCTAGACATGAAATAACACCCTTTAGTCAAAAGTTTAAACTGTGCTCCATGACAAGACAGAGATGACAGTTCTTTCTCACAATTAAAAGAATGCAAACATATCTTCCTCATCAAAGGAATGTGTGTCAGGAGCAGAGAATGTCAGAGAGAGAGAGCGAGAGAAAAGCAAACAATCAAAAAATCAATACGTGCTGTTGGGCTTTTAAAGTATGCGCACCGCGATAAAGCGGCCACAAAGAGGGGAGCAATGTGAAGGTAGTCTTTCAGCATTTTTTACAGAAGCGTCCGTATCCTCTAGGCAAACAGCCCCTCTGCTCACACCCCCTCCGTCAGGCACAGAGAATGTCAGAGAGAGTGAGAGAGACAGAGAAAAGCAAACAAGCAAGCACTGCGCGGGAAGCATATCGTATATCATTGAGTTTTATTTAATACGTAATACGTGCTCTGATTGGGTAGCTTCTAAGCCATCCGCCAATAGCGTCCCTTGTATGAAATCAACTGGGCAAACAAACTGAGGAAGCATGTACCATAAATTAAAAGACCCATTTGTCCGCAGAAATCCGAGAACCAGCGAAAAATCCGTGATATATATTTAGATATGCTTACATTTAAAATCCGAGATGGAGTGAAGCCGCGAAAGTCGAAGCGCGATATAGCGAGGGATCACTGTAACTGTGACCTGGTAGGTCTATTTTTAAACATAAAATGGACAATGGCTACATATACATTTTATATCTTCAATTTCAGACTCCTAGCATTGGAGTGACAGATATACATACAAGCCTACAGTTAAGAAGCCTATATCTCATCTCTGATTGCATTAACTGATATTCTGAGCACAAAATATGAGAAGGTCCAATGTGATTTTAGGCACTACACTAACTGTAGTTTATCAAAAAGCAAAAACTTCCTGGAGACTCCAGAAAATAGACAAGCAAATAAAAATCATCTTAGAAAGTCAAAGTATTCTCAGTTATTATTACTAATGTATATTTGACTGATGTCTTTAAAAGACAAATTCTACGTTTTTTTAATTTTTTTTTACATTCAAAACAACGCCAGTTTAAGCTGTCTGTACAAAAATATGGAGGTGGAAATTAAACCAACATCCATATGGTTTAAAAGTCCTGCCCTAAAATCTTCTCTGTGTGATAATAATAATTCTTTGCATTTATATAGCGCTTTTCTCACTACTCAAAGCGCTCAGCAATTGCAGGTTAAGGGCCTTGCTCAAGGGCCCAACAGAGCAGAGTCCCCTTTTTTGGCATTTATGGGATTCGAACCGGCAACCTTCCGAATGCCAGTGCAGATCTCTAGCCTCAGAGCCACGTGATGTATTTTAGCTGACACCTTTCTCTCCAAAGAGACCTGCAAGTTCTAGAAATGGTTTAAATGTTTTTATACATGTTTTCAATATTTTTCAAAGAGCTGTACCCAGTTGCAAGTGCGGCCAGGTTTGAAAGAGAGAGACACTGCACAGAAAAGCCACCACATAAGCTAAACAACAAAATTTTCTGCTGACTAACGGAATTCTCCTTTAGGTGAGAATAATAATAACTGGAGGCCCAGATTCCAATGTCTGATTCTCACCTGTGCCATTCCCTGAGAAGAGGTTGACTAGACGGAAAAGGAGCGTTGCCCTGAAAAATTCCCTGCTAGTGACAGAGGCACAGAATGATTAAGCTATGGAATCAAAATAACGCAGAGAGCCAGAGGCAGGAACTCAACCAGGAACCTTGAGTATTACGATTTGAATGCCTTAGTCAGTAGCCAGACTGCCTGCCTGTTATTTAAATTAAAAAATACAGAAAAAAATAAATGTGACATTCTATTGTATATAACTGCATGTTAGTCAATTCTAAGTTATATTATGGATTTCTAGGGTGGCTGTGTAAGTTACTAATTAATATAAATGCAAATACCTACCATATAAGGCAGTGTCTTAGTGAAGTCAACTGCAATATATTTATAGGCGTTAACCTGCTCAACACACAGACCATGAATGATAATCTCTACTGATTTCTTCACATGTGCCATAGCTTTGAATAATTCAATCACTCATATCAACTGATATGTCAGTCTGCTCACCAAAGGTGGACTTTAAAAACTTTACCAGATGTTGTTCTGAATAAAAAGCAAACACATTTACTTGTGCTTAATGCGAGGAAGAACAGGCGCTCCAGTGATAATATGGTCCTAAACTGACCCTATAAACCAATTACAGTATATAGATCTTTGATTGTGAGGAGTTCACTAAATCTTTAATCAACCCATGCTGACAAAAATGCAGTCCTACAGAGAAAATTATCATCATGTATTTGGGACGTTGAAGATAATATAAATACTGATAAAGGAGGGTGACACAGTGTTGCACACTGTTGGAAACCAAACTCAGGTCTCAGAAGCAGTAAGGCACAAACCATTTCACCTCTATCTTGCCTACTGTATGGAAATAATACTAACTGACCATGAAAAATGCACCTTTATCCACCAATCAATACAGTATGAAAATTATTTTTTTAGCATTTACTTTCCTACGCTTTATGGTAATTTAGTTGTAACGTTCCTTTAAGGGAGGTACAGTGGAACCTCGGTTCACGTACAAATCGGTTTACGGGCAAAAAGTTTGCGAAACTTTTGCCTCTGTTCACGACCACACACTCGGTATATGAACAAGCCAGTTTCCCTTTCAGTTTGTATGTATTTAGTCTCTCCCTGTGCATTTCCTGTGCAGTGAGAGAGCGAGAGAGAGCATGACACACACACGCACAGACGCGAGAGAGAGACACACACACACACACACACAGGCGCGCGAGAGAGAGAGACACACACACAGGCGCGTGAGAGAGACACACACACACACACAGGCGCGCGAGAGAGAGACACACACACACAGGCGCGCGAGAGAGAGACACACACACACACAGGCGCGCGAGAGAGACACACACACACACAGGCGCGTGAGAGAGAGAGACACACACAGGCGCGTGAGAGAGACACACACAGGCGCGTG
>JANRMT010062791.1:167624182-167670563 GCA_026402145.1 Polypterus bichir lapradei | reverse complement strand
ACACACACAGGCGCGTGAGAGAGACACACACAGGCGCGTGAGAGAGAGACACACAGGCGCGTGAGAGAGAGACACACACACACACGAGAGAGAGAGCTGGATGCATAGGGTAGAGAAGGCAGTTAAAGAATGCACTGGGCTTGTTTTTGTTTTCATTTCTGTTTACAGCAATCGGTTCGTAGCGTGCATTGTTGCAATGTTACTTTTCTTGGTGGTTTATTAAATTACAGATTTTTCAAATGTTCATTTTTTCCCTGTGCTTAAAACTCATTAAGAAAAAATGTTTAGCGAGTGGTTCTTGGCGCTATAGCGCGAACTACAGTAATCCCTCCTCGATCGCGGGGGTTGCGTTCCAGACCCCCCCGCGATAGGTGAAAATCCGCGAAGTAGAAACCATATGTTTGTATGGTTATTTTTATATATTTTAAGCCCTTATAAACTCTCCCGCACTGTTTATAAATATTCCCCGCAGAGTTATACAGCATAATCCCTTTGTATTCTCTTAGATATTAGGTAAGATTCATTGAAATTATGTATATAAACACACTGTTTATATACAGTAAAACCTAAATATTATTTTAAAGATATTGAGTGTCTCCGATATCACATATGTTAGAGCCATTACGATAGACAGGCCACCAGCAATAAGTACGTACAATGCAAGAAAAATAGTATACAGTAAATGTGTGTACAGTGACACTAAACGTACGTACATGTACTAAGCACTGTAAGAAGAAAATTAATTATGGTTACTCACCAACAATGACACGATGACTTGTCCGATAACAATGAGTTTAATTTTACTGCACAACAAAGGAGAGCGTTACAGCCCTTGTAAAGGAGCCACTTCAGGCGATTGTGTAGCACTGCCGTTGTTCTTCTTCTGGCAGTCTTCAATCCAAATCCCTAAAGCAGATTCCATCCAGACTACTGCCTTATTACATCCACTTACAACTCGTTTTGCACCCTGGTTAAAAGGACGCTGCAGCCGTAGATCTTATATTCCTTTCCTACTTTTTAAATAAAAAGAATCGTAGCCTTCAACAAATCCAAAACGTTTACCTTTTCGGCAATCGTTAACATCTTCTTCTTGCGCTTGGGCACGGCCCCTGAAGCAGTAGCAGATCGTTTTGGAGCCATAATGAAGGGCTTGACTATGCACAAAGATAAACACAAAAGAGCACAACTCTTTACACAGCGAAACACGTTGATGCTGAATGAGCGAGACGAGACTTCCTGGTTAACACTGCATTCAGCACGCAGGAACTCAACTGCGTGCTCTGAATGGTTAGCTTCTCAGTCAGGAGAACTTAACTGCGTGCTCTGATTGGTTAGCTTCTCAGCCATCCGCCAATAGCGTCCCTTGTATGAAATCAACTGGGCAAACCAACTGAGGAAGCATATACAGGAAGTAAAAAGACACATTGTCCGCAGAACCCGCGAAGCAGCGAAAAATCCGCGTTATATATTTAGTTATGCTTTCATATAAAATCCGCGATAGAGTGAAGCCGCGAAAGTCGAAGCGCGATATAGCGAGGGATTACTGTATTGCAGTGTTAGTTTTCTCTGTTGTTCAAGGTTTTTTCTCAGTGTTATTCAATGTTTTTACATTTAGTTTACTATTACCCTGTGCATTCTATGGTATAATTAACTATATTTGTGCTTAAAAACTAAAAAAATATATATATTTACATACAGTTTGTACGGTCTGGAACGGATTAATTGTATTTACATACAATCCTTTTGGGGAAATTGTTTCAGGTCACAGCCAAATCGGTTCACAACCTGAGTTTTGGAACGAATTATGGTCGTGAACCAAGATTCCACTGAATTGGGGTAGTTCCGCTACAGCGCGTCTTTTTTCCCTGTTGCAAACTTCCTGAAAAAGAGAGCAGTAAGGCAGACTTTACCAGAGAGAGAAGACAAGAACACGAGCCTTTACAATAAAGAAAGTGGAATAATAAACTAAGAAAAAGGAATTGGAGGAGTCAAATTGTGCAATTAGGCAAATGACTATGAATTCAGCCAACTTAATTTTATGCTATAATTAAAGCAGATGCTGCGTGTCTGAGTTTAGACAGTGAACAAGCTTTTGTTAAGTACAGCAGCTCAAATTTTCAATTAGAAGAAAAACATTCTGCTTAGTAAACAATAGGCTTGTTTGCTTCTCAGTAAAGTGAGTCTATTTTACTTGTTAAGCATGCTAGCCTTGTATCTTCTTGATAAACATGAACACTTGATAGATTTTTGGCTTTTTAAAGGTTTGTGCTATATTTATTATTTGTGTGCGTCATATAGTACACGTTTTGTTAAAAAACAAACACTGCTGCATTAAAACGGTAATCCATATTTATAACTACACCTCAAGAATTAGATCTGTCTAGCTGGTACAATGTGTAAAGAAAAAAAGCGTTTAAATATAGTAAATGAACATTTTAACTTACAAAAAAAAAAAAAAAAACCTAGCGCAAAACTGACTAACAAACCATTTACATTTATACAGCATTGAACTGTCAATATCAATTAATTAAACCTTTGTGTGAAAATACTTTATTTGTTAGACAAAAATAGTTTTTTTTTAATTAAGCTTTGTTTCAGATAAGTACATTATAGAAGAAACTAGTAACAGCGTACTGCATGATAACGTGCAGTGAATACACTTGACTTGAGCATTCCTAGTTTTCATCCTCTTCGTCTGTCTCTGTTTAGCATTTGTTTGCTCAGAGGTTGATGTTGTGGCTGGTTCCTGAGCAGCTCTTCTTTTCTCCACCCTAGCGCCCTCTGCTTCTCTTCGCGTTAAAACTGATTAAGTTAGTTTTTGTGTTGCAATTACTTAGTACGCTTTCTTTAATGTTTCAGTTAAGCTGGCACTTAAGTCTTCAATCTGCCTCAAGAATGATTAGCGAAGGTGGTAGGGAATGAGAACGGCGCCCATACGCATGCGCTGCACAGCCACCCTACTGCATGCTGCTGAGAGTTGATTCTACAATAAAATAAAATAAAAATAAAAAGAGTAATACAAATCATAACCCCAAAAGCCGATAGTAGACGTCACGTAGTATATGTGTACCAAATTTCAAGTCAATAGGTGAAATGGTTTGCTACAGGTGATTTAAAATCCTGGACAGACAAACAAACAGCCATGGTAGTGTATTATATATATAAGATTAACAATCTAATGGCTTGTTAAGAAACATTTTCTTTATGCTCTATATATTATGGATAAATATTTTCTATATACATTTCATTAGTTTAAAAAGAATGTATTTTAAGGTTATTTTATTTATTATAGTATTTTTATTCTCAGTGAGCAATAAGCCTACATAATTTCATTTTGTCAATTAAACCTGTGGTCAATAGTTTAATAATAAACATAGCTAAGTTAAACTTTAATACAGAACATAAGGCTTCTGCGCCTCTGGATATATGGTAGCTTAGTTTAAAAACTTTTTTTTAAGGGAATGAAAACAAACATATATCGCTATCAGCCAATTCAAAAACATAGCACCCCTAACTAGTACCTGATTTTATTTTTGTATATAACAAACTGCTCTACCTGGTTTCACATGGAAGAGTGATACATTGTACATTAAGTGTGTATAACAAATTAAAACCAGATTTGACACTTGAGACCTCCCTGTCTCGGCAGAAAGACATACATTATTTTTAGCATTATTACCTTTCAGAGCTTCTGCGATTATTAAACACTTGTGAAATTTTACTGTGAAATTACGATATTTTGAGAAATTGAAGTATTTTTGCAGAAAAGATCAATTTGTAGAGCAATAATAATAATCATTCCAGTAGTTCATTATTAATATTGAAATATTATAGAGAAGGCAGAATGCACCAGAGTCATAACAAACAACTTGGTCACTGAGAGACAAATAGAGGTCAAGCAGCACACACACCCTCAATATGTGAAAATTTGCTTTTTTATATTTTAAGATGTCTGCAATACACTTTGCAAGATTTCAATTGAATAAGTAAACATCTCATATATCGTACATATATTGTGCATATTGAGATTGTAAATTGACCTGCATGCTTTTCAAGATATCTAAAATCCATTTTCAAATATCTCAAAATCAGCCCCTGTAAAATGTCCTATTTTGAGATATCTGAAATGCATTTGAGATATCTTTAATTGTAATTCAGATATCTAAAATTATATTTTGATATCTTGAAATAAACTTCCAGTCTTTTTAAAGATATTTTAAAATGTATTTCAGATATATCTTGCAATAAAACCTAAGATATCTTTAAATACATGTTAAGATATTTGAAATGAATATAGAACTTTAAAATACAAATGATCCTCAACATTTGCACATTTAAAATTTACAATCTGATGCATTCACACGATTTTATGAGTAATTTAATTTTTCCTTTCAAGTTGGAAATAATGCACATTCCAGGGGTTCGCAGCTATGCGCAGTAGAAAAATAATGAGATTTGATGCTTGTAAGTTTGAGGAGTGGTTAATATCCTATTATGTGCTTCACCAGTCTTGTTCACTCTACTGTTGGCACATAAAGAGCTCCCTGTGCACTCATTGCATATTTTCATTGTTTTGCTTAATTAAAATAAATAAACAAACAAATAAACAAAGTTTTATGATGCAATTATGCCCAATAGCATAGTGCAAGACCTTTGGGATCTAAGCCCGAGTGTGCAAAGTCAGTGATGAAGCTTAGTGTCAGATAAACTTTATGCGGGCTGTGAGTTTGGTTTTAACAAATGGATGGTTCATTATTTCCACAAAAAGGAGGAAAGTAGCAACTAGCTAGAGACAACAAGGCTGCCGATCCCAGCCTCAAGGTTAAACCATCAACTCACCACTGCATTATTTACATAAAGTAAGACCCCGCAGCATCTCAAGTTGAGTGTGAAGCAGACACTGTTGACAAATTATTTTAGTCAGCATATAGAAGGGTCGTTGAGGAGCTGGCCCTTTGTTGTGCTGAGAACAATCTGGAGCTAAACATGCTGAAAACCAGTATAGTAGACTTCAGGAGGGCACCTGCGATTACCTCCCCTCTTCATACTTTAGAAGGTGTTAGTTGTGGAAACCTTCACATTTTTGAGCTCTATAATCATCTGGGACTTGAATGGAAGAACAAAACAGATTCCATAATAAAACAGGCACAGTAGTGGAAATATTTCCTCTGACAGCTAAGGTAGTTCAGCTTGTCACAGAAGCTGGTTATTCAATTCTACGCAGTAGTCAGTGAGTCTATTCGTATCACATCCATTACAGTGTGGTCTGGATCAGTAACTAAACAAGACAAGAACAGGCTACAACGAATAGTCAAGTGTGCCAAAATGATTACTTGCATCAAGCTTCTCACCTTACATGTCCTATACTATTCGAAAGTTAGGAAGATTCAAGATTTTCCTTTTTAAAGCACAGGCAATTTTACAGGAAGTAAATTTGAGATGTTTTTATGACATTTCAGACATGTCTAAATATATACATGCCTAACTTAAGATATCTTGAATTATATTTGAGATATCTTGAAATGATTTTCTGTGCATTGTGAGATATCTGGAAATGAATTTGAAATATCTCAAAATAAGCAGTATATTCTTTGAACATATATTGACATCTGTTTTGAGATATCTTAAAATACATTTATGATATATAGACATCACATATTTTTCACATACCTATAAATGTATTTCTAGATATCTTAAATGTATTTCCATTTTTAAATATCACTACATGTTAATATGGCTTGCCATATAGAGAGGTCTCTATTGTTGCTGAAATTACCATTTAAAAAACACCCAGTTTTAATAAAAATGAACAGAAGATCATACAAGGGTGTCCTATTGCCATTGTCTGGATTTGTGTTTAAGATTAGATCATGCAAGCAAGAGTTTCACAGAACTCACAGTTGGCGCAGTGATAGCGCTACTGCCTCACAGTAAGAAGATCATAGATTCATGTCCTGGGTCCTTCCTGTGTGGTAGCACTTTGAGTAGTGAGAAAAAGCATTATATAAATGTAACAAATTATTATGATTATTATTATTATATAATGACAATATGACCATGTGACCCTAATATTATTTGGTGGAGAGTGAAATATGAACTAAATCTCTAACAGCCTAAATTTA
Organism: Polypterus bichir lapradei; assembly: GCA_026402145.1. Lineage (NCBI taxonomy): Eukaryota > Metazoa > Chordata > Cladistia > Polypteriformes > Polypteridae > Polypterus > Polypterus bichir. The sequence goes on along the minus strand of JANRMT010062791.1, from coordinate 167,664,441 downwards.
AATGATATTAGAACATCAATGTAAGTTTCAAAGATCTTAGACTCCTTGGATAAACCTTTTGGTTCTATTAAAACCATCATTTTAGGAACAAATAACTATAACTAGTTAATCTTATTAATGGGGGAAAAATGTCACCTATTGAAATTATTTTTGTTCACCGCATTGTTCATTTTTACTTCAAATCAGTGCCTTCAACTTATACATAAACTTTTTTGGGTGTTGGGGAATCATTTCTTAGTAAATATTTGTATTTAGGAGCTTTAGGTGTCCTTACTTCTGTTTTTGGTGTTAGGGAATTCTTTTAAGTATATTTATTACTAACAAAATACCCGCGCTTCGCAGCGGCGAAGTACTGCCTTAAAATTTTTATTAAGAAGAAAATTAAACATTTTTAAATTGAGGGAAAATATACCAATAATTATTTGTTAAGGATCTCTTTGTATACCACATTGTGAGTTCGGCCCTCTGGATGTAATATGACCAAGCTGTGCGCTGAGCTTACTTTTGAGCATGCAACGTACAGTTGGCCATGTGAACAGTAATCTTGTTTCAAATCTCACAGCTTGGATTGCTGCTGTCATAATCGGTTTGAGTTTCATGGTTTGTTTCAATTACGACAGTATTTGCAGGACTTGTTGTGTTGAAGAGACATTTGGCATCTGTCAAGCGTTGTAAGTATACAACCGGTTTCATCGATAACTTCACATCCAGCTTTTGAGAGTTTAAACATTCATAAACATCAAAGTGTCCACTACTCAAATCGTCACCTGTGAATCTAAGATGTTTAAGAGGCATTGGCGGTTGTCGAAAGGTGTAAAATATTTGGCCATTTCGGTACACTTGAAGCGATAACCGAACAATTCAGTGGCAGCCATCAACTCACATGCAGATGCATAGGTGAAGGGCTTAAGCATTTCACTCTTATAGTGCTCCTGTGTAGTATAATTATCTCCTGTACCATCATCAGTCCACACCTTGAACCTGTCCCAGTCATTCAATACATAAGACACAATGTTCCTCCGGATATCAAGAGTGAGCCTGATATGGCCGTGCAATATGTAACAAAGAGAATGGAAAAGGTAGATGCCATCTCCGGGCATGGAAACCACTCGGTAAGTGACAGTTCTTTGATCGATGGTGATCACCTCGATAGACATGTTAATGGGGGTACGGTTGGAATGATAAAGGAAATGGGTACCTAAACAATGTAAAGTAAGTCTAAAATACCTACACAATAACTATAATCATAATAAATGAACAATAAAACAGCAGAGAAGCCGTGGATTAAATAAAAAGGCTGTAGTTATCAACAGGGAGACGTGAATCCCGTGGCGAAGCAAGGAAGGGAATGTAGAGACTGGAGTGACGGAAGGCCTTATATAGGCAGGCAGCCAACAACGTGGGAGGCGTTGGGATGGGAGACCCAACGGCACCTCACATGGTGACCGAGCTGCAGGCTATGGACGTATATATGTACGTAAGTAGGATTCAGTTAGCGTTGGGAACCCGCGTACCAAATTACTTGAAGATGGGCCCATAAGTAACAAAGACTGTTGAAAAGTTCAATATGACGGCCGACAGTGGCATCATACCACCGAAATAAGTACGTACATTGGTTTCGGTTAACGCAGGGAAAATTTCGTGAAGATGGGGCCATAAATAAGAAAGTTCAACATGGCAGACGTTGTCGACCATTATGACTGTTACACGTAGAATTTTGAAATGAAACCTGCTTAACTTTTGTAAGTAATCTGTAAGGAATGAGCCTGCCAAATTTCAGCCTTCTACCTACACGGGAAGTTGGAAAATTAGTGACGTTGGAAACTTCAATTTGGCGGCCGACAGTGGCGTCATACCATCGAAATAAGTATGTACATCGGTTTCAGTTAGCGCAGGGAAGCCACCTACCAAATTTCGTGAAGATGAGGCCATAAATAAGAAAGTTCAACATGGCTGACGTTGTCGACCGTTATGACCGTTACGTGTAGAATTTCGTGGGAGGCGTGACGATGAGGGACGCAACTCCGCCTCACACGGCGACTGAGCTGCAGGCTATGGCCATATATATGTATGTAAGTAGGTTCCAGTTATGACCATTACGCGTAGAATTTCAAAATGAAACCTGCCTAACTTTTGTAAGTAAGCTGTAAGGAATAAGCCTGCCAAATTTCAGCCTTCTACCTACACGGGAAGTTGGAGAGAGAGAGAGAGAGAGAGAGAGTGAGTGAGAGAGTGCTTTGCCTTTTATTAGTATAGATACATATTCTGGTTTGTATTCACTTTTCCGGTTTATCATATTAGTTTAGTTACTGCACTGCTCTTACTTGAGACAGTTCATTTTGGGCATGGACCAAGAAGGAGTTCTAGTGTTGTAAGAAAACTGGGTTGAACTTTTAAAGCCATTAAAAAAAATATGAGTGTTTTTGTACAAAACATATCTTTATGAATTTTAAACAGGAAGTTCTTACAATGTGTTACAATTTTCAAAATACAGTGGTAACTCGGTATACGTCCGCTTTGGAATAAGTCCAACTTGGTATACGTCCTGTTTGGACATGACAAATTTTGCTTGGTATACGACCTTTGTTTGGAATGTGACTCGTGTGCTACCCTTGTTTACCTCTCTCTCGAGACAAAGCCACGACTGCCATTGAGCGTCAGTACGGCAGTTGCTAGCATTCAGTGAACAACCCGCGTGCTACCTGTTGTATATGATTGTTCAATAATGCTTTTGTCCATTGCTTTATGTTCGGATGTTGATTGCTATGGTCTGCGTCTTTTGAGACGTATGACTGCCGGAGGAAGGGGTGTGGTTTAGAAGGCACACTGTATGGAGAGTTGGTTAAACATGGTTCAAAATAAACAGCATTCGAAACGATATTCTGAGTGTGTTGCAACTTCAATCTAGAGAACACTACACTACCCTTGTTACTTCTCTCTCGAGACAAAGCCACGACTGCTCACGAGCGTCAGTATGGCAGTTGCTAGCATTCAGTGAACAACCCGCACGCTACCCTTGTTTACCTCTCTCGAGACAAAGCCATGATTGCTCATGAGCGTCAGTACACTAGTTGCTAGTATTCAGTGAACAACCCACGCTATAACTCTCTGTGAATTTTCACATGATTTTGTGTTTTTTCACGTAAATTTGAATTGATTGTTGAAAAGTATGAAGGTGGCATGCGTATCTGGGACATGGCTGCTGCATACTGTATGCCGAGAACGATGGTATCTACAATTGTGAAAAACAAAGATGTTATTAAAAAGTAAACTGAGGTTCAATTTTCATTTATTTCATCTAATTGTTTTTGTATTTATGTATTTTAGTATTAAGCAGTGTTTAAATTATTTTATACACCCCCATCGATGTATAATATGCCAATAACAATAGGATTTTTTTTCCATGGGAAAGGATTAATCATTTTCCCTTTATTTCTTATGGAAAAAATTTGTTTGGTATAAGTCAAAGGATCTGGAACGGATTAAGGACGTATACCGTGGTACCACTGTACAGGTAAAAAATATATATAATTTAATGGTGGAAATCAGATACTCATGGAAATGTTTTCTGCATATAAAAGTACTTAATTCTTCAAAGGGACTAAATGGTAACTGCCTGTTAACAGACAACTGGAGGTTTTAGCCTATGTTTATAATTAAAATATAAATCATAGGAATCAGCCTATCAAGAATACTGGGACAAGGATATTGAACAAAATGATTTAACATTCTTAATCAACACTGATTATTATAGGAAAGAAAGGTAAAACTCAGCCCCTTTACCTGTAAAAAAAGCTAAAAACCATACATCTTAAGATATTGTTCTCAAATTCACAATGATTTCCCATTTTTGGGCTCATCATCTCATACAGAAGTGTGGTAAAGTGCATTTAGTAAAAAAAAACACTGCACTCAGGCTTGAGGGTGAGTGTAGGTACATGAGGTAATATAGCTGAGGGGCCCCGGGGTGTTAATGAGGGAATTTGCTAAGCATGTGCTTACGTGCAGACACAGTCAGTTAACCCACTTTTTTTCATTAGTGCTCTGGGGATCGTAATCAAGGTACCTATACATAATAGTACAAAAAGGGTCATGGCAGCATAGACAAGGTAAGAACAAAGGAAAAGTGGGGTAAAGAAAGAAAGATGAAGAAAGAGCATCCAGTGGTTAAAAAAGAAAGGAAAATAAGAGAGGAGTCAGGATGAGGCAGAACTGGTGTGACAGATAGAAGACAAGTGGTCAGATACTGCTGCAGGCAGAGCAAGAGGACAGTGCTCATGGGGTAGGGCTGCTCCTGCTGACCACCCAGAGAACCAGAGTGACCAACCTCTCCAAGTGATTCCCAGAAAGTAGCAAGGGACAGTGACACAGAGAAAGGAGCAGGGCTCACAAGATTTCCTGCTGAAAGCAGAGACGGGGCTGGCAGAGGCTGCTTAAGACAGTTAGAAGGTAAGCCGTGCTTGTCAGAATATGCTTCCTCTTGGAGAGCAGACCAAGTGGGTGAGTAGCAGGGATGTGGTTTGAAATGGATGCACCAAGGCCATGATGGTTTTCATGGACAGGTCCTGGCTGTGTTTTAAACTGTGGATTTCAACCTAGTTCCCTGGATTATTTACATTTATTTGCTTGGCAGATATTTTTATCCAAAGCGACTTACAACAGAGGTAAACATAATTGAGTAACATTAGGCTAGGGCAAGTTTTGTAGCAAGTGTAGTAGGACAGGTAACAAAAGTTGATTGCCACAAGTGAAAAGATGCAATAACTAATAAATATTGTTTATTTATTGATTATTTATTTATTGGATGATTTTTGACATTTTACCCTCCACCATGAACAATTTTATTATGGATTATTTATTGACTTCTTTATTAATGAAGAAACTGCACTCCACTTTTGCATTGAATGCTGGATTTTGTGAAAATAAAAGTACTGCACACTTTTGAACCATCTGTTTGAGTGTGAGAGTGTGCGAGTACTCACTGCCCAGTCCATCCTTAGTTTCATGACTACTGATGTCTGGCTTTAAGGAAGTGATGCCAGCTAAGGGCAATCCAGACATCACAAGTACATGCAGGGATTATGAATATTTCAAGGCTAAATTGCATGAAAGTGAGAAGAGTGAACACTTGATTTTTCCACTGTCATTCAAAAGGTGTATGCCTGGTATGAGGGACTACATGTCGGTGGATGTGTTAATGTGCTCTGTAATAGCCTGGCACCCCATCCAGAGGTAGTTCCTGCCTTGTACCTGATGCTGCCCATAAGTGGCTTTTCAAAGTTCAAAAATTGATTTATACCAACTAAAAAGTATCCTTTCATGGGAAGTTTTTGAGTCATACTCATTCCAATCGTCAATCAACACACTGGAATTTCATCATTTCCAAAATCACTCTTGTACCATCATATGTGTTCATGGTAAAGATGGCAAGGCATGAGGCTGACAGGGATAAGGGTACCATCAATCTGACACACACAAAAAAAACTCAGAAGTGAGAAACAGACGGTGAACATGAGCCATATTGGCAAGCAGAGAGTGTGCTGCATATACCAATAAGGTAACACAGGCGCTGCTTGATAGTACATAATGTGAGGGTTGTGCTGTACTCCCTAAAGGCAAAATGGAGAGGGAGAGTGAATGAAGAGCATGCCAGGTTCTTCCAGAACACTATGGAGCAGGCTACCACACAAGTGATAGATATATGTTATCGTCTAAGTTAAGAAGGAAAGAGACCTTGGAAGGTTAGCTGAGGTCATCCTCTTGGCCAGTATGGTTTCTCAGGTTCTTTGGTGTAGGTGAGACATTTCTGTAGCAGCATCTTAGAACAGTAGCATGAGAACAGGACAGGTCAATAGTTAATAACTTATTTCTGGTAACTGGTCTGGACTCTTTGGAGATAAGAGCAGAGAGAAGGATGTTGGCTAAGGTGTTTACTATCATGAAAAATCTCATACTCATTTTATGGCACCCTAAATGTTCAGCACAAGGTTGCTTCTACCATGGTGCCTCTGGGAGCACCTTCTTATCAGATGCAATCAGACTTTTGAAAATATCCTTTGATTACTTGAACAGATAATTTTTTATACCATTTTGTATGTATGTATATATATATATATATATATATATATATATATAATGACTGATTACAGACATACCTTTTTAATATTTATATGTGTATTTCGTGTAGTTTTAGTGCATACAGAAATGCAATCAGACTACTTTAAGATTGCAGTTTTCATGTGTATCAATACATTTATCTATTTAAATAATATACTGCAGAATTGGTTGATGGGTTGTTGTAATTAGAATTGTAAATCATCTGCATAATGCTTGATTGAATACTTTCTTTTGTATTTAAGCAGCAGCAACATCAATGAGAAGCAAAGAACGGTTGTAAACATGGACAATTTTCTCAGGGCCCTTTATGAAATGTGCAACCGTGATGTTATTCCATCAGTAGTGACTGTAGTCATAGATGAATTCTATAGTACTCCTTTCAAGTGAATGAATGCATGAAATGTTTCAGTTATTGAAAATAAAGTTTAAAGGGGGTAAGCATTTCTGATTTCCTTATTTACAAGGCCTTTGCTAACATCATACCACCAGGAAACATTTTTTAACAAGATGTACAGTAAAAACTTCTCAGTTCTCAAAATTTCCCGCAGTATTGCCGTGGGATTTCTATTAGTTTTGTTTATAATGTGAGCATCCAGGTCGACGAAACTGATGAAGTTTTTCTATGAGGGTTGTGACCGCTCCTATCCCCAGTGGCCTAGAGATGAGGCATGAGCTGGAATCTGAATTTTTCCCACGCCACAAAACTGTTTAGCAGCTCTCTTGTGACATGCAGACGACAATTTTACCTTAGTGTGTCTCCGTCAACCAGGATCCTCTTGTAACGCTCCTGATAGCGGACCGCTCTCACCTCACGGATTTCTCTTATTCTTCTTCTCCAGTTTAGAAATCTGTAGTGTAGATTAATATCATCCATTCTGTTGAAAAGAAAAAAGGGTTACTTTACAATACTGGTAAATAAACACACACCACAACATATCCTCTCTTCTATATCCTCATTTGTCATTACCATCACTACCATTATATACTTACTTTAATATAACATTCTCAAACTTTCTTAACCCAATTGAGAGTAGTGGGGGCAAGATTCTAACCTAGCAGGTCTGGTCACAAGGCAGGGCACCAGTTCAGCACAAACACATCTCAATAAGCCACTTTACAATCATCAGTTAATCAACAAGAACACTTTTTGGATGTGGAAAGCAGGACTGTGGACCAGAAGGCAGAAATTGGGGAGCCAGTTCCATTTCATGCGAAGAATTGTTCCGATATATTTAAGAAACCAAGATGACAGATGGGATGGACAGCCAGAGCCAAAGCATTATAGGGTGGTGAGGTGTATCCGATGTACAGTACATACTGAAACGGATTAAGTGGATGATTTGGATTTATAGAGTTGAAAAAGAAGTTTTTATAAAATCATTTCCAAGAAAGGCTGGGTGTTGGAGAGGTCATGCTGCCTGACTGAAAGTATCAGTAAAGAAAAAAAAACACATCTTACACAGAGTTGCAAATAGAGGGCTACCAGTTTCACGTTTGTAGAATTCAAACAAGCAAATATATTGTATTTACCATGTATTAATCATTATTAAACTATCTTGGCCAGTCCACAATAAATGCTGAACTATTAGTCTAGCGCTGAAATCAAAGTAGCATCATCCAATTGAAATGAATGAATTAAACAGTGAATGAGTTTGTAATACGTACTGTACCATCACAGTGGAGACACACTCATTCAAGGGCATCATTCTTTACATGGCTTTTGTTAATTGTACCAATAAAGTTAATTTTTCATTACAAGAGATGGCATACATAATCAACATTAAAACCTAATAAACAAAACTTTAAATAGGAAAAAAAATGATGGGAAACACAGCTACACAATTAAGCATACATCAGTTATGATTAAGATTATAGCTGCCCTGATATACTAATTGAATAAACTAGAAATTTCTGCTTTGCTACTAGCAATGCAGACTCCAGCTCTGCAAGAAATAAAGCTTTCCCAGTTACAAACTGCTCCAAACAGTACAGTAACCAATCACAGACATATTCACTAAGCACAAGCAAATTGGCAAAACGGAGGTACTTGCACTACACTAATTATAGGCAACGATGCTGAATGCATTTTCTGGAGTCTGATCCCTAACACTTTTACATTTCTTTCTTTTGTATTTGAAGCAGCCTCCAGAAAAAAATTTAGAAATAAAAGTAATGTTGAGCCAAAATCACCGGACACTTTTTAGATATGTCACTTACAAAATGAAGAGAATCATCCATAATTTGTCACTGTTTCATATTTTTAATAGCAATGATGTTGATCAAAAATGCAAACTGTGCAAATTATTGCAGTATTGTATTTAAACATTTATACACCCATCTAAAATTCAACCACATAGTCCAGTATGTGAATGAAAGGTAAGGAAACAGCACCAGTCCCAGTAACATTAGGTCCTCCACACAGATAACCATTACCTGTTTACACTATCATGCAAATCCGTATCAAGCAGGCTACAAAAAATAAAATTAGATCACAGTAGTCATTGCGTTTTACTTTTCAAAAGGAAAGTCTCCAATTAAAACTGCGCACAAACAAATGTTTTAAGAAATGATCAATGATACGTTATCTCCTCCTGCAGTTACTCCATTTTCTTTACAAATGTTGGATATAAACTGAAATGGATCTGAAACAGGTTGCACTTCATACGAGAACAACAAATTTGTGGCCGAGTAACAACTATAGAAGCATGGATAATGTTTTATTTATTGATTTATATGGCGCTTTTCTTTGACAGTCATAAAGTGCTATATAGCAGAGAAAAAAATTAAAACACAGTACAAACAATAAAAAACACAAGTAACATTTCAACAAATGAATATAAAATGGAAGAGTCAAAAAAAAAAAAAGGTGTCTCTTAAACTTTTTTTTTTTTTTTTTTTTTTAAATGTTAGCAATATTATCGGCAGCCCATTTAGCACTAGGAAGGCTATGCCACCATTTCAGTGCCACAAACTGACAAGCCCAATCCTCACGTGTCTTTAGCCGAGTACGTGGAACAACAATAAGGCCCTGGTTAGATGACCTCAGTGACACGACTGGTAGCACAATGTAAAAAATCTGAAGTATATAGTGTGGTGTTTGACCATGCAGAGCTTGAGAGACAACGGTTTCATTGTATTCATAGGAAATTTACACTGAAAAGTAGGTGAAATTGCAAAGTAAGCCAAAGTGTCAGTGGGTATAGCTTCAAACACCATCAAAAGATATTGGGAAATGGGAGGAAACTGTGACAGGAACAGGTATGGCAGTCTAAAAGCCACAAAAGAATAAGAAGACAAGTTCCTGAGAGTCAACAGCTTGCGTGAAGGACGCATCACGAGACACTAGTTTCAAGCATGGCCTAACAGTGGTTAAAGCATGGTTTTAGGACTTTTTGTGACAGCCTCGATGAGAAGAGTATTCTATTAAAAAAATTAAAAGGGGGAAAGCTTCTCACAGAAAAACGTCTGATTAGGAGTATGAAAACAAAAAGGCTGGTAAATCAATGCTACAGTATTTGGAAAAAGCATTGAGATTCTCTGGTCAAAAGTGCAAGAGTGTAACACAATCCCCTCGAGAAGTGCAGGGTGAGCTTCTGCAAACTGATGATGCTGCTTTACAGCATGTACACGATTGCTTGAGAAATGGATGTGCCGTCAAGTCACAGAGAGGATTCCAAGCAAAACGTCAATGAAGTTGCAGAATCCAGCATGCTTGCCAGAAACAAAATAAATTAGTTTGTTGAGACTAGGACAACAGATCCATGAGAAGAGACAAAAAAACTCTACATAATATTTAAGCACAGGCCTTTTCTGAGCCAAGTAAGAGCAACACAATCAATCCATGCAAAAAAATAAATAAATAAAGTGGTTACAAGGAAAGCATTGTTATTTTATCAACTCTGGGAAAACACTGCACTGTCGATTAGGATGTTAGACTAGAAACCAAAAGGATGCAGGTTCATTCCCACGCAAGTGAGTCACTTTACCCATCTGTCTTTCATTTGATGAAATGTGCCATTCTTTACAAACTGCTATAAAATACAGAAAGGTGGTTACCTTTAAAGTTAATCTACAAAATAAAACCTATTTGTTTGTTTGTTTGTTTGTTTCCCTTCACTCTACTTTACAAATACCTATAAGCACAGTACAGGATGCATAAAACCTCTGAAAACTGTGGACATTCCTAAGGAGTTGAAGGTAGTAAATGTTATTCCATTCTATTAAAAACGAAAAACTGATCCAAGTAACTACAGGCCAGTAAGCTTAATGTGTCTAACAGGTAAATTAATGGAAGCAACAATTAAGGAGAAGGTCAAGCAACACAGAAAGTGACTCATTACTATCTTTCACCAGATAGTGTACAAAGGGTATCAAAAAGGCAAATGTCCTGCTAGGTTAATTAACATGATCTGTGGAGTGCAGATCCAGATTTAGGGCAGGGTGCGTTAGGGTTGTTAGACCTTATTTGGAGTAGTGTGTTCAGTTTTTGTCCCCATATTACGAAGGTCCAGAAAAGAGCAACTAAGCAAATTCCAGGACTGAGAAGTATGATCTATGCGGAGGGACTGACGGAATTTAACCTTTTCAATTGAAGCAATTAGAGATTATAAGGTGACATAATTAAATTGTTTAAAATTATGAAGGGGATTAGCACAGATGATCCCAGCTGTTACTTTAAAATATGTTCTTCAACAGGAACACAGGAAAACAGTTGGAAATCTAAGGACATATTTTTCACAATTATAAAAAAAAATTTTCTTCATGAAAAAGGAAGCATAGACACATGGAATGAATTATTAAGTAGCAAGGTAGAGAGTAGAAGTAGAGGGACCGTGAAATCTTGATATGATGTTACTTTGGACAATCTGGGTAAAAAGGATGGAAGAGCTTGTTGGGCTGAATAGTCTGTTCTTGTCCCAACTGTTCCAATGATCTTAAATTACGTACATTTTCAAATTTTTCAAAATCCTGATGCTTTAATCTCAACTTTGTTCTTGTTTTTTAACATTTGCCCCAACTTTAAGGCAAATTACACCAAATGAAGGTTAATGCAGTACTTCAAAACTCCAGTAAAGCATCTTTTGTTCTGTTGTGTTCAATGTGCCTCTCATAACTGATCAAACATTTTTATTGTATTGGCTTGTGTACTAATGCAGAAACAGCCATAACAGAAGTGGACAGACCTTAACTTCTGCAATTACTTGTAACTAGAAACGGCATTTCATTCACTCCTGTACTATTCAAATATGTGTCATATGTGCTTTTACTATGTTCTTCTCATTTTATTCATTACACTAGTGAGTAGTCCTCTGGCTTCAAGACTCCACTCCAATGAACCCCATAATTTTAGTAGTTGCAGATTACCCAGTTTTAAAATCTCCACTTACCGTTCGCTATGATTTTATATGCTTCTGTTGCATGTTATAACTTTTTTGTATACCAAGTATAGGGAAAGTATTGTAATCGTCTAAAGATTCGACATTGAGATTTTGATCTCGACGTTTTATACCTCCCTGACTTTGTCGTATACAAAGTGTAGGGAAAGTACTGGAATCCTTCAAAAATTCAATTTCAAGATTTTGATTAATCTAGACGTTTCAGACCTCCCCAAGTCTGAAAATACCATTTTTGGAATTATGTCTGTGTGTCTGTCTGTGTGTGTGTGTGTATATAAACACGATAACTTGAGTACACTTTCACTTAGGTCAACCAAATTTTGCACACAAGTATTAGGTATAAAACACATTAACCAGAAGTGGTACTTTACCATTTATACATGCAGCTGCAAATCCGATTTATTCAACTTTACGTTTATAATAATTGTTCAATATATTATTAACTAGCAAAATACCCGCGCTTCGCAGCGGAGAAGTAGTGTGTTAAAGAAATAATGAAAAAGAAAAGGGAACATTTTAAAAATAACGTAGCATGATTGTCAATGTAATTGTTTTGTGACTGTTATTGAGTGTTGCTGTCATCAAGGATTTGATTATCATTATTTCTTTCAATCAGGTTCATATTTGGAGGATGTGTTGTGTTCAAGTTATATTCCGTGTTTGTCAACCGTTGTAAAGATAACAGGTTACATTCATCGAAGTGTTCACTACCCAAATCGGTACTCGTGAATCTAAGATGTTTAACAGGCATTCCCGGTATTAAGTTGTGGATTTGCCTGCGAATATTTAGCGGCAGCGTGTCTATGAACTTAATTTAAACTTAAGCTTTACACCTTGCTTTCCTATTGATAGGTCTACAAAGGCTTGTTCAGATTCAGAGGGTTGTTCCTTTCTTACTGCATCAATAAACAGCTCGTCTTCCTCTTTATCTGCGACATCACACACTGCATGCGCGGGTTTACCTTTCCCAGTCCTGCAAAGTCAGTTCACGTGGGCCGCTCGGAGTACATGCATCGAAGGTTCTCAGCTGTGCTTGTGCTATGTCGTGCGATCTTGAGATGTCCACGGCTTTATTTAATGTTAGCTAAGACCCGGCACTTAAAAGTTTCTCTCGCACTTTCGCGGAGTTTGGCCAAACACCAGTCTATCCCTGACCATCTCATCTTCGTTTGCATAAGCACAGTCCTTCACCCGCGAATACTAAGCGGCAGCGTGTCTATTGGATTGCTGCTGACAGACGGCCTTGTATGGGCAGGCACTCAATTATGTGGGAGGCGTGACGATGAGGGACGCAACTCCGCCTCACACGGCGACCGAGCTGCAGGCTATAGCCGTATATATGTACGTAAGTAGGTTCCAGTTATGACCCTTATGCATAGAATTTCAAAATGAAACCTGCCTAACTTTTGTAAGTAAGCTGTAAGGAATGAGCCTGCCAAATTTCAGCCTTCTACCTAAACGGGAAGTTGGAGAATTAGTGATGAGTGAGTGAGTGAGTCAGTCAGTCAGTGAGTCAGTAAGGGTTTTGCCTTTTATTAGTATAGATTTGATTTGTTGTTGATGGTTCTTTAATGTACAAAATATAAAAATATGATAATTGTCTTGTGGATTACTCCTCAAATATCCATCCCCATATCTGAGCAAACAAGAAATTCTAGGGAAGACCACTCCCGAATATTTTTTCGTTAGATTTGCCTTGTACTTCAAATTTGAGCTGAGCCACACAATTTCTGGCCAACGTGTAGGTTTTGAAACATTAGATAAACGCACTTTATTTTTGAATGAACATATGCAGGTGATCATTTTGTTGCTGTTGCTAACTAACAACTAGTATAGGGATTGCCGCAAGGTTTGAAATTTGCATAACTTTTTACTTGCTACAATTGTAGCTGGTATTGTCTGTGCGGAGTTTCCTGCAGATTCTGATTGTTTCTACAGTTTACAACACATGCAAGTTATATTATTGATATCTCAAAATTGGCCCCATATGAGCAAGTGTGGATGTATGCTGAGGGAACTCATCCAAGGTTGATCCTTACCTTGCATCCGGTACAACCGGGATAGGCCCCTGCTCCATAAAACCATGAACTGGAGAAGCCGGATAGAAAATGGATGGTTGGAGCTATATTCACTAAATTCAAAGGACAAATGCCAAGCCTCCATTTCTTTATTTGGGCTATATAGTGTTATATTAAAAAAACAGCTATTCTTGCTGTTATTCTAACTTGTTTATTTAAATATGTGGCACAACTTAAAATGATTGCAGCTCAGTGCTGATTGATTATATCATCACACACTCAAAAGAAGCTGGAATCATGCATATTTATTTGTGAAGTAACTCCATCATGGGATAAAAGTGGCTAAAATGAAAGTCTTTTTTTCTTTTTGCCTTCAAAAAACTGACATTTTCCTACTTTAGTAGGAAACCGTGCACAACTTTTTAATATCAGGAAAGACTCCCACAATCCCATGCTGAAATATCTGTAATATTTAAAACAATAGACACAAAATTCACTTGTTCAGAAAAGATTATTACATCTCCCTGCTTTATCACTGCATGAAATGCCTAGACTCAAACTCCGATGGTCCCAAACAAGTGAAAATGATCATCACTAGAGAATTATGGGAATGGTCTGTCTTAGTTAAACATCAGAAATTTCGGATGTGGTTTGGTCTTAGCAAATGACCTGTGTGGCTACATCATACCAACATCAAGAGCTCTCCAAGTCCTCAGAAGAAAAAATGCTGTTGGATATTAATCTGAGAAGGGGTTTCAAGTAATCTGTAGACAACTATAATGTCCAAAAGACTTTCTAGAAATGGAGAAAACTTTATATCTCTAGAAATTTATCTAGGCCTATTAAATTCAACATAATATCTGACTAAAATATTTTATCTTGAATACTGCCGAATCTGTACCTTCCCCTTACATTGTCATGGTAATGATGATGTCTGACGTAGCGCTGCCACAAATTCTGTTCTCGGAAGAATACGTGAACACAAAATGGCAGCATGATTACATCGTAAAAATAATAAACATACAGAGAAACAAAATATCGACAAACTAGACATCTAGGAGTATGGAATGCTAAGATGTACAACAGAGGGTACCTGAAGGGGACAGTACATGCAAGAAAGCCCAAACAAACATTCCACACTTGAAGGAGTTCTGTAAAACCAGTGTGTGTGTGTGGCCTTGTACTACAGCACTTGCAGAGATTTCAGTCAAAAACTAAGCTTCACAGCACTGGCTACTCAGCCAAGCCGATACATGTCTTATTGGAAAAAGGAAAAAATCTGGCTTCACTACGAGGATGGCGAGACACCATTTAGTGTATGTCAAGAATACCACCTGGCAGTTTGACTAGACAGCTCTGTCTCATTTAACCACATTGTTTTTACCCGCATTAAGACCTTCATTAGTCAAATTCTATATGTCAAAATCCAAACAGGATTTTAGATAGCTGGCATTTTTATTTCTCTACAAAATTTTAAAAAAGGCTTTATTGTTTCATCATAGTTTACTGTACACAGTAATTCCATTCCCCACATTTTTTTCATTCATTTTACCTCACTTTATTCTTAAGATTAAGAGTTCTTACCTGCTTAATTCATAATGAGCCATAAATAAATGCAGCCTCCAAAAGTTAATTGGCTAATTAGACTGAATTGAGGACTCTGGGGTATGAGCTATTAAGAAAGGTTTTTTTTCAGTTTTAGCAAACTAAGATTAGGTGATAATGTGATCAAAGTTTTACAAAAATTGAGGAAATTCGTACAGTAGATGCCATCAGTTACTTTAAAATTAGTTCTTCAAATAGAACATGGGCAAACAGATGGAAGCTAATTAAGAGGAAACTTTTCTTTTACACTGTGAATCACAGACACCTGGAATAAGCTCTCCAAGGTAGGTGAACAGGAACTGATGAGCTAGGTTAGGCTAATCAAACCTGTGTAAGTTCATAACTCAGATCCCCTCATCCTGTGAATGTATGGCATAAAAAAGTCACGTCCATTTTCAAGCCCCTTTACCCATTTCAGAATAGAGTAGACAGAAATAAGACAGGGCAGGAACCCCGGCTGGGATACCTTTCAATGATAAAACACACAAGCAAATTTGAGGTGGGGAAGACAAAAAACACTAAGAAATATACTGTAATTTCATTATATCTTGATATATCATCAAGACTACCACACGGGGGTCCAACTCCAATCCTGGAGAGTCACAGTAGTCGCTGGTTTTCCTTCCTGTCACTTTCTTTATCAGGGACCAATTTTTGCGGTTAATTGAATTCTATTCCCTTCAGTTTAATTGCGGTGTTTTTTAAGGACTTCATCCTCTGATTTTGTTTTTCTTTAAATAACACCCAAACAAAAATGAGATGTGAAGTGAGCCACAAATGGCCAGCTAGGTTCAGCAGCTATGGTTTTTAAGGGCCACTTTTGATTTTTTTTTTTTTGCTTGTGTATTACACAGCTTGCAAACCTGCAGCTCTACCCAACAGATATTAGAACTAGTTTAAAGCAATAATTGAACAACATTTTGAGCTATACTTACTTAAAAACTGCATGAGACACTTTAAAGACAAACTTGAAAATCTGGCTTCATTTTTAAAGAACATCAACCACAGCTGGGATGCCACAGACCCTCAAGCGTAGTTTCTTTTATGGCAGCCACATCACAGGATTTTTTTTTCCTTTACCCCAAGAAAATTGAACATACATTTGTATACTGTATATTCAGCAGTTCTAATTTTTTACAGTAGTTTATTTTTAATATTTTATCAATCAATCCCTAAAATATTTAGTTTTCAGTTCTATGACTTGTTAGTAGTTGCTTCAACATACTTTATTTGAATACTTGGTAACCACAGATTATTTCTTTTAACAGCATTATTAAAATGGTTTGTGTCACTTTCTACTCATTTATATCAGCTTTTTTCTTTCCAAATATTTAATTGAAACAGATATGTTATAATGAAAACATAAGAGGGAAAATTACACCAAATTAGATGTTGACTCTCCTGTTGCTTATACCCCTTTAATTTACAGCAAAGAAATGCCAAATTTAGCCTTTAAAACAGTAAAACAGGCAATAAGGTGTTGAACCTTAAGAAAAAAAATTCTACTAGGAACTAGGAATAAATAACATGTAGGTGGACGGATAGAAGGATGGACAATATAAATATAGCTTTTTACAGAAGCCCTTTAAATAAATAAACAAACAAACATATACATATATATATATACAGTATCTCACAAAAGTGAGTACACCCCTCCCATTTTTGTAACTCAACAAGCAGCCATTAATGTCTAAACCGCTGGCAACAAAAGTGAGAAGATCCCTAACTGAAAAATGTCCAAATTGTGCCCAAAGTGTCAATATTTTGTGTGGCCACCATTATTTTCCAGCACTGCCTTAACTCTCTTGGGCATGGAGTTTACTACAGCTTCACAGGTTGCCACTAGAATCCTCTTCCACTCCTCCATGAGGACATCACGGAGCTGGTGGATGTTAGAGACCTTGCGTTCCTCCACTTTCTGTCTGAGGATGCCCCACAGATGCTCAATAGGGTTTAGGTCTGAAGACATGCTTGGCCAGTCCAGCACATTTACCCTCAGGTGTGTTTGGGGTCGTTATCATGTTGGAATACTGCCCTGTGGCCCGGTTTCTGAAGGGAGAGGATCATGCTCTGTTTCAGTATGTCACAGTACATGTTAGCATTCATGGTTCCCTCAATGAACTGTAGCTCTCCAGTGCTGGCAGCACTCATGCAGCCCCAAACCATGACACTCCTACCACCATGCTTGACTGTAGGCAAGACACACTTGTCCTTGTACTCTTCACCTGGCTGCTGCCACACATGCTTGACACCATCTGAACCAAATAAGTTTATCTTGGTCTCATCAGACCACAGGACATGTTCCAGTAATCTATGTCCTTAGTCTGCTTGTCTTCAGCAAACTGTTTGTGGGCTTTCTTGTGCATCATTTTTAGAAGAGGCTTCCTTCTGGGATGACAGCCATGCAGACCAATTTGATGCAGTGTGCGGCGGGCGTATGGTCTGAGCACTAGCAGGCTGACCCCCCACCCTTTTAACCTCTGCAGCAATGCTGGCAGCACTCATATGTCTATTTTCAAAAGACAACCTCTGGATATGACGGTGAGCACGTGCACTCAACTTCTTTGGTCGACCATGGCGAGGCCTGTTCTGAGTGGAACCTGTCCTGTTAATCCACTGTGTGGTCTTGGCCACCGTGCTGCAGCTCAGTTTCGGGGTGTTGGCCATCTTCTTATAGCCTCGGCCATCTTTCTGTACAACAACAATTCTTTTTCTCAGATCCTCAGAGAATTCTTTGCCATGAGGTGCCATGTTGAACTTCCAGTGACCAGTATGAGGGAGTACGAGAGCAATAACACCAAATTTAACACACCTGCTCCCCATTCACACCTAAGACCTTGTAACACTAATGAGTCACATGACACCGGGGAAGGAAAATTGCTAATTGGGTACAATTTGGACATTTTTCACTTAGGGGTGTACTCACTTTTGTTGCCAGCGGTTTAGACATTAACGGCTGTGTGTCGAGTTATTTTGAGGGGACAGCAAATTTGCACTGTTATACAAGCTGTACACGGACTACTTTACATTGTGTCAAAGTGTCATATCTTCAGTGTTGTCCCATGAAAAGATAGAATACAATATTTACAAAAATGTGAGTGGTGTACTCACTTTTGTGAGATACTGTGTATATACCTAATATACTGTACTTAACATATTGGCAGGAACAAAAATCTGAAGAAAGTCCAGTCTGTCTTTTTTTTTTTCCAGGATAATATAATATTGGATAATGGTTAGCAAAGATTTCTTGCTTATGACTTGCAGAGTATATTGTGTATTATTTTAAAAGTTTAAATTGAAATTGTCGTCATTTGCGCAGAGATTACAACTTGACAATTGGAAACTTTGTGTTAAAACCACACTGTAATATTTATGTATATGTAAACACCTTTGTATATATTGCAGAATGCTCCTCTGTTGGACTTGGAATCAATTGCTGGGATACTGGAGTAGGTATGTGAATGTAAATTGTAATGTGTTAAAATGAATAATTTCACATGTACTATTTCAAATAAATTATTTTATCTTCTAGCCTTTTGGTAAAAATACAAAATTTTAAAAAAAGCTGTATTATTTAATAAATAACATAAAAAATGCTACAGCCTCTAAGCCCAAACTTTAGCAGGTTAGGGTGGTAAAAATTAGCCTGAAGATTCACGATGGCAGTGACGAAATGCCCTGTATATAGTATGCTGTGTGCTTTCAATCAACATAGTCAATATACTGGTGTAATTACAAAAACAGGAGTTGGAGTCAGAATTGGTAGTACCATAAACTGAGAAGTTGGAATTGGAGTCAAATGTTTTGTGTACTGACTCCACAAAATTAAGTTGACTACTTATTGCATTTATGTGCTATTATTATATAGCAAGCTAGGCTCATAAGTAGGTGCATGTGATGAGAATTGAATGAAATTAATTTTGATGAAGTTTCACCTGCAATTCTAAATTATATTTTCAGCCAGTAGAAAAGGATAACAGTACAATAAAGACAGTCATAAACATGTTCATGTGTTAAGTTTATTTTCATCTTTATTTTGTTTGTCTTTTTGATTTCTCTTTTCAGTTTGTAATTAAGTTTTCAACATTATTAAATAAGGGGAATAAAATTATTTCTTTTTTGTATATGTATATATATTTTTACCTTTTAATATTGATGATTGATATTTTTACTGACATAGTGAAACCTTTTCAGCATTCTGAATGGAAAATAAAATGATTAAAAAACTGTCCAGGACATAAACATTTAATTTATACAGCACTTACAGAATATCTCAGTGAGTATAAAATGGTTTGCCTTTTTTAAAATTAACTTCACTTTACTTGTTTCTCTTTGTATTTTGCCCTGTGTAATGCTTTGTGCAGATTTTTCATCTAGCATAACACTGACCACAAAATCCCACTGCCACTTCCTTATTTATTCATAAGTCCCTGGAGGCAGTGGGGAGTTCCTGTAGGCAATTACAAAGAGTTACCAGTGCTGGGAATTACCAGGGTCCCATGATACAATAGTATGACAATACTTAGCTCATGATATGGTAATTTTACAATTCTGTGCAATATATTATACAAGTTCTCCTTAATTTTATATATATATATATATATATATATATATATATATATATATATATGGTAAGGTTAAAGTTTAAATCATCTCACTACAGGCAAAAATGAGTGGATTTACTATACTTAACTCTAATCATAAGCAAGTGTATTTTCCACTATCCCGGCCTGTGCTCTAACTAGCAAAGCACTTAAACTTCACTGTTTGAACTCTGCACACTGCCAATGAAACACCTCCAAGGATAATTAGAGTAAAAGTGAAGCTTAACTCTGGATAAATACTTCTTTGAGAAGCCCATAGATTTGCAATAGGACCACCAATCAAGAACAGACAAACAGATAGATAAGAAAGGCACTATAAGATAGATAGATATCAAAAGCACTATATAACAAGCAGATAGATAGGAAAGGCACTATATGATAGACAGATATAGTAGATATAGATAGACAGACAAATAGATATCAAAAGCACTATATAACAGATAGACACATAGATATGAAAAGCAATATATAATAGATACAGTAGATAGAAATAGATATGAAAAGCACTATATAACAAACAGATATATAGATAGACAGACAGATATGAAAAGCACTTTATAAGACAGATAGATATGAAAAGCACTATATAACAGACAGATAGACAAACAGATATAAAAAGCACTACAGTAGACCCCCGCAAACTCACCTCAGTCATTCATGGATTTTTCCTTAGAACCTAACTAATAATTGTTAGTGGAAACCGCAAATTTCCTCCACAATTTTTACATTTTTCGTGGCAATACTGTACTGTAGAGAGAACCGCGGCTTGGGGTGGTGAAAGTAGCCAATAGAATTTGAAACTGCAACTCCCAGCAGTCCCTGCAGTGGATCTGATTGGTCTTCTGCTGTTGAGGTCAAAGGGTGTCAGCGCTGCTTTCAAAAAGGGAGCGGGTGACCAAAAGCAAAAATAAAGTTTTTGTAATTTGTGTTTCAAGTTCCTGTCTGTCTGCTTCTTTTGGGTTACCTGTACTTATTCATTTTGTCCTGGTTCGTTTCTTGCGCCTGGATTGTCTGCCATCAGCCTCTGTACATGAGGACTGTAAGTGGATTCATGGCCATCCTGCAAAGAAAGGAGCGCTCCTGAACCCGTCTTCACCATTTCAGGAACTACCGGTAGGACTATCTTTACATTCCCATTCAACATGCGGATCTCTGGACTATCTATTTTCATCATTACATTTCATCCGTTGCCATTTTTCATTAACTTTTTCATGATTTACTGTTTGTTTTGTTTGTGCTTTGTTGTATTTAATGTGTAATCGCTGTAAGGGGAACAGGGGTGGTATCGTTGTTTTCTTATTTCATTTGTTTTCATTACATTCTTTATTTGCTGTTTGATTACCGGTTTGCTTTGTTTTTGTCTCTGTTTGTGAGTGCGCGCTGGTCGGGTCAAGGCTGGGTGCATCCCTGGAATCTCCACCATAAAAATAAATAAATCACCGTTGACGGTGTGAATCTTATTGGCACCGGACCGCTACAGCTTTACTCATTACTCCTTGCTGCTGATTGACTGTGATACATCTCCAGCTGAGTGTTCTTGTGTTTTCTGTTTACTTAAAAGCCTGAACAGCACCTGTCCTTTTTGACTGATTGCTTTGTTTTTCTAACCTCCACCTGACATTCTCTTCTCCTGTTGGGGGTTGTGCTCCCCTATGATGTTTGTCTATTGTTTAATCGATAACTAACTGCATACTGAGCTCGTTTTACTTCTGAAAGAGACGTGTTTGTTTGAAGTGTTTAAATAAAGATCGTCTCTACAATCTCCTGTGTTTCTGTGACCCAAGCGTGAGACCATGCAGTACTGCAACAGCACTAAGACTAGCCTGCCAGCGTCAGCGTTTACCTCTGTGTGCTTGCGTGCAGCCAGTTCAAGCGCAGTTGGCTCAGTGATTTACATCCATGGCGTCAGCTGCACTTTGTACATATTGTTCTAGTAGTTTTTTTAAATAGTTTTTACAGTTCACTAGTAGTGTGTAAAATGATCAGTGTTGCAGTAATTGTGATGCTCTTTGCATGAAAAAAAGTGTTCCATTAAAATTTCACTTTTCCTTTGTTAATTGTGACGTTTACTTAAAGTGCAGCAAAAAAGTATTTGGCGTCCAGGGATGCATTAACCCCCAAGTATGTGGCAGTTTAAGGGTTAAAGCCCCAAGATGCTGCTGAAACGAGCTTCACTGTCTAAGGCTTCTGGCAATGAAAACGTGCTTGCATGAATTACAGTACATATAGCGGTAACATCGGTATTTTACATTCTAGCACTGTGGGAGACATAGCAGTACAGTATACAGGTTTACCTTTAAATTCTTTATTTTTAGGTAATGTATTAAGCGGAGTTTGAAATTAAAGTAATTTGGGGGCATATTTACAGTTTAAACTATGAAAATAGGCATTTTTTTTTAACCACATCCAAAATTCGCAGTTTTTCACAATTCGCGGGTGCTCTAGGAACGTAACCCCCGTGAATTTTGTGGGTGTACTGTATATAATAGACCGATATATAGATACAGTAGATAGAGACAGACAGACTGATAGATATGAAAAGCACTATAACAGACAGATAGATATGAAAAGCACTATATAACAGACACAGACAGATATGAAAAGCACTATATAATAGATAGAAAGATATAGATATGAAAAGCACTATATAATAGATACAGTAGATAGACAGACAGAGATAGATAGATATGAAAAG
Source organism: Polypterus bichir lapradei (assembly GCA_026402145.1). Classification (NCBI taxonomy): domain Eukaryota; kingdom Metazoa; phylum Chordata; class Cladistia; order Polypteriformes; family Polypteridae; genus Polypterus; species Polypterus bichir. The sequence goes on along the minus strand of JANRMT010062791.1, from coordinate 167,642,006 downwards.
CACGATATAAAAGACAGATATACAGTACACATAGATATCATAGGCTAACATTGGGTAGTTTTACTGTGCTGTATCTTTTCATTAGAACCATTTTAATCAACTAAAGTAATTCCAGACATCTTCATTTTACAAAATAACAAAATATGAAGAGCTGAACAAAAATAAATAAAACATATTCTGTATATGCCTTTTAAAACACAAAATCTTTGGAAATATGTACTGTATAAACCAGTGTTTCCCAATTTTTGTGGTCTCGCGACCCAGTTTTCATGACCCATCAGGGGCCTGGGGATGTTTCTACACCCCTCTGTGAAGTAGTGTGATCATCTGAGCAGGAGGAGTGGGGTTGTCCCCCTTGGTGAATCAAGCACAATCGTTAAAGTGAGGTGGAGCTGGCGCCCCCCACGATCATCAGCCTGTTGGATGAATCAAGTGTGATTCTCAATGCTTTTCCTCCTTGGTGAATCAATCAGGAACAATCATAAGAACAGTTGGGGATTGGGGGAGGTAGCCATGGATCGGCCACCTGTAATACTGCTGCTTTGTATCGAGTACAATCATCTTTGGAGTTGAGGCGGTGTTTCATTGAACATAAACCAGCAAACCTAACTAGACTTTAATACTGCTGTTCAAAACATCTTAAAAAAAATATATAACAAACCAAAGAAACTGTACTCACTTAACTGAGCACTGCCCCAGCAGACAATATAAAACCAAGCCCTACAATTAGCCTACCAAAGAAAGCTTTCATAATTGTAATACTACTGAAAATAAGTAATCAAGAGTATACTCTTTCTACAGAAATCAATGTTGGTGGACATTTTTTTTAAAAAAAGAAGAAATATCATTATTTGTATTAAACAAAACATCTTCAATTCCATTGCTTTCTAACCTTGAGTATATACAGTATTTCAATATAAATGGATCAAAAGATGTAAAACTAATGCATATTGTTACCTACTTAAAACTTTACTTATACCTCATTTTCTCCTACTTTATTATCGTCATCAGTGTTTAATGTGGAACAAAACAAATGCTGCTACTCTTTTATAGGCTTCTTCAACGATTGTGTCAGGAATGGGATGGGGGAGGGAATGGTCTCTTTTCAAAGTCTGAAGATGCAATCTGACCATTATATATAAAAACAGCTTTGAAGAGCCGTGTTTTGGATAAGGTCTGGTTTGGATTGCTTAGTGAGAAGTGCCGTTACATTCTGGCACTCTTTAAGCATGGATTACCATTGAATGCGGAAATTATCTGCATGCGCACATACACTGAATCACATCACAAAATAATTTTCTGTCGGCAGCACTCTGTCCTGACCACATCTTAAATAACTGTCATTGGTTTGGTAGTACTTTAATATCCTAATTTTCCATATCTCTGCATTATTTTCAGTTGCTCAGTCATTCAATGTTAGTAAAATGAATACATGAGCATTCTGATGAAAATGAGCTGATAGTGCAATAACTGCTAGTTTTACAGTAAGTTTTGATGAGACAAAAAATGTTGCATAGCATAGGTTATATATGCCACTTAACTGCATGTGAACATTCAATTTTAGCTATTGCAAGCCAATGTCTGTGTGGACTGAGCATGCACCTTTTTTCACAATCAGATCATCATTTTGGTTGTTATGAAGATGTGAGACAACTTCAGCTACACTCTCTGTGCCTTTTTTCCATCTCCACAGTCTTACCAGGAGATGCTACGTTGTTTCAGAAGGTAACAGATTGCCCATTCTTTACCAAGTGTATCTCATTGGAAACAAAAAACAGAGTTTACAGTAACTCCTGATGAGCTAAGCTGCAGTAAAAATAATATATGAAAATTTCTCCCGGTTGTCAAATTTCTACTGGTGTACCAAGCACAACTAAGACAGACAAAACTTTATTTGGCCCACGGGAAAATACAACTTTCTTATAAGCTCATTAAATGTAAAAACAATATAACAAAGAGAGCAATGCCCCTTAAACACACACAAGGATTACAACAAGGAAAACATGGTTTCTTGACACACTTGTGTTGATTGATTTGTTGGCTTAAAGTCCTCAATGCTAGTATGTTCCTTAAAAGCTCCTCTGTGTTACCAGACCTCCACCTCTCATTGATGATGTGGACCTTCAAGTGTCTGTAGCAGTCCACTCTGGGCATAAGGGTTTTTTGGAGTGACGACAGTCAACAACAAGTTCTTAGCTTTTACTGACAGTTCTCTTTTCACCAATAAAGTCCTTCATCCGACTCACCCTTCTTAGCAAGTCCTATTAACTCTTTGAGGGCTGAATATTTTTTTCCAAGCAATGGCTTCACACAGAAATCAACATAAAACGTGTGTTGCTGCATGCTGTGGCTGCCAGTTTGCCAAGAAGGTGCAGCAGGCTTGCGGCCAGGCTGTCTTTGCCTAGCTGGGACACGGTTGCAGTGCATTGCAATCTGGTTTCTACCTCTTATCATTAAGTGGCAGTCCTCCCTGGCAAACATTGTCAGTACAACGATTAGCTGGGGAACCAATCAGCTGAAGCTGGAACCTCACATTCGTTTTCAATCACTTATATCAAAATCTGACAAGTCATAGTCCAGTTCAGAGATAATAGGCAAAACGTCATCCACAGAGTATTTTGCTTTGATCTCTCGCCAGATGTCAGTGCCATTTTTGCCATTGTTTGCGCCTTGCTACTCAAGCGAGCACAGGAAATCTCGGTGAAACCAATGAATCTAACTTTCCTTCTAGCAATGAGAGTCCAACTAAAACATAATGGTGGCTTTTGTCACAGTTGACAGTCGATTACCATCGTCAACTCCTCCTTTTGACAAAAGTCGACATTAGCCCTGAAAGAGTTAATGCATACTCATCTGAGAATTTAAAAAAAATAATATATAAATACACATTTGGAATATTGGAAAATTGGGCTCAGAAGAGGCAGGTCACGTTTTATCAACATGCTGCAATTCTATGAGGTAGCAACAAAAGTGTGTGATGTGTACAGTTGATGAGTGCAGAATGGTCTAAGACACAGGAAGCAGAGGGTTATGGTGTGAGGAACCTTATCAGAACTGTTTGAAGTTAAGGGTGGTGTCCCTCAGAGGTCAGTGCTGGGGCTGCTGCGATTTTTAATATAAATAAATGATTTAGATGGGAATATAAGTAACAAGCTGGTTAAGTTTGCAGATGATACTAAGATAGGTGGATTGACAGATAATCAAGAATCCATTGAATCATAACAAAGGGGCATACAGGCGTGGGCAGATTTGTGGCAGAGGAAACAGAATGTCAGTAAACGTAAAGTATTACATGCAAGAAGTAAAGATGTTAGGTTTGAATACACAATGGGAGATCTGAAAATCGAAAGTACACGTTATGAGAAGGATTTAGGAATCGTAATGGACTTGACGCTGTCAACTGGCAGACAGTGTTCAGAAGCCATTAAGAAGGCTGACAGAATGTCAGGCTATATAGCACGGTGTGTGGAGTACAAGTCACAGGAGGTTCTACTGAAGCTTTATAACACACTGGTGAGGCCTTAGCTGGCGTTGCATGTGCAGTTTTGGTCTCCAAGCTACATAAAAAGACATAACAATGCTAGAAAAGTCCAGAAAAGAGTGACTAGGCTGAGTCCAGGGCTACAGGAGATGAATTATGAGGAAAAAATTAAAAGAGCTGAGCCTTTTCAGTCTAAACAAAAGAGGATTAAGAGGAGACCTGACTGAAGTGTTTAAAATTAAGAAAGGGAAGTAGTCCAGTAGATGAAGACTGTTACTTTAAAATGAGTTCATCAAGAACACAGGGACACATTTGGAAACTTGTTAAGGGTAAATTTCACACAAATATTAGGAAGTTTGTCTTTACACAAAGAACCACAGACAAATGGAATAAGTGGCCAAGTAGTGTGGTAGACAGTATGTCTTTAGGGATCTTCAAAGCTCAACTTGATGTTATTTTAGAAAAATTATGTGGTTAGGAACATTGAGCTTTGTTGGGCTAAATAGCACGTTTCTGTGCAGATTGTTCTATTGTTCTAATTATGTTGTAATGTTCTCAAAATTCTATCAAACTTTTATTTACAAGGAAAAACTGTTGAACACCGTTTGGTTTTAAATATAGATCAAGATTCCATATTAATTAACCATGGAAGGGTACACATCCTGGGCAGCTTTATTTATTTATTTTTTTAAATGTTAACATTTTTGTCTCTTTTGCTCAAACGGATTCCGTGCAGCTCACCCAAGATTATTACAAGACGGAGATGAACTTTTGTTGGTCTACTCTAATAACTAACTGGAGCAAATGTGTGTGATTTCAACTGCGGTTTCTTTTATAGTACAGCCCAAATTAGTAGTGTGTCATCTAGGCAAATGTAAAAAGCAATGTATCCAAATGCCAAAGGAATATATTGCTTCTAGAATCCCATAGACGGCATAAACAAAAAACATCCAAATACTTGGCCGCAGTGTATCAAAGATATAACATGATCAAATGTATTGCAACAATATATCAAACTAGTAATGGCACACTGCATGATAACGCGCAATGAATACACTTGACTTGAGAATTCCTAGCTTTCATCCTCTTTCTCTGTATGTTTAGCATTTGTTTGCTCAGAGGTTGATGTGCTTGCTGCTTTCTGAGCAACTCTTCTTTATTTCAACCCTAGCGGCCCGCTTCTTCTCTTCTTTCATCAGCATCTTTTCGTGTTAAAACTGATTAAGTCAGCATTTGTGTTGCAATTACTTTAATGTTTTCCTTAATATTTCACTTAAGCTGGCACTTAAGTCTTCAATCTGCCTCAAGAATGACTTAAAATATGAAGAGGTAGGGGAAATGACGGCGAAGGTGGTAGGGAATGAGAACGGCGCCCGCACGCATGCGCCAAACGGCCACCCTTCTTGCCGCTGCCGTGAGTTGATTCTACAATAAAATAAAAACGAAAAGAGGAATAACCTTGGAAGTCAATTATAACCCCGAAAGTGGATAGTAGATGTCACGTAGTATACATGTACCAAATTTCAGGTCAATAGTTGGTGATTTAAAATCCCGGACAGACAAACAGACAGCCACGGTTGTTATATAAAAAGATAGACATTTCCCCAATCTCTACAAGATATTGGGTCTATAAAGAGTATGTAATACTGACTGAGTCAAATTTTATTGTGATTTAGGACTAAACAAATAATTATTAACTGATTTAATGAAAGCAAAAATCTATGATTCTAAGCTAAGGGTAAAGGATAAACAACTGATCATAATACTATAACCCTTCTCTATTAAAAATAAGATCTGGTGATATCAGATGTCTTTAAACAACATATATTTCGCTCAGTGGAGTTCCACCTATTTGACTGAAAATATGTTTTGTATTTTCTATGCCATATCCCTGGAACATCATTCATAATACAAACTATTACACTATGGTCCTGTTTGTAGAGTACAGCTCAGCATTTAATACTGTTGGACCAGCAAAACTGACCACCTTCTCACTTTAGAACTTAGTGCCACCATTTTCAAATGAATTTTGGCCTTTTATTTTTTAGGGTGGTACTGCTTTATTGAGGTTAAATACATCACTGTCTGGGATATCCCACAGTGCACTCGCACAAACACAAACGAAACGCTGAAAATCACATCATGGATAAGTTTGATGAAGTGCACCCCTTATGGTGAAGGTATAAAAAAAAAAAAAAAACTTCCAGGTAACTGAAACCCCTTCAGCAAAAGGAAAGCACATTATGAAGAAATACAATAAATAAGTCTGGGTATGAAGAGCACTACATAGGAGTCATTCAAGAATTCAGCCTAAGGCAACTGAAAAAGAATTACCGTCTTCAAATTCTAGGAAGGAAGAAATTGTGCAAACCCCAGCAACATGGGTTTGGATGCTTCCCAAATGTGAGCTATATGGGAGAGTGGAATGACAAAAATGTATACTGGGACAATACCACACATCAAAACTCATCAACTTTTTGATAACAGGAATATCAGAGACTGTAGATGGCAAGTTTAAGATGTGCCTATAACTCAATCGCATCAAAATTTAATTTTTGGCCTGAATGAAATTAAAGGGCTTAGAGCAACCAGAGTTCATATCCAAGGTAAATAAATAAATAAATTCTTTACATTTATATAGCGCTTTTCTCACTACTCAAAGCGCTCAGGTACTAGGTTCAGTTCAGAAACCAACCCTGAATCAAGGCTGTGTACCATTCAAAACTCATGGACATCTTGTCAAGTCACCAATTAACCAAACATGCATGTTATCAGGGTGTAGAACAAAACACATCTAACCAAAAACTCACTCCAGCTCAACAACAACCAGACCAACAATCAAATCTGGGTTCCTGGAACTTTGAAGATGCTATGCAGTTCATGTTAAATTTTCCATCCATTCATTTTCCAAAACTGGGGTGTCTTTATTTCTGTGTGGGTTGTCGCAGAGCCTTATCACAGATGAACTGGGCTAAAAGCAGGGACCAAAGCTACACAGGTCAACAGTCCATATGAAAGCACATTCTGACAAACAACAATGTACTCTATCCCAGGTTAATTTGGATTCGCCGAGTAATTTACATCTTTGGAATGTGAGAGGAACGAAGAATACATGCATCACACCATCACAAACACAATGAAAATATCTGTGTACAAGAACAACCAAGAAAGCTAATAGAATGTTAGGTTATGTGTCACAATGTGAGGAGTACAAGTCAAGGGAGGTTTTATTTAAGTTATATAATGCACTAGATAGGACTCATTTGGAGTACAATTACAGTTTTGGTCTCCATATTACAAAAAAAGACATAGCAATGCTAGAGGAAGTCCTTAGAAGATCTACTAGGCTGATTCCAGGACTGAATGGTATGAGCTACAAGAAAAGACTGAAGGAACTGCACCTTTTCACTTTTAAAAAAAATGGAGATTAAAATTATGAAAAGTATTAGTACAGTAGATCTGGGCTGTCACTTTAAAATTTAATCAAGAACACAGGGAGGCAGTTGAATAATTGCTACGGACAAATTTTGCACAAAGGTTAGAAAGTCTTTCCTCATGCAAAGAACCATAGGTACATGGAATAAGCGATCCAGCAGAATTGTGGAGAGTAGGACTTTGAGGACCTTCAGATCTTGACTTGATGTCATTTTGGACAATCTTGGCGAACATGATGGAAAGAGTGAGTTGGGCTGAATTGCCTGTTCTTGTCTGAATTGTTCTAATTTACAGCCCCTTGGCAACACCCCAGGTACAACTATCCTAATTAAAGAAAATCCCTCCAAAACATGCAAATTCTAAAAGTACAATTCAAAAGTAAAAATATAAGGATAAAGATATTTAGAGTTTGAGAGTTAATTTTATTTTTTGATTAGTGTACCCAGTTCTAGGCATATTCAAGAATACCACTCCAATTAATAAGGTCATACGTTCATTTTAACAAACTTAAATCGCCACAAGGTGTGCAAAAGCCTATCCTGGCAGCAGTGGGCACCAGTCTTCCCAGTCACTGCCATTAACACCAGGTCAGTTTTAGAGCTGCCAGTCAACTTGAACTGCATGTCTTTGGGATGTGGAAGGAAAGCAAAATCCCTAAAAAAAATGAAAACATGAAACATGGGGATAATGTGTATATTCCACATAGACAATGACCAGGCTGAGCTTTTTAATCTAGTTCTCTTGAGCTTTGACAATAGAAGTAGTCACAACAGAACTCTAATGTCATACATGTGTATAACACCATGAGAAAAACCGACTACTGAAAGCCATTTATTCTCTATTAGTGCAAAGTTAACTACTATTACCAACAATTGCAAAAAATTCCACAGCCTTGTTTTTCCTTTTTCATTCCAGATTATTGAGTGTTGCTTGATGAAGGGGGAAAAAAGTTCAATAATTTTTGGCATAAGACTACAACATAACAAAATGTGAAAAAAGTAAATGGAACTAAATACACTGTATGATGCTGAAGAGCATAAAAGCTTATTACAGTTATGCACTTGGACATAAATGTCAACACTGCATAAAATTCATAGCCTATAACTTATAATATACACTTGCCCATGACTGGTTTTTGATCTTTTGCTTAGTGCTCTGAGGGTCTTCTCTTGGCCCAAGGCTTGGATTTGATAGATTTTGAAAATGGATAGAAACACACACTTGACAACAGCACATTGCATGCCTTACAACAGTATTTTAAACTGACAGCAGCTCACAAAATATATAAGGGTTATGTCAATAATTATCCTTATGTAATAATTTTGTTTGTTATGGCTGTACAGCTTTGTACCCACAAATGTGGAAACATGGTGTGTCTGTGGTCACAGTGGTAAGGTTTTAACTTTGATCAGTCAGTTTCTCTTGTTGTTTTCTAGGAGTAAACATGGCTGCGCCAAAGATGAACAGCCACCAGTGATCCGTTCTTTATGGGCTGAAGAGATGTGCCGGGGCCGAAATCCTTGTCAGTTTGTCAGAATAATGGTATAGAATTAATGTTGTCACTGGTGGTGGACATGGATGGATATTCTGCTCCTTCTTTACGATTCAGACTTGTCCGATCATTTTTTAAATTCTCAATTCATTCACAAATACTCCACCATGGTCAAACACTGTCACCATATTGTTCAAAAAAGCCTTCTATGGATTTCAGGGCTTCAAAAAACTACTGAGTAATGGGTCTGAATACTTGTGACAAAGTGATATTTCACTTTTTTTTTTTTTTTTTGATAAATTTGCAAAAATTCATAAAATCTTTTTTGAGTTGTCATTCTCTTCAAGAGGGGAAAAAAAATAATTGTAATGATTTTAACATAAAGCTTTAACTTAACAAAATGTGACAAAAGTGAAGGGGCCTGAGTACTTTCTTATGGTACTATAAATGAGCCCTGAATTATAGAGTTCAGGTGTGTGCACAAGATGGCCTTGCACATCAGTGCTGCTGGGAAGGGCTCTGGCTTCACACGATCCTAAATCAAATAAGAGGGTTAGAATGTCAATACATGGGAGTACTAAACAATACAACTTCTGGAGACATGCATTTTCATTCCACAACTTTAAGTAATTTGTGATCACTAAATAGGAGTTCAATCTGCACTCTTTGGTAGGTTCAAAGAAAACAAGCATTTATGATTAAGTAATTACATTTTTTTTGCGATATCCTCTGTCACCTGCTCTGTCTCTCATTAAGGCTGCAAAAAGTCCCAATACTGTGGAAACAAGCTGCATTGATCCAGTTCCAAAGAAAAGGAGTATCTTCACCTAATGACTATAGTGCAGTGTCAATTAAAACTCACATCATGAAGACCTGTGAGAGAGTGGTCCTGGACTATACGGGTCCACCTGGTCCAACTACAGTTTGCCAATTGGACAAAGATCGGGGTGGAAGTTGCACGTATCTATCTGTACAAGGCCTACTCTCACCTGGACAAAGCTGGCAGCACTTGTGAGGATTATGTTGATTTCTCCAGCCATCCCTGTTAAGGAGCAGGCTGACACGTATGAAGATGGATGAGCCAATGGTGTCCTGGATAATGGGCATTCTGTCTTGTAGACTGCAGTTTGTGCTGCTCTAGGGCAGTGTCTCTGATGTTAATGTGAGAAACCCTGGAACATCACAAAGGAAGAAGCCCTATGTCCTTTTTCCTTTGTACACCCCAAACTATAAATATAATACCATGTCAGATCGCTTGCAGAAATTCCAAGATGATTCTGTACTTATGAAGTGCATTCTTAAAGGGGATGAGACAGAGGAGCAGAGACAGGTGGAGAACTTTGTTTCTTGGTGCAAAGAGAATCAGGTGCAACCTTAATTCAACAAAAGCAAGGAATTGATTATTGACTTTCACTGTAGCATCCAGCCTCACCGCCGATCACTTTTCAGGGAGTGAATGCGACTCACATGATCAAGTACTCCGAGGGCCACATCAATGACAGGTTGGACTGGTCTCATAATACACAAACTATAGGAGAATGGGCAGAGAAGATCAGATTCTTTTTTTATTAGGAGACTGTGTTCCTTTAATGTGTGTAGCGACATCCTTCACATTTTCTACAACTCTTATGTCTAGGATGGCTAGTGTGATTTTCTACACTGTGGTGTGCTGGGCTGTTAACATCACTTCAATGAATTAGTAAGCTAATTAAAAAGAAAAAAAGCTCAGTTTAGGGATGCATTCTGGAGCCCCTTAAGATAGAGGCAAAGGAGAGAATAAAAAAATGAAACTGCCCTTATGACCAAAGCTGCATATCCTCTGTCTGACATACTAATGCTGAGGATTTTCAGCATATGGGTGTCAAGAAACGCGACTGGGGGTTCTTTAAAGGAATGGTAATACAGCTGCATAATGCCACACTGGGTCTGGGACTGCCAAATCAGGGATTTTCTTTCTTTTCCGTCATTCTACCTCATTTGGACTGCCAAATCAGAAGTTTTCTTTCTTTTTAGTCATTCTTGTGTAAATTTGGGAGAGGTTTGTGATATAATAACAGTATTAATTTATTGAGCTTCTGTAAAAACGGAAGACAAATTATATCTACCTCTGTAAAACGTCACGCAACCAAACGTAAGCCTAGTCACCTAATCGCCTCGTAAGGTATTCAAAATTGCAATGTCTTTATGAACAATGTAATAAACGCTCATTTTTCTCATACTCAAACATACCTTGCAATCCGTATACAAAGAAATTCTAAGTTTTCACCCTGCTGGCCAGCGCACTTTTTCTTTCCAGGACTCCCTTACTTTTCCCGAATAAGCAACCTCACATTCGACCACTGCAAACAAACACCTACACCACCTCGACACGTAGCGTTTATATCTATCAAGTTGATTGTGTGCTGGACCATTGAGTGTGGTAGGTTGAAACAGTCGGGCCTAATGAATCATTTTTTAGGGATGCCGACAAACCCCGGAAACTCGGAGAAGGTGCGTTCATCTCCAAGTCGGCGAATGCGTGAGAGTTGAGTTGAAGCTTTCCCTCCACGTCACGCCGCCCTGAAGAGGCCTACCTCGCGCCGGCTGCTGGGACATGAGGTTGCCGTGGTTTCTCACTCCTCTCGCCTTCGCTGGGCCTCTCTATCTGGGGTCGCTCTGGACAAAACCCTGAAGACACTTTCTACTCCATCTGCAGAGTTTCAGTCTTTTACTCATCCAACTCTGTGAGCTTCGGCGCTTCCTGGTGACGTAACGCTCCCGCCTCTTCTGGGTACCGCCTCGTAGTGCAGCCAACCACCTGAAGTTCAGGTTTGACGGGCAATGTGGCGAGCCAATGGTAAAGCGCTCCACATGCCACGACTCATAAAACTGCAGGAGTTTGTCATCTTTATTTTGGTTTTGCGTGATTAGTTAACATAATTACATTTTGCGTTGTGATTTGCCAAAATAGTATAGTATATTGTTTGTCTTTAAACGCAACTAAAAGTACAGCAAAATTTCAGTCTTAAAATAACTTAAATATTAATAATCCAGACGGCGTTCCAGTGTGCGACTTCGGAGTACGTCACAAGCATGACGTCAGAGCGGCGTGCTGTCAAGTGGCATTCCCCGGTGGAACTCCTGATGCGCATATTTAAAGGGAAGGAAAAAGAAAGGCATCTAAAGCGAGGGATCTGTCTGTGCACTTCAACATGAATCAGTGTTCTGCAGCTCCTCAGGGACATGCTTGTCTTTTACAAAATTTTGATCAGATGCTATTTTATTAAAATGTTTCATCTTCTGTGACTTTTCTCTTTTCCTTAAAAACATATTCGTCAACTTTTATGGTTATACAGCGCCTGGAAAAAGCATTGCTTGCACGTTTTCTCATTTTATTGTTATACGACATTGAATCACAGTGGATTTAATTGGGCTTTTGAAACTCGCCAACAAAAAAAAACAGATTTCTTCAAATTGGTCTAAATTAATTACAAATTTAAAACATAAAATAATTGATTGCATAAGTATTCGTAGCTGGCAGCAGGTCTCTGTCTATCAGCTCTTCTATTTTTCCCATTCTTCTGCTCAGGCTCTGTCAGGTGTCATGATGATCTCAAGCGAACAGCCTTGACACACATTCTCAGTTGGATTTTTGGTCTCCACACTGTCTCAGCCACTCCAGGACATCCACATTGTTGTTTCAACACCATTCCTGTGGAGCTTTAGCTTTATGCTTGGGTAGTTGTCTTGCAGTAAATCACTGCTTTATAACAAAATATGTTGAAGCACCAATGAGGGACATGGCCTGTTTATATTTAGTATTCTGAAATAATTAAAAGGGTCATGGTGATTGAACCATTAAGATTTAGTGACCACAATATAATAATGTAGCAGATGGCTGCGGACTGCCTGAGAAGGTGGGAATACCTGGAGAAGCTGGCTATACAGTAGCCTCAAGAACATAAGGTAGACGGGGTGCAGACAGCACTTACAGAGCAATTTGATTGTGCCTCCCACAGTTAAAGAATGCTAATGCCCATTGGACCCGATGTGTGACCACAAGTGAGCCTTAGATTTGGACCCTGGGCTTGTGTCAAATTACAGAGATCCGGTGAAATAGTATGGCAGACCCAATTGGAATGTATGAGCGGACAAAGCAGCCGGAATACTTGTCGCCAGTGAAGATCGGAGTGGCAGCACCTGTCCGTTTTTGGGCCACTCCCTAGCAATTAGTGTAAAGAAGGTAATCCCATTCCTTTGTCTCCGGCACGCATAGGTGATTACAATAGATTTTACAGTGTTCTGTCATAGAGTGCATATTCTAAAACGACAACAGTTACATTTAATTTGAGTACAGCAAACTCTGAGCAAATGCAGCAAAACCTCTGTAAGATAAGCTTTCAAGTGTGGAGACAGTCATGGAGATGTGAGCAGGTTTGAAAGTGTTTTACTTATAATGCAGGACAAATTTATCTCACACTTTAGAAGCAGTAAGGGATTAAACAAAACTATGAGGTAGTTAAAAAGTTACAAAGGAAAATCCAGACAAATGAGATACGTAAAGACTAATAAATCCAGTGCTTGCCATAGGGCATATGAGTATGAGAACAATGGTGAAAATGGGTATTAGGTAAGCTAAAAGGCAGCTGGAGAGAAATATTGTAGAAAAGGCTAAAAATGACCTAAAGAGATTATTTCTGTATTTTAGTACTAAAATATCAGTCAAGAAGGAGATGAAGAATATTAGGAACGGTAAAGGTGAGCTAGATTACACAGACCGTGAATAACAAATGCTTTTAACTTGTGTTTTATTGAAGACTAGCAAAATACCCGCGCTTCGCAGCGGCAAAGTACTGCCTTAAAATTTTAATTAAGAAGAAAAGTAAACCTTTTTAAACTGAGGGAAAATATACCAATAATTATTTGTTAAGGATCTCTTTGTATACCACGTGGTCAGTTCGGCCCTCCGGTTGTAATATGACCAAGCTGTGCGCTGAGCTTACTCTTGAGCATGCAACGTACAGTTGGCCATGTGAACAGTAATCTTGTCTCAAATTTCACAGCTTGGATTGCTACTGTCATAATCGGTTTGAGTTTCATGGTTTGTTTCAATTACGACAGTATTTGCAGGACTTGTTGTGTTGAAGTGACATTTGGCATCTGTCAAGCGTTGTAAGCATACAACCGGTTTCATCGATAACTTCGCATCCAGCTTTTGAGAGTTTAAACATTCATAAACATTAAAGTGTCCACTACTGAAATCGTCACCTGTGAATCTAAGATGTTTAAGAGGCATTGGCGGTTGTCGAAAGGTGTAAAATATTTGGCCATTTCGGTACACTTGAAAGCGACAACCAAACAATTCAGCGGCAGCCATCAACTCACGTGCAGAACCATAGGTGAAGGGCTTAAGCATTTCACTCTTATAGTGCTCCTGTGTAGTATAATTATCTCCTGTACCGTCATCAGTCCACACCTTGAACCTGTCCCAGTCATTCAATACATAAGACACAATGTTCCTCCGGATATCAAGAGTCAGCCTGATATGGCTGAGCAATATGTAACAAAGAGAATGGAAAAGGTAGGTGCCATCTCTGGGCATGGAAACCACTCAGTAAGTGACAGTTCTTTGATCAATTGTGATCACCTCGACAGACATGTTAATGGGGGTACGGTTGGAACGATAAAGGAAATGGATACCTGAACACTGTAAAGTAAGTCTAACATACCTACACAATAACTATAATCGTAATAAACAAACAATAAAACAGCGGAGAAGCCATGGATTAAATAAAAAGGCTGTAGTTATCAGCAGGTAGATGTGAATCCCGTGGCGAAGCAAGGAAGGGAATGAAGAGACTGGAGCGACGGACGGCCTTATATAGGCAGGCAGCCAACAAGGTGGGAGGCGTTGGGATGGGGGACCCAACGCTGCCTCACATGGTGACCGAGCTGCAGGCTATGGACGTATATATGTATGTAAGTAGGATTCAGTTAGTGTTGGGAACCCGCGTACCAAATTTCTTGAAGATGGGCACCATAAGTAACAAAGACCGTTTGAAAGTTCAATATGGTGGCCGGCAGTGGTATCATACCACTGAAATAAGTACGTACATCGGTTTCAGTTAACGCAGGCAAATTTCGTGAAGATGGGGCCATAAATAAAAAAGTTCAAAACGGCGAACGTTGTCGACCGTTATGACCGTTACGCGGAGAATTTCAAAATGAAACCAAAATGCTTAACTTTTGTAAGTAAGCTGTAAGGAATGAGCCTGCCAAATTTCAGCCTTCTACCTACACGGGAAGTTGGAGAATTAGTGATGAGTCAGTCAGTCAGTTAGTCAAGTCAGTCAGTGAGGGCTTTGCCTTTTATTAGTATAGATTTCATATGTGAAGAAGTCAATAACCTCCCAAAAGTAAAAGGAACTAATAAGGAGGTACTGTGACTTGGAAATTGTAGAGAGAGAAGAGCTGCTTGGATTAAATAGGCTGAAATCAAACAAATCACCAGAACCAGATAACATTTATCCTTGAGTGCTTAAGGAGGTTAGACAATGCCTAAATAAACCCTTAATACATTAATACAAAAATCCCCACTGAGGAATTTCCTAAAGACTGGATCCTAGCAAATATCATCCCATTGTATAAAAAGGGTAATCAGGCTGATAAGTAACTTCAGGTCAGTAAGCTTAATGTGCATCACAGGTAAATTTAAGAAACCAAACATTAAGGAAAAGATCAAGAAGTACATGTCTACATTCGGTGTATTAGTGAACAGCCAACATGGTTTCAGATGACAAAGGTTATGTTTCACTAATATGCTGGAATTCTATGAGGAAGTCACAAAAGTATATCATCTGAGAGGTGCATATGATATTGTTTAAGTTGATTTTCAGGAGGCTTTTAATAAGCTACCACAGGAAAGGTCAGTGATCAAACTAAAAGAGGAAGGAATTCAGGGTGCAGACTGTAGAGGGGGTACAACACTGGCTCCAATAAAGGAAGCAAAGGGTTATGGTGAGGGGAACCTTATAAGAATTAAGTGATTTTAAAAGTAGTGTCCTCCAGGGACCAGTGTTGCAACTGCTGCAATTTTCAATAAACATAAATGACTTGGACAAGAATATAATCAATAAACTGGTTAAGTTTGCAGATGACACCAAATAAGGTGGAACGGCAGATAATTAAGAATCAGCTAAACTGTTACAGAGGACACTGAGCAGCATATAGGCTTAGGCAGATGTGGAGCAGATGAAGTTTAATGTAAGTAAATGTAAAGTATTACACATAGGAAATAAAAATGTCTGATTTGAACACACAATTGGAGGTCTGAAACCTGAAACTACTGCTTATGCGAAGGACATGGGAGTTATAGTGGACTCATCACTATCTATATCCAGACAATATACAGAAGTGATCAATAAAGTTAATAGGATGTTAGGTTATATAGCGCCCTGATATGTGGAGTGCAAGTCAAAGGAGATTACGCATAATTTACTGTATATAACACATTAGTGAGGCCTCTCCTGGATTACTATGCTCAGTTTTGGCCTCCGTATTACAAAAAAGACCGCACTGCTAGAGAAAGTCGAGAGAAGAGCAACTAGGCTGATTATAGGAGGTCTAAGCTATAAGGCCAGATTCAATGAGCTGAACCTTTTCAGCTTAAACAAACAGACATTAAGAGGTGACAGGATCGAAGTGTTTAAAAGTATGAAAAGAATTAGAACAGTAAATTCCAGTTGTTATTATGGATTCTGAAACAGCGACACAGCTGGAAACTCATTAAGGGCAGATTTCACACAAATGTTAGAAGGTTCTTCTTCACACACTCATTTTATACTCACAAGCCTTCCAGGACCTGAAGCAGAGAAGTATTCCCATAGCCTGATCCTGCCACCACCATGCTTCATGTTAGAGACAGTGTTTGTTTAATAATGTGCAGTGTTCAAACACGGTGTTTAGTCTGATGCTCAGAAAGATTGATATTGGTCTCATCAGACCATTGATCCTTCTTCCAACTAGTAGCAGTGTATCCTATGTTCCTTCTAGCACAGACTAGCCGAGATGTACTGTGTATTTTGCTCTTTGTCTGCACAGTCTCTCCAGCCTCAGCCACTATAGACTACTTCAGAGGTCTTTTGTTTGCCTCCCTCACTTTTCTTCTTCAGTTATTGTGGACAGCCTGATCTAGCAGTTTTATAGCTGTGCCATATTCTCTCCATTTCTTCATGATTGACTTAACTGGTGTGACAGATAGGGGGCGCTATCGCTCCCTTGAACCCTTGTCCACAACTCCAGACACCAGGTAAAAGTCCAAATGATGACTTTATTAAATCGCCACAGTGCACAAAGCCCCCTCTCCTCCACTATACTCATATAATCACAATAATACAAACAATAAACAATCCTCCACACTCCCAGACGCGTTGCCACCCTTCCACCCAGCTCAGCTCGCCATCTGGGAGCTCCCACAGTCCTTTTAAATACCCTGACCCGGAAGCGTTCC
Organism: Polypterus bichir lapradei; assembly: GCA_026402145.1. Classification (NCBI taxonomy): domain Eukaryota; kingdom Metazoa; phylum Chordata; class Cladistia; order Polypteriformes; family Polypteridae; genus Polypterus; species Polypterus bichir. The sequence continues at coordinate 167,625,110 of JANRMT010062791.1, read as the reverse complement.
AATCCCCAGTCCATGTGACTCTCAATCACTTCCGGGTCAGGTACAAGTCCTTTCTTTTCACCCCGGAAGCACGTCGCTCTTCCTCTGACGCACTTCCGGGTTGTAGGGCACGAAGAAGTCTTCGGTCCTCCCTGCAGCTCCCTCTTGCGGCCCCTGTGGTATCCAGCAGGGTCTTGTATAAAAACTACATGTCCCATGACCCCCTGCAGGTCTTCGGGGCACCTCCATACTGCAGGGAGGGCTCCATCTGGTGGCCTGAGGGTATTGGCCGGGATGACAAGCCGGCCACATCTCACACTGGATATTTAGTGACTTGGATATTTTTCTTATCTCTATCCACTGACTTGTATTTTTAGTCACCTTTCCATGGAGTTACATGTTGTGTTCGTTTGTCTTCATTGTGTAGGCTAGCCCACCATACTGACTTACCATAAATTGGACCTTCCAAACTCAAGTGATTTTACACTACAATCAATTGAACCAATCAGTTGATCCCCATTGAACTAATTCTCTGACCTTTAAGGGGGTGAATACTTATGCTTATTTTGTGTTTGTATTTGTAATTTATTTAGACCACTTTAGAGAGATTTTTTTTCACTTTAAATATAATGAGTCCTTTTGTTGATCATTGTCAAAAAGCCAAATTAAATCCACTGTGAAGCAGTGCTGCTGTAAAACCAATGTAAAAACAAGATGGGGGTGAATACTTTTTGTAGGCACTGCAGATAGATAGATAAATAGATAGATGTACAGTAAAAGACACTATATAATAATAATGATAGATAGATAGATAGATAGATAGATAGATAGATAGATAGATAGATAGGTAGATGTAAAAGGCATTATATAATAATTATGGTAGATAGATAGATAGATAGATAGATAGATAGATAGATAGATAGATAGATAGATAGATAGATAGATAGAT
>JANRMT010062791.1:167592885-167622809 GCA_026402145.1 Polypterus bichir lapradei | reverse complement strand
TAGATAGATAGATAGATAGATAGATAGATAGATAGATAGATAGATAGTGTCACACACGAGCAATTAGAGGGCAGCCAAAGGACCCAATGTGCCGCGCAAACCTGCAAGATAGGGGAAAGGAACAGTGTACTAAAAACTTTCTCTTTTTCTCTCAGGAAAGACGAACCGCAAAAGAGCCCGGTACTGTGAATTCACCTCCAACCTTCTATCCAGACAGCCACGTTCCATGTTCCTCAGTTGCATACCGTCCCTTCCTGATGACGTCACCATCATCCTAGGATTCCCCACTCCTCCCGGCATCCTTTCTGCCATCCCTTCCTCCACAAATACGCCCATCTAATCACTGGAAGGTGGTTTGTAAATGTCTGCAGTTTACAAATTACTGTATAATCTTGACCAAGCTACACTATACAGGGATGGATCCCCAACCCTTAATGCAGTCTCTGTGTACTTTCTTTACAGTGGCGTAGTCAGCAGGATCCAGTGTCCAAAGAATGTCTGAAGGACAGGACCTTAACGCGGTGTTCAACACTTTCATGACTGAGCTCCAGAGTCTGAAGACAGAAATGGCAAGTACCCGGACCGAGCTCGAGGAGACTAAAACACGGCTGGAGGCAGCAGAAGCGGTGCAACTGGAGCCAGCATGGCCTTCACCTTCTCAGTTGGTACCTCTGACGGAGTTGGATGATATAGAGTCATTCTTACTAATCGTCAAGAGGACAGCCTCTCAAAATCACTGGCTAAGGGCGAATTGGGCCCACATTCTGGCGCCATACCTGAAAGGGGATGCACAGCGGGCCTATCATGATCTCCTTGAGGATGAGGCCGCCGATTACGATCTGCTGTGGGCTGAAATATACAAACGCTACAGCGTGACCTCGGGCCAACAGGCAAGGGAGTGGCGGCAGTGGAAATTCGACCCAGATAGCTCCACAAGGACTCAGGCATTTCAGTACTGGGGCAAACTAGGCCACTGTCAATGGCCTGATATTAAAAACGCATGTCATGTGGTCGAACAGGTGGCCTGTGAAGGCCTGATACACACCTTGCCCGATTACCTTGCCCAGTAGGTCCGGAGACATCCCTATAAGGATATGAATGATCCCTAACTCTTAACACAGTGCCTGTGTGCTTTCTTTACAATAGATAGATAGATAGATAGATATGAAAGGCACTATATAATAGATAGATAGATAGATAGATAGATAGATAGATAGATAGATAGATAGATAGATAGATAGATAGATAGATAGATAGATAGATAGATAAGAAATGCACTATATGCTACATAGACAGGTAGAACTTTATTTGTCCAAAGGGGAAATTTAGCCTTTTCAGAATTTAATTACAACAAACAACTAGCCCCATCAAAGTCACACTAGATTTACAAAAAAGAAGAAAAAGTGCCACCCTTGGCTACAAATAGGAAAACAGCCATAGTGAAGAACTATAAAGGCACATTGCCATAGTTATGGAGGAGCCACTGTAGCCTTACTCTCATGCAGGAGTGTGGGAGCAGCGCTAACTACTGAGCTACCTGTGTATTCTTCATATTTAATTATGTGTATAGTCTCACATACATCTATTTTACTGGATCACTGGTGGCTATCCTGGTACCACTGGTAATAAAGTAGGGACAGGCAATATGATGAAGCAGACAACCACAAGGTTTTTGGTTCTATTCCCACCTTTAACTTGCGTTTGAACCAAAAAAAAAATTCTGAACTTGCCTGTGCTGTAACTATAAAAATAAGAAATACCTGTAAATAGCTGCAACAAATTTTTGGCGTGTCAGTCAACTATAAAATAATAGTAATCCTGGACAGGGCACCACTCCATTGCAGGATATACTCACGCACACCAAGTGAGTCAGCTCATGTGTAATACCCGGCTGCGATCTCAGTAGGTTAAAAGAAACGTGGGAGGTGGCCATTCCGTCTCTGTTAACTCTGATGAACTCCTTACAAATTTTTAAGGAAAAAAAAAAATAGTTGAAGTCTATGACTAATGGATCACCCCTCCTTAGGGTGGGACATTAACAAGGAATTCTAATGCATGATTAAAAATGTCCATAACTTGTTCCGGCATTAAATTTACAAATGACCTGTGTGTACAAGTTTTGTTGTTTCTCTGTCCAGAATCTTTATTGTGTTAATCATTTTTCAGTTCCTGCTTACTATTCACTCACCCATCCATCTATTTATTTGGATCTTCTTATCCAAGTTATGGGTTTCAATTCAATTGTTCTGTTTTTAAGCATATTTCTACTAATAAGCCAAATGAGCTTTGAAATACCCTAAAACATTTTATTTGGCCACATTGCAAAGGAAGATTTAACTCAGCGTATTCTGAGATTAACTAAAGGTCTGAAATGAAATTGAATAATTGCAAATACATTATGAAAAAACATAACCCACAAATCATAATGAAACATATGAAATGAAACATAATGAAATATATATAAAAGTAAACATATTGTCACGCTTGGGTCACAGATTTGCACAGAGACACAGGAGGTCGTAGAAACAAGAAGGATTTTTATTCAAACACTGCAAACACATGAGCTTAAACGTGCTCCATGACAAGTCAGGGATGACAGTTCCACTAGGAGCAGAGAGAGAGAGATAAACGCAAACAATCAATTCCCCAAAACCGACAGGCAAGACTTTTAAGTTAGCGGAGTATCGCGTGAGGCTTGTATTACGCGTTATAGCGTAAGTGAGAAGGTAAGGAGCAGTGTGAGGGTAGTCTGTGTTTCAGGGGTATTCCCAGGGGTGTCTTTGTCTTCTTGGGGTGCGATCACCCCTCCAGCTTACACCCCCTCCCTCAGCTTTATTCACACCCTTGTGAATCAAGCGACTTTCCGTACCTGGTTCATGTAGGCGTGATAATACGTCTGCGTTGACATGTTCAGAACCTGGTCGGTGCCTTACTGTGAAAGTGTAAGGCTGTAAACCCAGAAACCATCTCATTAGACGAGAGTTTGTATCTTTCTGCCGGTATAACCATTGAAGCGGAGCATGATCAGTTACCAGAGTGAAGTTTCGTCCCCACAAGTAATAGCGAAGCGCTTCCACTGCCCACCTGATTACCAAGCATTCTTTCTCGATTGTAGAATAATTACATTCCCTAGGAAGTAATTTCCTACTTAAATATGTGACTGGATGTTCTTCTCCATCAAAAATCTGTGACAGGACTGCACCCACACCAAACTCGCTTGCGTCTGTTTGCAAGATAAAGTCTTTTGTGAAATCCGGGTTCCTTAGAACTGGGTAAGAAGACAATGCTTTTTTTAAATCGCTGAAAGAACGTTCGCAATTTTCTGTCCATAAGATAGGTCGGTTTTTCCTGCCTCTGGTAAGTTCGGTGAGAGGGGCAGCTCTATGTGCAAAGTTTGGGATGAATCTTCTGTAGTAACCGGCAAGCCCCAGAAAAGCGCGCACTTGTTTTTGTGTCTCAGGTCTCGGATAAACAAGCATTTCTTCTATTTTCCTTAACTGTGGTCTAAGTAAACCCTTGCCCATAGAATAGCCTAAGTAATGAGTCTCGGACATGCCCAGTTTACATTTCTTAGGGTTAGCAGTAAGGCCAGCTTGTCTCAAGCTTTCAAGAACGGCCTGCAGCCGCTCTAAGTGCGTTTGCCAATCATTGCTGAAAATCACGACATCGTCAAGGTATGCCCCGGCATATTCAGAGTGAGGACGTAGGATCTGCTCCATCATGCGTTGAAAAGTCAGAGGTGCCCCGTGAAGACCAAACGGAAGTCTTGTAAATTCATAAAGTCCGTCAGGAGTTGCAAATGCTGTTTTCTCACAACTGCTAGCTTCCAAAGGCACCTGCCAATAGCCTTTCGTGAGATCTAGCGTAGAGATGTAGCTCGCCTGACCCAATTTTTCCAATAGTTCATCGACACGGGGCATCAGGTAAACATCGAATTTAGAGACCTTATTCAAGCGTCTGAAATCGATACAGAAGCGAACCAAACCGTCTTGCTTTGAGACTAATACGACTGGGCTGCACCAGTCACTTTTACTTTCACGAATTACACCCAATTGTAGCATCTTCTTTACCTCCTCTCGTACAATATTTCGTTGCACTTCCGGAATCCGGAACGGTCGCACTTGTACGCGAACACCAGGTTCAGTGGTAATTTTATGTTCTGTGATGTCAGTTTTGCCTGGTAAGTCTGAAAAGATGTCAGTGTTCCGTTCTATCAAAGTTAACAGTTCTGTCTTTTGCGTGTCAGTAAGATCGTTGCCAATGGCAACATCGGTTTGAGAAACTGCAGCCAAGGAAGTGTTAACCTCTTGTCGGTCGTGCCATTCCTTCAAAAGGTTAATGTGTAAAATCTGGAATGGTTTGCGACGGCCAGGTATTCTAACCTTGTAATTTACTGGACTCACACGCTCTCCAATAATGGCGGGGCCCTGCCATTTAGCCAAGAATTTGTGTGGATCAGAGGGAACCAGTACCAAAACACGATCACCAGGTTTGAATTCACGGAGCTTACTGCGCCTATCGTAAAGACGCTTCTGAGTTTCCTGTTCTCGTTGTTGATGCTCCACAGCAATAGAGGAAAGCATAGAAATTCTGTCTTGCAACGAAATTAGTCGATCTGCAAAGCTTGGTCCTTGAGCTGCTCTCTCGATCCCTATCCATTCCTCACGCACCACATCCAGGACGCCTCGCAGCCGTCTGCCGAATAACAGCTCAAAGGGACTCAAGCCGGTGGACACCTGTGGTGATTCTCGCACCGCGTACAAAACAAAAGGTAGGACAGTGTCCCAGGTTTTGGGATCATTATGTACAACTCGCCTGATCATCTGTTTCAAAGTTTTGTTAAATCGCTCGGTTAAACCATTTGTTTGAGGATGGTAAACAGTAGTACTCAGTTTCTTAATAGCAAAGCTGTCACACAATTGTTTCATCACGCGAGACGTGAAAGGTGTGCCTTGATTAGTTAAGATTTCTCTAGGGATACCAATACGAATAAAAATATCACATAGTGCCCTGGCTACAGCTGAGGAGTTAGCCCTTTTCAGGGCAATCACTTCTGGATATCTAGTTGCATAGTCAACCAACACCAGCAAATATTGGTACCCACTCTTAGTCTTAGGTAAAGGACCCACAATATCTAATCCCACTCGCTGAAAGGGAACTTCCAAAACGGGCATAGGACAAAGGGGAGCTCGAGGAGGCTTATAAACGGAGACGATCTGGCAGTCTGGACAAGAAGTGCAAAACCGTTCAACATCTTTTCCCATATTCAGCCAATAAAATCGTTTTGATAACCGCTCTCTGGTTTTGTCAGCACCTAGGTGCCCTCCCAAGACGTGTGAATGTGCCAGATGCAAAGCAGTTTCCCTATGTGCTTCAGGTACCACTAATTGTTCAATAAATTCCCCCTCCAAGTGATCTGAGATCACTCTGAAAAGGCAACCGTCCTTTTCTATAAAATGTGGGGTTTTCACACCCCCGTAATCACGCTCTTGGTAATAAGAGTCGTTAGCAGAGCGAGCCTGTTTGAATGCATATTCTAATGAGCTATCAGAATGTTGTAAACGCACAAAATCTGATTGTGCGTTATTGCTCGGTTTGTGTTCGGAGGCGTTTGCAATCTGGGAAGATGTAGAAGGACCAGCCCATTCTGGAAGATTGTCGGGAGTGACCTCGTCCGTCTCGCTGGAGAGATCGGGTTCAATATCTAAGTTGGGCTCTAGATTTTCCCCAGCTGCTACCAGTTCTTCGTCTTGGTTTTCTTCTTCTTCTCCCCTCCCACTAAGTTCATTAGTGGACTGGACTACTGGTCCCTTACATTTATTAATCAGTTTTGGAAAAAGGGCATTTCTCCGTCCTATGAGTAACGGCCAAGGGCACGAGTCTGAAACGGCAGACCAAACCTTAAAGTGGCGACCCCTATAAGTTAAAGGAAGAAGTAAAGTCTGATAATCTTTAACATCACCATGTACACAGCGTATTTTTACAGCTCACAGTCTCTAAGGCATTGTTCATTAAGATAGTCTCGTCTCACAATACAAAGGTCACTTCCCGAGTCTAGCAATGCTGAGATTTCTCTGCCCCCCAACTTCATCGGGATCAACAAGCCATCTTTTCCATCCGAAGAATATGCAATATTTGAGCAACAAACCTCGGCCAGTCCAACCTCCATTGACTGAGCTGGAGACAAGCGACATTCTCTTGCCAAATGGCCGAGTTGATCACACCGGAAACATCTACGGTCGGCTCCGCTTCCGAAATATCCTCTGTGACGTCCACGTCGACGTCCTCTGTAGTGTCCACGGTTTCCTCGGCCCGCTGTTGCCGCTGTCTCTCCAGAAACAGGTGTCTCATCTACGACTGGATTTCCCGGGGTCCTACCTGACCCCATTCGATTTTCAGGTCCTGCAGCTTGTCGATCGAAGCGACGAGAATGTCCTGGACGTTCGTTCACAGGTTGCGAAGCAGCTCGAAATCCACCGATCTTTCTCCAAGCGGACTGTGAACCTTCCAATCGTCTGGACATAATCGTTAATGATTTAATATCATGACGTAGAAATTCATCTCGAAGAACTGCAGGCATGCCGGCCAGTAATATATTCACGACAACTGTTTCCATCACGTCTCCTTCAAACCAGCAGTGCACTTTATGTATCAAATCTTGAATTTGCGCACAGATTGAGTCATCCATGTTTAGTTTCCAGTCTTTAAGTGCATAACTTTTAGACATCTGAAATAAGTCTTCGGCGGCATCCATCTGTGCAACCACTCCTGGTACCACTTGTCACGCTTGGGTCACAGATTTGCACAGAGACACAGGAGGTCGTAGAAACAAGAAGGATTTTTATTCAAACACTGCAAACACATGAGCTTAAACGTGCTCCATGACAAGTCAGAGATGACAGTTCCGCTAGGAGCAGAGAGAGAGAGAGCGATAAAAGCAAGCAAACAATCAATTTTCAACTGACAGGCGCTGCACAAGGCTTTTAAGTTAGCGGAGTATCGCGTGAGGCTTGTATTACGCGTTATAGCGCAAGTGAGACGGTAAGGAGCAGTGTGAGGGTAGTCTGTGTTTCAGGGGTATTCCCAGGGGCGTCTTTGTCTTCTTGGGGTGCGATCACCCCTCCAGCTTACAATATACATTGTCACGCACGAGTGCATGGGGAGCAGCTTAAGGACTCGATGCGCACCGCGACAAGTCATGCCAGGGAAAAACAGCAGGGTACTAACCTCTCTTTCTTTATTTTCTCAGAAAGAACGAAGCACCGCCGCCGTAACTTTACCCGGATGCCTAAGGAAATGAGTCACTTCCGGGTCCCTTTCTACCCTCTGGTCCCTTCCTGATGACGTCATCTTCCCATCCACCACCACGATTTTTCCAGCATCTCTTCGATTCACTTCCGGTCCCACCCTATAAATTGTCCGTCTGTCAACCCTCATGTGTCTGTTGTATATGGAAAAGAACACTGACCTGCTTTTTTTTTTTTGTTTACAGTATACGGGACTAAAAATCCCAAAATTTTATAATTGCTTGTGATTTATTACAACATATATATATGTATATACAGTATACATACCACAAAACATAATGACACATGTAATTACATAATGAAACTATGAGAGTCAGTCAATAATTATCATCAGTTATTCATAATTTTGTCTGCTTTGGCTCTACAATTTTTACTGTACACATATGGAAACATGGTGTGTCTGTGGTTGCAGTGGTCAACTCCTGACCTTGATCAATCAGTTTCTCTTGGCGTCTTCCAGGAATAAACATGGCCGCGCCGCTCTCCATTTGCACCAAAGAACAGCAGTGATCCACATTTTTGAGCTGAAATCCATAGAAGACTTTCTGTACAGGCAGTTATTTTGTCAAGGCAGAGTGTTTATGATTGGGTCGAAAAGTTCAGAAATGGTCAGACAAGTGTAAAGTACTAACAAATAGTGGGACAACGGGCCAATAACAACAGCGAAACCGTCCATACAAGGCCGTAAACTAACAAGGATTTTAGCCCATGGTAACACCCACAACACATACATAGCAGATTATTGCCCTCCGCTTTTCTTTGGTACAATCATGTCAGAGCGGCCATGCTTATTCCAAGGAAACAAGAGAAACTGACCGATCATGGTCAACACTTTTCCAGGGTGACCACAGACACACCATGTTTCCACATCTGCATGGAGAAGGCTGTATAGACAACTCAAACAAAATTATCACAAAAGTGCAGATGATTATTGACTTACCCTTATGTATATACATTATAATGGAAAGCAGAGATGAGCTGGAATCCCAACTGAGATGAATAATTACCCACTACCTGGTCGTGAGACCTTAATAGTGGATGGATCAGGTGGCTGGATGTGCACCCTGCCCAGGATGGAGGGTGTTCTCTTTTCAGGACATGATGTTAGCAAAATTGAAGGACAAATGGAAACTTCCCCTCAGGGGCATGTGTTTCCCCAATATGTTATGCAGGTTGCCTACATTACAGTATATGGACCCCAAGGGGCTGCGTGGTTGTCCCAATGGACAAAACAAATTGGTATCCTGGAGCACCACCAGTGATAGCTTCCTGGAAGCAAAGGAAATAGTCCCAGGTCCAGCACGAAAATGGACTGTTCCACCTCACCATTGGAGTCAGTGTCAGGGGTGGACAAAGACTCAGCTCTCCTGGTGTGGAAGTGGTAGAAGAGGATGAGATTAAAGGAATATTGTATTTTGGTGAAGAGGCCTGTTTAAAGTTATTTCTCTTAAAATACACAAAACATTTTGAACCCAGGACTTGTGTCCAGTGTAGTTGTGTGTGGGGTTTGGTGGCCTGAGACGCTCCCCAGTTGTCACAATATTTAACACACACACACACACACACAATATATACTGTATGAGTGTATGCTTTCATATGAATGTCACATTTACTCTAATTGTTATCAGTTAATCAAAAAATCATAATTGTAAACTACCATTTTCATAAAAATCCCATTATTTTAGTTTGGTTTTTGACAAAGCTGTAATTACTTTGTGTCATAAAAACATACCATTTGGCCAGGGGAGTCAAAACATTTGCATGGAACTGTGTATTCCTGGTGTTTGTAAATCCCAATTCCAGCAGTCCAGGTCAGCCTCATTCTAAAAAGAAGTATTCAGTAAGTTAAAAACAATGGTTTAATTTGCATCAAAGACACCTGAATTGAATACTTGGGCGGAGAAAACATAAAATACACAAAAATGTGCATATAACAACTTGTTAGTATAACACGCCACATGTCACCCCTCTCTTAATAAATAGAACTACCTTATCTTAAAACCTTGGTCTACCTTACTTGAAAACATTCATATATGGAGCATGAATACCAACGTCATACATTTACAATCGGGACGCTGCAGAACTTTATTGGCTGGTAGGGCACTACTCCTTGTAACACACTGAGAACCTACCTTTTGAACTGAAGCTTATCTGGCTGAGCTCCGCTAGATCATGCGCGGTATTATAGCGCATGTGTTCTGGGGGGTCTGGGTAAAGCGCAACCTATAGCATCTTAGAGTGATTCACTATCACTTTGCACATGTAATGATGTGATTATTGGGTGAGATGAAAAAATCTAATAATGCATTCACTCCATGGGAGGAAGACCAAGTGCTACCATGGACTTCAAGAAAAGCAGAAAAGCCATTGCTACAATTAATTAAAAAGCAATGTAAAAAAGCAAGTTGAAACAGCATGAGCATCAGCTTTACAGTCATTATCTATACTTACAAATAAATAGTTTTGAGACTAAATGTCTATAAAACTAATATGAAAGGAGCAATATGAAAGTATCTCAGCTGCAATCCTAAAGGGTGTACAATCATAAACGTCACACGTCACATTTAAATTCTGAGATCAATGGGGCTTCACTAATGCTAGTGGGAAGACGATTTCTCTATTTCGAAAGGTTCTGCCTCCTTCACCAGAAATTCTAAGAAGGTCTGCACCTTGAGGTTGCAATGTATGCCCTGGAGTGATGGCAATAATGTAGGAGGCGGGTCTACACCTTTGACAACTTTATAAGTGAGAAGGAGGGCTTGGAAATTGTCTCTGAACTCAAATGGAAGAGACTGAAGTTATTTAAAGGTATACTCCATCCAAAAATGATTTTATGTTATATGCTACTAACCCAAAGAAACTCATTCTTAGGATTCGCGGGATCCCCTCAAGGTTGCTGGATATCATGGCCGGCCTGTCATCTGGTGCTGTGAGTGCCATACAGAGTGGAGGCAGAACCTCTGCATTTTTCCCAGTTGATTCTGGGATTCATCAGGGGTCTGTTTTTGCATGGACTGGGTGTTGGACAAGGTTGTGGGGTCCAGCGGCATTGGGGCACCCATTGGTGAAGAGAGATTCATTGATCTCAACTTTGCTGATGATGTTGTGATCTTCGCGGAGTCAATTAAGGCTCTGATTGGGGCAATCGAGAGACTGAGTGAGGAGTCTAAGTGTCTGGGCTTAAGAGTGTCCTGATAAAAAACAACATCCAGGCCTTTAATGACCTCTTAGGCGCAGCCATTAGCAGTGTGTCTGTGTGCAGAGAGAGTGTCAACCTCATCGAGTGGTTTACTTACCTCAGCAGTGACATTCATGTCTCTGGCGACTCCTCCTATGAAGTCAATAGGCAGATTGGGAGAGCATGGGGGGTCATGAGGTCACTGGAAAAGGGTGTGTGGCGCTCATGATATCTCTGTAAAAGGACGAAGGTTGAAGACTTTAGAGTCCTGATGCTTCCTGTCTTGCTATATGGTTGTGAGACATGGACGCTACCCAGTAACCTGAGAGGATGACTGGTCTCTTCGGAGAATCCTTGGGTACTGCTGGTTTGTGTTGAATAAATAATTGCTCATGGAGGCCCAAATGAGGCACATTACCTGCATTGTGAGGGAGCGTCAGTTATGGCACTACGGACATGTGGCACTATTTCCCGAGGGTGATGCAGCTTACAGGATCCTCATTGTTGAGAGCCCGAGTAGCTAGACAAAGCCAAGGGGACGCCCATGTAACACCTGGCTGCGGCAGATGAATGGTCATTTCTGGAGGGTTGGGGGGTTGCCAACCAGAATCCCGAGCTGTTTTGTCGTCTGGTGGGTACAGCAATGCATTGTACCAGTGCATGCTCCCCAACCTGACCTGACCTGCTACTAACCTATGTAATTTGTAATGACAGAAAAGAAAAGTTTTAATGTCATGTTTTTATGCAGAACAGAGAAAAACAATTTCTGATAGCATACAAGGCTATGATGATGAACAGTGGACAACAGCAAACAATATCAAAATATTCATGAAACAAATCTCATGTTACTAGTGTCACATAATCAACATGTCAAGTCTTCAGTCATATGCCCACAACATGCATTTTTGCTAAAATATTTTTCACATACACCCCTTCTGAAAACACTCTTGACAATGAAAATGGAATACTCTCAGACATGCCTGGGCATTTTAATTGAAGACCCAATTCAGCAACTCTTCATTAGCGGGATGGTAATGATCATGTGTTGCCTTGTAAAAAACACAATGTGAGCAAAAATAAACTTTGTCAAGTCAAATGAAAATAAAAAAAATAAGTGACATAAATTGAATAGTTGGGCGGAGAAAACATAAAATACACAAAAATGTGCATATAACAACTTGTTAGTATAACACGCCACATGTCACCCCTCTCTTAATAAATAGAATTACCTTATCTTAAAACCTTGGTCTACCTTGAAAACATTCATATATGGAGCATGAATACCAACGTCATACATTTACAATCGGGACGCTGCAGAACTTTATTGGCTGGTAGGGCACTACTCCTTGTAACACACTGAGAACCTACCTTTTGAACTGAAGCTTATCTGGCTGAGCTCCGCAAGATCATGCACGGTATTATAGCGCATGTGTTCTGGGGGGTGTGGGTAAAGCGCAACCTATAGCATCTTAGAGAGATTCACTATCACTCAGCACATGTAATGATGTGATTGGCATTACCATGAAGAACATAGGTCATATAAAACACTGAGGGCTCAGCCAGTTACCTTAACAACAAGACATTCACCATGTACGAGTTAGCACCATCAAGTCTAGTTTGCCTCAGAATAAATGAATCATGGGTTGATCCAGGCAACTGAGACACAATGTTTTCTAGTCTCATATTGGGATCACAGAAGACTTGTGCATTTATTGGAATGTAACAGTTCACAGTTAACAAAAGTAGCTTCATTCTCACTAGGTGCCCTCATTGTAATACGAGTGCAGTAAATTGCTCAATTATGTTCAAAGAACCGGACACTGCTACAAACTGACTTTTTATATTGGTAAAAATTTGGTATGTTTTATGTATGTACACCCACGCAGTACGAAAACTGAATGTAGTACCTCACCTGTCAGTTAAAGGCATTCAGAAACTGAATAACTGAGATACTGTTGACCTGTTGGATGGTTCCCTGAGAAGTGACAACAAATAGGCAATATAAACTGATGAAAAGTCAGAAAGCCTTATCTAATAATAATAATATAATTATTTATTAATTTATAGATATCTCTATATAGTCATATGAAAAAGTTTGGAACCCCTCTTAATTCTTTGGATTTTTGTTTATCATGGGCTGAGCTTTCAAAATACCTTTTAATATCTGACATGCCTTATGGAAACAGTAGGATTTCAGCAGTGACATTAAGTTTATTGGATTACCAGAAAATATGCAATATGCATCATAACAAAATTAGACAGGTGCATAAATGTGTGCACCCCAACAGAGATATGACATCAATACTTAGTTGAGCCTCCTTTTGCTCCTTTGAGCCTCTAGACGCTGTCCTCCTGTAGCCTTTGATGAGTGTCTGGATTCTGGATGGAGGTATTTTTGACCCCATTCTTCCATACTAAATCTCTCCAGTTCAGTTCAATTTGATGGCTGCTGAGTATAGACAGCCTGCTTCAAATCATCCCATAGATTTTCAATGATATTCAAGTCAGGGGACTGTGATGGCTATTCCAGAACATTGTACTTCTCCCTCTGAATGAATGCCTTACTAGATTTCGAACTGTGTTTTGGGTCATTGTCTTGTTGGAATATCCAACCCCTGCGTAACTTCAACCTTGTGACTGATGCTTGAACATTATCCTGAAGAATTTGTTGATATTGGGTTGAATTTATCTGACCCTCAACTTTAACAAGGGCCCCAGTCCCTGAACTAGCCACACAGCCCCACAGCATGATGGAACCTCCACCAAATTTGACAGTAGGTAGCAGGTGTTTTTCTTGGAATGCAGTGTTCTTTTTCTGCCATGCAAAGCTCTTTTTGTTGTGACCAAATAACTCCATTTTTGTCTCATCAGTCCAAAGCACTCTGTTCCAAAATGAATCTGGCTTTTCTAAATGAGCATTGGCGTACAACAAGTGACTCTGTTTGTGGTGTGAGTGCAGAAAGGGCTTCTTTCTCATCACCCTGCCATACAGATGTTCTTTATGCAAGTTCCACTGAATTGTAGAACGATGTACAGATACACCATCTGCAGCAAGATGTTCTTGCAGGTCTTTGGAGGTGATCTGTGGGTTGTCTGTAACCATTCTGGTAGTGCTGCTGCTTTGCAGTAAGGAGACTGTGGAAGATTGTGGGTTCGCTTCCCGGTTCCTCCCTGTGTGGATAGTGCTTTGAGTACTGAGAAAAGCGCTATATAAATGTAATGAATTATTATTTATTATTATTATTCTCACAATCCTGTGCATGTGCCGCTCCTGCATTTTTCTTGGCCTGCCAGACCTGGTTTAACAGCAACTGTGCCTGTGGCCTTCCATTTCCTGATTCCATTCCTTACAGTTGAAGCTGACAGTTTAAACCTCTGAGATCGCTTTTTGTAGCCTTCCCCTAAACCATGAGACTCAACAATCTTTGTTTTCAGATCTTTTGAGAGTTGCTTTGAGGATCCCATGCTGTCTGTCACTCTTCAGAGGAGAGTCAAAGGGAAGGAAGCACAACTTGCAATTGACCACCTTAAATACCTTTCACCACTCATGATGGGACACCCCTGTCTATGAAGTTCAAGGCTTAACCAGCTAATCCAACCAATTTGGTGTTGCCAGTAATCAGCATTGAGCAGTGACAGGCATTCAAATCAGCAAAATGACAAGGGGACCCACATTTGTGCACAGCCAGTTTTTCACATTTGATTTAATTTCATACAACTAAATACTGCATCACAAAAAATCTTTGTTTGGAAAAACAGCCCAGTACTCCAATGTTCCTAGGAAATGAAAGACATACCACTGTTATCTTTTGTGTTGAAAGGAGAGTCAATTATTATGCAGGCTGAGAGGGGTTCACAAACCTTTTCTTATGACTGTATGTAAATACAGAGCATTGCCCCACTTAAAAGGGAACTAAAATACAGTCCGTACATCATATTCATCATTTTTGAGATGTAACGTGTTTGAGACGTTAGTATAAATTTTAATAACGGCTACGTGATTTGAATTATTATGTGTGCAAGTTTTCTAGCATTTCCCCCAGATTATCAAGGGTGTCGTCATTTCCCACTTTCTCCAAAATGTTACGTATGTATGGGTCAGTGTTGCAGCAAATGTATGCATGTTTCCCCATCAATGTTTCTTTTGTAAATCCCGATGTTTGCATAGAAAGTTGTGTACACAGATTTTGAACCTTCATAAAGCTTTAAAAATGAGGCCCCTAGTCTTCAGGTCAAGAAATGAAATATTTTTTTTTGATTTTCATGAACTTTTTAAATGAAGGAAACTAAACACAAAACAGGGAAAAAAAGAGGTGAAAAAAAAACAAAAAATGGACAAAATAGTTTGGCTAAAATGGCAAACCAAAATCTAACAATGCCAGTCTGAAATCTAAATCTAGGATAATACAATAACCAAAGAAAAAAAAAATCATTCACAATTAAGCAAACTTCACAACTGTCAGTGCCAGATCTGGAGGGCCACTTTGTTTGAGGCACAGAGCTGTCCTTCAGCTGACAAGTCATGGTGGCCCTGTCCCCTGATACACATTAAAAAATAACATACAAATGGAAATAAATACATAACAAATTACAAAACAACATTCAAAACATAGCAAAAATCATTGGAATTAGATTGGAATTAGATTGAATTCATAAAGGTTCAGGGGCGGCACGGTGATGCAATGGGTAGCGCTGCTGCCTTGCAGTTAGGAGACCTGGTTTCACTTCCCGGGTCCTCCCTGCGTGGAGTTTGCATGTTCTCCTCTGGGTTCTCTGGTTTCCTCCCACAGTCCAAAGACATGCAGGTTAGGTGCATTGGTGGTCCTAAACGGTACGTGTGTGTGCCCTGCCCGGGATTTGCTCCTGCCATGTGCCCTGTATTGGCTGGGATTGGCTCCAGAAGACCCCTGTGACCCTGTGGTAGGATATAGCAGGTTGGATAATGGATGGATGGATGGATAAAGGTTCACCAAAGGAAAGTCAAAAAAATGTTAACAGGTGAGGGCTGTGGCCAGGACAAGGGACCATCTGTACCCCATTGGAGGAGCTTGTTGGGCTGAAATGCCTGCTCTTGTCACAACCGTTCTAATGGCATGGATTAGCTGTATCATATTAGACTATTTATCAATGCAAGAGCCAGATGCCCCATTGACCCTCACCGCTGAGACTTTTAAAAGTGTCAAATTTAAAAAAGAAGACTTCCAAATGAAAAGATAAAGGGAATCAGGGGACTCCAGTGAGAAGTAAGAGCAACTTTTGCTGCATTTGTCTCTAAATCAGATACTGGATAGGAACAGGTGGAGCATACACTGATACAGCGTGTTGCCACATCCACCACATGACGACCCACCTGAATAACAGATAAATAAAGTGAAGTAAGATCTAGAATTAGACGAGTGCGATGAAGCAAAATAAAGTTAAAAGAGTGAATATATGTAAGTCAGACACAACAGACCAAAAACTGGACACGTGAGGGTAGTAAATAAACAGGCATGCATTGTACCTTGGCTGATGAATTGGAGGAACTTAAAATCTCTGCCATGGCTCTTCTTGGACTCTTCTTTTCCAAGCTCTGGATGTTCAGCATTTCTGGCATGGTGCTTTATAAAATAAAAAATAGATAATCTGACTGTGATCAATGCCAATGTGTAATGGGACCAAGATTGATGGTGGGCTGCTGGTTCCTTTGTCATTCATTCCCTTTGTTAATTGGCAGCTGGTCAAAAGAAAACAAGAATTAATTAAAAATTAAGAATACCTCTATTTAACATGAAAGAATTGATCCATTGATACTCGAAGTCAAGGCGGAAGTTAAGAAGGTCTGATCATGGAATCTAAACTTGAAATCACACATTAACTATATTACTAGAACCACATTGTTCACTTAAGAAATACTGCAAAAGTTGGACCTCTTATAGCACTGTAAGATGCTGAAAAATGAATTCACACTTTTGTTTTTAGTCGACTTGATCAGGGGTCGCCAACTCCGGTCCTGGAGGACCACCGCGGCTGCAGATTTTCATTCTAACCCTTTTTTTAATGAATCCCCTGTTTGTGCTGCTAAATAACTTCTTGTGAATTCATTTTAATGGACTTGTTTTTTTAAGATTTGTTCCACTGAATTTCTTCCTCATTCTTCTGAATTGCTTCACTTCTTACCTAAAATGGCACCCAAACAGAAATGAAATGTGAAGTGAGTGAGCCAACAGAAGACCAACTAAGTCAGGGTCTCAAACTCCAACCAATTTCACTCCTACCAGCTGCTTAAGTAGGCGCAGAGTCTTATCGTTAATTAAACCCATTCTTTAATTCCATGGCTTGTTACTGCTCACATTGTGCAATAGCAGACACTTCCAATATTGTTGATTTTCTCTTTTCTAAGAGCTCTGGTCAAATGTTTTGGGGACCTGAGCAGATCAGCATTCCTGAGACCTTCACCTTTCTTTATTTTCAGATACTGTATGAGGGACACTAGTTGTTTTGGCTCATTTTATATCTCACTATCGTTTGGCTGCTAATTAAGGAAAAAATAAAAAATAAAGGGGTCTGAGTCTTCAAGAGCAAATCAATTAAGAAGTTAATTAGCAGCAAAAATAGGTCACTCATTAAGAAAAGGGTTAGAATGAAAATCTGCAGCCACAGTGGCCCTCAGGACCGGAGTTGGCGACCCCTGGACTAGATTACAGCAGTGCTCTTGTAACAGGACTACCTAAGAAAGACATCAATCAGTTGCAGTTAGTAATTCAAAATGCAGCAACTAGAATCTTAACCATGACAAGAAAATCTGAGCACATCTCACTGGTTGTACAGGTTGGCCCACAAAAAAGTGGCCCGCCTTCACCGAGATGACTGCAAGAGAAAAATTATCAAATTTGGTATTCACATTTACAGAAGATGCTGAAAGTGATCTCCTTGTGTATCAATACATCTCTGTGCCCGTTTGAGCATGTTCATGTACACTCTTTACAACGTCGTAGGATTAATTCTCTTTTTCATGGGCCACCCTGTAGCATCCTTACTGTGGTTACCCGTGTCCATCAGAAGGAACTTTAAAATACTGCTAATGGTATATAAACCTCCTAATAATCTTGCCCCCTTGTATGTTTTGGAGTGCCTGTCCCCTTACATTCCCAGTCGTAACCTCGGATCATTTAGCACAGATTTGTTTATTATACAGAGAGAAAAGCATAAAAGAAGTGGTGTGGCAAGCATTTGCTGTTATATACCCAAAAATTTGGAATATTTTACCGATAGAGATAGACCAGGCCTAAGAACACTGATCAATTTTAAAAAATATTAAAAACTCGCTTTTCGGTTTGGCCTTTTCTTAATTCATTTCTGTTCTACTTCTAATGGTTTATATATGCATTGCCATACTATTTTCTTCATGGATGCTCTATCATTATTAATCCTTACTATTCATTTTTTTCTTCTTCAGTTTCTTTGTGGTGACATTTTGCTACCACCACCAGATCACATTATTGTGCAGCCACTTGTGAAGAAGGAATAAAAGAACATACTCTGTCTACAAGATGAAATGCATCAAATTAACTAATATGAAGATTACAAAATAATAAGACTGACTTTATGTTAGACAGACTGCCCAGTTGGGGATGGGTGGTCTTTTGGCCTGGGACCCCTGCAGAAGTCCTCCATGGCCATCTGACCATTGGATCAGGCTTACCTTAATGGACTTAAAACAACTTATCTTCAAATTAGAATTCTACTGCTAGTACGAGGGGAAGTCAAAAAGTAAAGGGACATTTGAGAAAAGGGGCATTTATTCAAATGATAGAAATGTGAAACATACCTTATTTTTCTACATAACCTCCCTGGACTTCAATGCACTTTTCCCAACGTTTCATAAGTTTTTGTATTCCGTCGGAAAAAAACTTTTTCGGTTGCATCTGCAACCAATTTTGCACATTGTCCTCAGTGGTTGACGTTGATGGCCTGCCCGATCTTTCTTCGTCACATAAAGAAGTTCTTCCCTGTTTGAAGCGCTCTATCCATTCGTAGATCTTGCTTCGCGATAAACAGTTGTCACCATACTGTGCTTGCATTCGACGAATAATGTCCGCAGGTTTAACACCTTCTGCAAACAAAAAGCGAATCACTGCCCTCATTTCCTCCTTGGTGCAGATCGACAATGGAGCTGTCATGTTTAACGGTCTGCTACACTCCAACGAATAACGCGGGAATAAGAGTTACACGTTGTATAGAAGAGTTGGCGACTACACTCATTCAGCGCTGGATACGAGCAGTGTTACCAAACTCTGAAAAGAGAAATTAAAAAAATCCTTTTACTTTTATGTAAGTCCATATTGAGTCTTTATAAATTAACTTTTTTATATATTATTTATTTAGTTATATATAATTATCCATTTTTAACTTGATGTTTTTTTCTCTTGTAACTCTTCTTTTACATTGTGTAAAGCACTTTGAGTTACATTCCTTGTATGAAAATGTGCCATAGAAATAAATGTTATTATATGAACACTCCATCCAAAATTATATTTTTTTCTGTTATTTACCCCATGTAGGTTTTATTATCACCAAGAAAAATACTTTTTATGGAGAAGGAGGTAAGAAACTTCCAGATATAATAGGTGTCAAAGGGGACCAACTCTGAAGAACAGCAAACAATACCAAAACACCCAATACAAAATTTCCATTTACAGTACTTGTGTCACATAATCCATCTGTCAGATATTCAGTTGTATGCTCACAGTGACACAGACATATGTATTTTATCTAAAATATTGTTTAATAAACCCCTTCTGGAAAATCCTCCCATCAGTGAAAATGAAATGCGCTGAAACATGAATGGACTTTGGATTTGAAGACTCACTTCCCCCTCATTCATTGGTCAATCCTGCCTCGTAATGCACACTCATTGGCTACTAAACACTTCACGTGATACAGCACGTACAGCTAGAAATTATAAGTTAAAGAAAGGCATTTGAAAACATGAACAGGTGGAGAAATAGCAATGATTTATGAATATCCATTTATGCACACCGCTGCAGTTCGACAGCAAATGAAGAGCCGGGAAGCACTGCAGCTGTGGCTTAAAGGAATACTCCGCCTAAAAATGATAATTTTTTTATTAGTTACCTACAGTTTGTTGCTTGTACTGATGGTAGAGAACACTTTTTAATCGTGTGTTTTTATGTAGAGTGGCAATAACAAAATTCCCTGCACAACAGGTTTTAAAACCTGAAAAAATTACTCATGTTACATAATCCATATATCAAAATATCCAGTCACAGGAGTGCATATAGGGGGGATACAGGGGATTGGTTACATGAGGTGCTGTCCCCTGGTTGCGGTGGACTTTAGGTACAGTGTTCTGTCTTCAAGGGGGATTGGTTGCAGAGAATATGAATTTATCATGTAGTAGAAGTAATCAAGAATGTTAAAATATGTTTTAGTTGTCTTTTTGAAAGTATTTTTGTAGAAGATGAAGAATGGAAAGGCCGTTGGTCCAGATGACATACCTGTGGAAGCATGAAAGTGTTTAGGAGAGATGGCAGTGGAGTTTTTAACCAGATTGTTTAATGGAATCTTGGAAAGTGAGAGGATGCCTGAGGAGCGGAGAAGAAGTGTACTGGTGCTGATATTTAAGAATCAGGGGGATGTGCAGGACTGTGACAGGGGGATAAAATTGCTGAGCCACAGCATGAAGTTATGGGAAATAATAGTGGAAGCTCGGTTAAGAAGTGAGGTGATGATTAGTAAGCAGCAGGATGATTTCATGCCAGGAAAAAGCACCACAGATGCAATGTTTGCTCTGATGGTGTTGATGGAGAAGTAGAGAGAAGGCCAGAAGGAGTTGCATTGCGTCTTTGTGGACCTGGAGAGAGCATATGACAGGGTGCCTTGAGAGGAGCTGTTATATTGAATGAGGAAGTCGCGAGTGGCAGAGAAGTATGTAAGAGTGGTACAGGATATGTATGAGGGGAGTGTGACAGAGGTGTTTAAAGTGGAGGTGGGCTAACAAAAGGGATCGGCTCTGAGCCCTTTATTATTTGTAAGGGTGATGGACAGGTTGACAGACGAGATTAGACAGGAGTCCCCGTGGACTGTGATGTTTGCTGATGACATTGTGATCTGTTGTGAGAGTAGGGAGCAGGTTGAGGAGACCCTGAAGAGTCCCCATGGACTATGATGTTTGAGGAGACCCTGGAGAGGTGGAGATCTGCTCTAGAGAGGAGATGAATTAAGGTCAGTAGGAAGAACACAGAATACATGTGTGTGAATGAGAGGGAGGTCAGAGGAATGGTGAGGATGCAGGGAGTAGAGATGACGAAGGTGGGTGAGTTCAAATACTTGGGGTCAATGGTACAAAATAACGAGGTGTGTGGAAGAGGAGTGAAAAAGAGAGTGCAGGCAGGGTGGAGTGGGTGGGGATGAGCGTCAGGATTGGTTTGTGACAGACGGGTATCAAAAAGAGTGAAAGGGAAGGTCTACAGGACGGTAGTGAGACCAGCTATGTTATATGGGCTGGAGACAAAAAAATGACAGGAGGTACTAAAAGATGCTAAAATTTGCATTGGCTATGATGGGGATGGACAGGATTAGAAATGAAGACATTAGAGGGTCAGCTCAAGTTGGAATATTTTGGAGACAAAACCAGAGGGGCAAGATTGCGTTGGTTTGGACATGTGCAGAGGAGAGATGCTGGGGAGAAGGATGTTAAGGATAGAGCTGCCAGGTAAGAGGAAAAAAAGAAGGCCTAAGAGGAGGTTTATAGATGCGGTGAGAGGTGACATGCGGGTGTTGTGACAATAAAGCAACACAGACATCATAAAGATTTGGGGCACCCACCCGTATATTGTTTTCCCGGCTGCAAAAGTTGAGTTTTTGAAGCATGATGTGCACAGAATAGAGTCCAAAACAGAACTGATCATTACAGACAAAGATGGAGGCTTTAAAGGCCTGTAAAGGAAGTGATGTCTTCTGGTCCGGAAATGACGTCAGCAAAGGGATCATCACCAGAAGTGATGTCTTCTGAGGTGCTGAAACCTTGCAGGATTTCCCGGGGAAAGGTCTGTAGGGAACTGAGAAAGAATGTTTTATTACAATTACTCAGGCCCTTTAGTTGCCTCCTACTCGCACGTGGGTGATGGTGTAAATGAGCAAGATGTAGAGGACAGGAAGATATGGAAAAAGATGATCCATTGTGGCAACCCCTAACTGGAGCAGCTGAAAGAAGAAAAAGAAATGCAGCATAGAACTGCGACTTTTACTAATTTTAATTGTTACTTCGTAATCTCAGTCTGCTTTAAACACAGCAAGAGTAACAGTTAGTAGAAACAAAAGGCATGCTTACAGACAAAGGGAATTTCTACAGCCAGAAGAGCAGACAGGCAGAATTTACAGAAGGGTCAAAACAATAAACAGGAAATTTACATTTTAAGAAAGGTCAAGTCTTTTTTTTTTGGTCTATCCAAATGCGTAAAAGAAAAGTCTCCAGACTACTGGTTGGCTTTATGCATGTACAGCGTGTGAACATGTGCTGATACAGTCAGTTGAAATGACATTGGATAGTGAGAGAGAGGCTAGGGGTGTTCACCCTGGCCCTGACAAGCTTTAATAATAATAATAATAATAATAATACATTTTATTTATACAAGGCGCCTTTCAGAGAACTCAAGGATACTGAACAAACAAACAATAAATAAATAAATAAATAAATAAAAGACACAATTATAAACAACTTAAAACATCAGAAAATCTAAAAATTAAAACCAAACAAAACCACTATAATCAGGAGGAAGAAGAAAAAGCCATTTTAAACAAATGTGTTTTAAGTTTACATTTGAAAAATGAATATGATTTGATATTTCGGAGATCCGCAGGTAATGAGTTCCAGTGCTTGGGAGCATAACGGCTGAAAGCTCTGCTCCCCATGGTGGTTAGACGGGCGGGAGGAACGGTCAGATGGGTGGAGGAAGAGGATCTAAGGTTACGGGATGGAATGGCAACATGTAGAAGGTCAGACAGATATGGAGGTGTGAGGTTATGGATGGCCTTAAATGTTAGTAGCAGAATCTTAAAATCAATACGAAACTTGATCGGGAGCCAATGAAGCTGCTGCAAGACCGGAGTAATATGGTGAAAAGATGGGATTCCAGTGATGATACGTGCTGCAGAATTCTGGACTAACTGAAGCTTATGAAGAGATTTATTAGGGAGACCAAAGAGGAGTGAATTGCAGTAGTCCAGCCGAGAAGTGACAAGACTATGAACAAGAATGGCAGTAGTATGAGGAGTGAGGGAGGGGCGAATGCGATTAATATTACGTAAGTGGAAGTAAGCAGACCGGGTGATGTTATTAATGTGACATTGGAAGGATAGAGTACTGTCAAGGATGACACCCAGACTCTTGACCTGAGATGATGGGGAAACAACAGAGTTATCAATAATAAAAGAAAGATTATTGGTTTTGGATAATGATGATTTTGAACCAATGAGTAGAACCTCAGTTTTGTCACTGTTTAATTTAAGAAAATTTGAAGAGAACCAGGATTTAATTTCAGAAATGCAGTCAATAAGTGAGGGTGGTGGAAAAGAGGAGGTGGGTTTACCAGCCAGGTAGAGCTGGGTGTCATCAGCATAACAGTGAAAATTAATGTTATATTTGCGAAAAATATTGCCAAGGGGAAGAAGGTAAATAATAAAAAGAAGAGGCCCCAGGACAGAGCCTTGGGGCACACCAGAAGTAACAGCAGCTGTTGAAGTCAGCTTCAAGCAGGAAGAGAAATGAACCAGGAAGAAGAAGGAAGAGCACAGGCACCAAGAAGACCCTGCCAGGTAGGGCAGCAGTGTAACCCTAAGAGACTGAATGTCACACACATCGAGTGTGTCGGTCAGCATCATATTGGTGACAGCGCCTGAAATAGCCAAATTGTATTATGGGCAATTTGCCACACCCATTTTATTTTTCTTCTATTTTTATAATATTTAAGAATGCTAAGACTATGATGACTGAATAAAACTTTACAATCTGCTTCCTCAGCTTGTATTTCATATTTGCTCTATCCTGCCACCTGGAGTATACAATCATAAAGGTCTATAAATAAGGAAACTGAATCACAGCAGCCACCATTTCTGGGTGTCAAGCAGATCCATTATCCTCAGATGCAAGTGCATTGCAGCTTGTGTCTCCTTCCAGGCCAGGTGTAAAAATATGAAAGCTAGAGTTGGGGTGGAGGACATATATGTGGTCTACATAGCAAAGTTAGGATAGGATCACCCCAAAGCCCTTCCACAATAAAACGTGAATGAAATCAGACAAAAGTATAGTTGTGGCGAAAAGTTTTGAGAATGACCCAAGTGTTAGTTTTCATAAAGTTTGCTGCCTCAGTGTTTTTAGATCTTTTGTCAGATGTTTCTATGGTACAGTGAAGTAGAATTACAAGCAGTTCAGAAGTTTCAAAGGCTGTTATTGACAGTTACATGAAGTTTATGTGCAGAGTTAATATTTGCTGTGTTGTTCCTTCTTTCTTTTTCAAGACCTCTGTAATTCGCCCTGGCAGGCTGTCAATCAACTTCTGGGCTCAATCCTGACTGATGGCCACCCATTCTTGCAGAATCAATGCAATGGGTTTTTGTTTGTCCACCATCCTCTTGAGGATTGATCACAGGTTCTCAATGGGGAGTTTCCTGGCCATGAACCCAAAATATCGATGTTTTGTTCTCCAAGCCACCCAGTTCTCACTTTTGCCTTATGGCCCAGTGCTCCATCATGCTGAATTGTTCATTGTCGGCCACCAAACTGTCCTTGGATGGTTGGGAGAAGTTGCTCTCAGAGGATGTTTTGGTCCCATTCTTTATTTATGGCTGTGTTCTTAGGCAAAATTGTGAGTGAGCCCACTGCCTTGGCTGAGAGGCATCTGCACACATGAATGGTCTCAGAATATTTTACTGTTGGAATGACAGAGGACTGAAAGTAGCGCTCAGCTTTTCTTTTTTCTGGATGCCCCAAACAATCAGAAAGGGGATTCATCAGAGACAATGACTTGACCCCAGTAGTCCTCAACAGTCCAATCCCAGAATATCAGTCTGTCCCTGATGTTTTTATTGGCTTCTTTGCTGCCCTTCTTGACACCCACCAGGCCATCCTCGAAAAAGTCTTCGCCTCACTCCAACCTGCCTGCTGCCATTCCTAAGCAAAATCTGCACTGGTGGTGCCCGCTGCTGAATCAACTATAGAAGACTGCCCTGGCGCTTGCTGGACTTTCTTGGGTGCCCTGAAGTCTTCCTCACAGCAGCAGTGGATTTTTTTTTTTTTGGGATGAAGTTCATTTTCATGGCAAAAAGGGACTTGCAATTCATCTGATCACTCTTCAGAACATTCTAGAGTAGATGCAAATTGCCATCATGAAAACTGAGGCGGCAAACTTTGTGAAAATTAATATTTGTGTCATTCTCAAAACGTTTGAGCATGACTGTACATTGCTCTGTCTTTAAGGGGGATGACTTTGAGTGCACTGCTGACTGAAGCACATCAATATGGTCTCAAAAAACAAATCTTGCATAGCCGCTTCAACAGCTTGTTACATCCCTGTCCAGTCATATGTCCACAACATCCCAAATACTGGTATTGTTGTTAAAATGTTGTTAAATAAACTACTTCTAGAAAATCCTCTCATGCACCGTAGTAAAGTGTGCTTAATTGAGATTGAGTTTTTGAATTAAAGACTTGCCTGCACACTCATTTGTTGGTCAATCAGCCACAATGTTGTATTTCTGGGTTTTTCAATGGTAGTTTCCGAAGGTATAGTGGGTCAACGGCTTAACGTTTTAGTGGCCCATTTTTAAATAAATAAATAAATAAATAAATAAATGGCCCGCTTGTCTCTGTGGGTGTGTGCACTCACGCAGCTGTGTGAGTTTGGTGAAGACACACCTGCACGTGAGGGTACAGTCTGTCTCAGTTACTTCATCTGCTTTCTGTGGTGTACGATTGCACACACGGACGTACAGGATATAAGGGGGAGCTGGCATGATAAAAAGGGTAACAAAAAAGAACGAGAAGAAAGACGGAAGAACAACATCAGAAGGAGAAGCAGGATGAGCCAAACAGCCAGGGTGTGAAAGACAGCACAGTGGCTGCTCACGCAACAGAGCAAAGGATCATCTCCACTGATGCATTGTTACAGAGTGGAAGTGATCATGGTGGAGTCGTACCCCAGTGATCCGAGGAGTTGACCTTTTGCCTGTTAAAGTACCTTGAATATGCACAAAAATGATGATGTTTCATTTGTTTTTTTTAACTTTTAAACTCTAATTACACTCCTCGTTCAGACCATCCCTGGCAATTTTGATGTGACTTGAGCAGAAATGGAGGAGCTATTACTGGGTAGGACTGATCAATACCTGATGGGGATGGTGGGTCTTCAATTCAAAAGCTCCAATCTCCCCTACAGTTTATAGTTAATTTTCAGGAAATGCTTATTCAACAATATTTTAACCAAAATACAACTGTTTGAGACATTGTTAGCATTAAACTGTTATGGTAGGCACATTAGGAAAGAATATCTAATGACAGCAACTGAGAAAGACGATGAAGTCAGAAGCCAAAACTAAAGTCTAAACCAGGAGGTCATTTCACACCATAACCGAAACCAAGATGAGAGACAAAATCATGGTTAGAAAAAACTAAGCACAAGTCCAGGCCAGGAAATACAAAAGAAAGAGAATTTTGAAAACGACAAAAGCAAGGGTGGAAAAGAATTTGTTTATCTGTAAATTTGGATGAGGAAGTGTTTAGAATGATGACATTTTAACCCATCACTTTGTTACTGAGAGGTCACGACCTCTGAGGACACACCCCTAATAATGCAGGTTGCTGTCTTGACGACACAAAAGTGCGGCACCCATAAACAACCAAAATGGTAGTGGAATTGGCTGCAAAAAATATCACATCCATTAACGCTAGAATTACCAAAGTCTATGAAAAAACTCGTAAATCTGTCCCACCTTTGCACCTTTCCATGTGACGGCAAAAGTGCGACGTGCATTCTTTCTCCGATGTAGAACCCTCGTCATCATCTGAGTTCACCTCTGTTATAGCACGTCTTTACGTGAAAACAGCAGTGTCAGACAGGAGGGAGTGTGAACGGAACTGGGAGAATAAAACTGAATAAAAAAAAAAACAAAGCTAACCTTTACAAGCACCATACATTTACACCGGCTGTTACCGATTCAAATCAAATGTATGTTTTTATTCTAAAATAGTAAGGATAAAAGCAGCTCACTTCTCAAAATGGAGTCGTTTGGAGTCAAACTTGTGACCCTTTGATTAGCAGTCGACAGTTCTTATCATTAAACCACCAAAGCAATCGTAGTGAGAACGTGTCAATATCGCACCCTAATACGGGTTCTTTTTCTGCAGATATATTCTTGAATAAAAGCGCACTTGTTTTGTTATATTTGTATCTTTTGTGAAAGTGTTTATTTGATATTTGGACTTCAGGCTTCACACATTATATGCTTCATGTCTACATTTTGTCAATTATTACTAAAACATGAAAAACATTTCTGTTTTAACAATGTGTTTACATAGATTGTTGTAGACATGGAACACACATGAAATACATGTGTTCCAAATAACGATATAGTATTTACTCTAGTCTATACAACTCTAAGCAACTGACATGAGACTTGAGCTGAGAAAACCTTGTGCGGCGTTGGGGGGATGTGATAGCAGGCTGCTTGCTGCTTATCGACACATTTACAAGACAAAAGACGCTGACGGGGAGGTGTGAAGGGATTTAAGATGGGACAGATTTACGAGTTTTTTCGTAGGCTTTGGTAATTCTAGTTTTAAAGTGCAGCTCAATTCAAAAATCAGATTCCAGATCTAGAAAAACCCTCATAGCAAGCATTAAAAACACCCGATTAATGCTAATAAAAGACACAGGATTTACTGAAAAAACAGATTATCAACAATGACTGGATATCTGACATATGGATTACATGCCATGGAAATTTTTTTCATGAATGTTTTGATATTGTTTAATATTTATTGAGTGTTGTTCCCCATTGAAGACTACTACAGTATGTCTGGGCCTTTATTTCCTATGTCCATTAAAATTAAAGATTAAAAAGGTTTTGTAAGAGAAACACAGAGAAAATTAAATAAAGACCCTACTCATAAAAATGATGTACTTGGCCTTTAACATTTCTGTTATCTAGAAATTTCATTTTCCCTTTTCTTTTTTAGAACCTTTTAAAAGTAAAAACCACCTTGAGAAACTTTACAAATACAGCATAAGTGTTCACAGACTGTTACAAGTAACTCATTTGGTGTCATAAAGACAACTGGGGACAGAATCAAGCCTTTCACCTTTGCAGCTGGACTGATGGAGAAGGAAATTTAGCAGCTTTAACGCTAACAGCTTAATGAAATTGTACAGTAGTGAAGACCACATCAGCGTACAGCTGAATGGTTGGAGCACCAACAAGTGACCTGACTTAGTCAAGGCTCCTCAGAGAGTTGGTTTGTGGTTTATTGAAATGGAAACCTTGGGGTTTAAAGTTTAATATCCGTACTACTAGGGTCCAAAGTACCTGCCTGCCTAAAAAAATGTCCCCAAGGCTATAATATGTACAGGAGAGGGAAAATGTTCAAATATTAGTCATCTTTGTTTTATATAACACATTTTGATATTGATACCCAACCAAGGCAACTTACAACTCATTGAAAAAGTATGATATAACACTTATGTTACTAGTAGAAATGAAGCACTAATGGGGTATATTGGCCAAGGGACGAGACAAATGAGGGGAATTCGGCTGATTACATTGAGAATTGTCTGACACTCAAAATCTGCAAAATTAAAGAATTGTTTTATGATTTTCATCACCCCAAAGAGCACCCACGTGCAGTCACTATTCACCGAGCGGATGTGGAGGTGGGGCACTGCTACAGGTACTTGGGAGTCCTCATCAGTGACAAGCTGGACTAGTCAAGTGACACAGAGGAACTGAAGACGAAAGGGCAGAGCTGGCTCTTTTTTCCTGGGAGACTACAGTCTCTTAATATGGGCAGTGACATCGTTTGCGTGTTCTGTAACTCTGTGATAGCCAGTGTGATGCGCTGGGCTGGTTAAATCACAAATCAAGAGAGGCCCACT
Organism: Polypterus bichir lapradei; assembly: GCA_026402145.1. NCBI lineage: Eukaryota > Metazoa > Chordata > Cladistia > Polypteriformes > Polypteridae > Polypterus > Polypterus bichir. The sequence goes on along the minus strand of JANRMT010062791.1, from coordinate 167,594,175 downwards.
GAATCAACATGATGATTAACAAGGCAGACTCAACTATGGGATGCACTCTGGACCCACTGGAGGAAAGAATGAAGAGAAAACTGACGGCCATTATGAACAAGGCTGCATATCCTCTACCTGACACACCAGCACTGAGGACTTTTAAACAACAAATCATTCAGCAGAAGTGTGTGAAGAAACTGATGGGTCTCCTTCATGCCTATAATGATACAGTTTTATACTGCTACATTGGGACTGGGACTGTGACCGGGGCTGCTTTCTTATACAACAACCGTTTATTTTCTTTATAGCCCAAAATCACATAAGGAATGCCTCAATGGGCTTTAACAGGCTCTCTAAGAAGACAAGAAAAAAACTCCTAAAAAAATCCTTGCAGGGGAAAAAATGGAAGAAATCTTGGGAAATGCAATTCAGAGAGAGACAGAAAGAGAGACAGACCCCATACAGGTAGATTTTGGCCTGCAATGGGTATAAAAAATGGGATAAATACAACACACAAAACAGAACACCGGGACCGTATATACTCACATATAAGTTGGGTCTTGAAACCTGAAAAATCGATCATAAAATCAAACCCCCAATTTCTTTTTTTTTTTACATCTTCTTGCGTCCTCCAATCTGGCATCAGTTTCTCAGGCGCATCGAATTTTGTTGCAGAAGTGCAGTTACCAATTTATTTTGCTACTTCAACGACGTTTAATTTAAAACCAGCTTCATATTTTCTTCTGATCGAATACTCCATCGTACATAAGGGATGCACTTACGATTAAGGTGTATGAGGGTGTGAGATAAAAAAAATACAAAACAGTGCAAACGTCATTTCGGAATAGTTCGGGTATTACGGTGTGGTGACATAGGCACAAGTAGAAAAAGGCAGTGTGCTCTGTGGTTACTCTCTGAGGTGGGCGTTAGCAATTTATAATCTCTTGGACCAATAACGTGAGTTTTCCGCATTTGTCTTATACGACCGACATTATAAAATACCAGAAATTATAAATCAAATCAAGGCCCGACTTATCCACGGGAGAACGTATTTGCGAGTATACACGGTAATGCTTTTTACAGAGCTCGATGGCCAATCTATCATGGCCACCTCACAAATACAATACAACAGTACAAACAAAATGGAAGTGGAACAATAGATGATACCATTTTCTAAATTTTCTGTTTTACCTGCATTTTTTTTATCAGTATGCTGCTGCTGGAGTATGTGAATTCCCCCTTTGGGATTAATAAAGTATCTATCTATCTATCTATCTATCTATCTATCTATCTATCTATCTATCTATC
>JANRMT010062791.1:167577026-167592713 GCA_026402145.1 Polypterus bichir lapradei | reverse complement strand
TCTTATATCATATATTTAGACAGTTTTTCTTATTTTTTGTAATTTTTGTGTGTGTTTGAGGGGATGGTTGTTATTGTTTGTTATAATATTTTTTATATTTATTGACTTTCTATAAAAGCTAAATTTCCCCTTGAGACAAAAAAAGTACCATCCATTTATCTATGTATCCCTCCTAGTTTCCTCTATCATTGCAGTTTTTAAATGTTTTCTTTAAGTTTTCAGCCAAATCTAATATTAGACAAAGGACTCCTGAGTGAACAAATAACTCATTTTTTTACATCAATTGAATAAATGATGCTTTCCATCACTAAATGGCCGGGTATTTATAACAGTAATTGCCCCCCTACACTTACTAACTACAATCAAAACTTGCTTATAATTTATTACCAGTCAATAACATTTCTGTAGAATTGTAGCTCACTCTTCCTTCAAGAACTGCATTTATTCAGAAATGTTGATAGGTTTTCAAGCATGAGGCTGCCACATCATCTCTATTGGGTATGAGTCAGGACTTTGACAAGATGAGTGCAAAACTCTAAGCTGTTTAGACACCAGGAAAAGGTGAGATATTGATGGAGTGTTCACTAATTAAACAATGAAATTGAAGATCTGAAATAACATTTTAGGGAGAACCAAACACAAAGAATTGACAGCAAGCAGGTCAGTGTCTCTCCCGACAAGTCAATTGTCTTGAACTAAAGTAACATCAACAGGACTGACAAAAAAAATAGTAGATAGTTAAATCTGCTACTTGATACACAAATCAAGAAGAAGAAGATGAAGAACCCTGAATAGACATGCCATCTGTGGAAAGGTCACCAAGAACACTTATGCCATTATTGAACAATGCTGCACAGCCAACGAATCATTCAGCAGAAGTGTGTCAAGAAATGCGATGGGGGCTCCTTTATTCCAACACTAATAGGCCTGTATAGTGCCTCACTGTGACTGGGACTGCCCAGGAAGAAGTGCTGTTTTCTTTCTTTTTCAGTAATTCTAGTGTGTGTATATATATTGTGAAGAATCACTAAACACAGAAACAAAGATTAGGATTTGGGGGGGTCAGTGAGTATGTAATAAACAAATATTTGACAATCGCTGTAGTTCTTTGGGTTTAGGGTAGAATAAACGTAAATGAGCTGGCAGGAAGTAATGTGGAATGGTAAGGACAGCGATGACGTCTTCCTCAGGGAGCGGAGGTGATGTCATCATTTGGGAACCGGAAGGGAAGCTATTAACATGGGACTGTAGGAGACATCTTAGGCAGAGGGACCCAGAAATGGAGTTGTTACGGGGAACTGGAAGTGGCATGCTGTTGTGGAATTAAGGTATTTCTTCGTAGTTGATCCTCTGCTTTTTCTGGTGAAAAAGAGAAAAGGCATTAATACTCTGTTCCAATCCTCTATCTTTCGTTCTTTCATGCTCCTTTGAGCCCTTTGGCCGCCCCCCAAGCGCACGCGTGTGACAATATATATATTTATTTATCTATTTATGTATTAATTTATTTAAAGAGCTTTTGAAATAAGCCAAATTCCCCTATGGGGACAAATAAAATCATATCTATTTTTAGCCCTGGCTACACACGTGCGCATGGGAGGCTGCTGAAGGGTCTGAATGAGAGTAATTCCATGCCAAACCAGGGGGTGGCAGAGTGCACTAATTCTTTTTCTCAGTTCTCTGCATATCAGTTACGGGAAATCCCGCCTGGCCCTGATGGCGTCACTTCTGGTTTCTGGCTCCACCAATGACGTCACTTCCGGTTCAGGGCCTACTGATGATGTCACTTCTGGTTCAGATCCCAAGGATGATGTCACTTCCTCTGCTCTCCTTTAAAGCTGCCATCTTTGTGCCAAGAAGGCAGTTCAGTTGTGGACTCGATCATGTACAATTCTGTACCAAAAAATTATCCATTGCAGCCAGGAACAATATACGGGTGGCTGCCCCAAACCTTTTTTGTGTGCGTCTCTTTGTTGTACATATGACACACTAATTGTAGCAGTTCTCTGGTATCCAAAACAGAAGTTCTTATGTGTATTTAGGGGGTTGTTGCTTATTTTATGAGTTGTATATTAATTACGTGTTTCTCTTTCTCTCTCAAGCTTCTGTAATGCTCTAAGTTTCCCTTGGGGACAAATAAAGTATCAGCAGTCATACCACATGCACTTCAGAACAGGTCAGTCACCTGACGCTAAGCATATTCGGGCCCAGCCAGTACTCGGATGGGAGACCAACCAGAAAAAAACTTCGGTTGCTGCTGGAAGAGGCGTTGGTTAGGCCAGCAGGGGGCACCTACCCCACAATCTGAGTGAGGATCCTAATGCCCCAGTGCAGTGACGGGGACACTGTGCCATAAAAATGATGTCATCCTTTGACTCTCTGTGGTCATTAAAAATCCCTGGGCATCCTTCGTAAAGAATAGAATGTATCCCGATGTCCAGGCTAAACTGTCCACTACGGCCTGGTTATTCTAGACCCCTAATCATCCCCTGTCTCTAATTGGATACCTAACACTCTCACCCCTTCACCATCTAATATTTAATGTGTCACATCATCATAATCATAATCTGTCACATCATCCAGGTGGGTGCTGCACTGCACATTAGCGGTGGTTGAAGTGGCTCCCCAATCACTGTGTAAAGCTCTTTGAATAGTGAGAAAAGCACTAATGAATGAATGAATTAATTAATGAATTAATTAATTAAAGTACATCCATCTATTTAAGAAGCCTTTTCTTTCAAAAAAGAACAAAGCTGCTTGTCAGAAGTTCACCAGAGACCACCAAGACCAGCCTGAAAAGTTCAAAAAAGGTGTTCTTTGGACAGATAAGTCTAAAGTTAAACTATTTGGGCACAACAAGAGGTGCCACTGTTCTGCCATAAACAGCAGTTGACAGACCGTAAGGGAAAAGAATCAAGAGATGAAATGAAATCAGTAAACAAGCAGAGGTCGAAACCGTAAAGACAAAATGAAACCTACATTTAAACTCAACACAAAAAGCAAGAATCTTATTTGAAGAATCAAAGCACAAGTCGATACCCTGAAACCCTAAGAATCTGCATTGTAAAGGATTGCTTTTTACTTTTAAGCATACACTTAAAATCCATATACTTGGACACTGTTCCTAAGTATATGCCAGCTTAAAGTGTCACATTAATGATATCACAGTGTGCAACAATCTGTGTCTCAAAATGGTGGCAGTAACAGAAAAAACAAGATGGAGTCACTGTAAAGAAAAAAACATAACTGTAAATAATTCTAACTTTTTTCTTGAAGATGGAAATAAGAAACTAATAACACAAACATGCTTTCTTACCTTAAAAAACATCAGAAATCCTAAAATACTGCCAGAAAAATGTATTTAAAAATTAAAAACAATAATAATAATGACAAAAACGATCTACCTTCTGGACAATAAAAAGACATCTTTCTAAGCAGTCAGTCAGTCATTTACCAACCCGCTATATCCTAACACAGGGGTCTGCTGGAGCCAATCTCAGCCAGCACAGGGCGCAATTCTGGGCAGGGTGCCAGCCCACCGCAGGACACACACTCAGCAAGGACAATTTAGGATCGCCAATGCAGCTAACCTGCATGTCGTTGGACTGTGGGAGGAAACCCACGCAGACACGGGGAGAACATGCAAACTCCACGCAGGGAGGACCCAGAAGTGAACCTGGGGGTCTCCTAACTGCGAGGCAGCAGCGCTACCCACTGCACCACCACTTGTTTGCATATGATGTTATTTTTTGGGGGGGCTTTAAAAATCTTTAATGTATGGAAGGCTAGGATACCATCAGATCCAAAAAAAATAAAACTGAACTAACCTGAGTTATTGTGTGCAGTGAGAGTCCTTTTGGGATTTCACAAATCTGTAATCATCTCTCGGGGATTATTTATTGAGCCTGGTACAGATCCAGACGATCATGGGATCTTTCTGGAAACGTCACGTGGACAGTCAGTCAGTCAGTCATTTTACAACCTGCTATATCCTAACACAGGGGTCTGCTGGAGCCAATCTCAGCCAGCACAGGGCACAATCCTGGGCAGGGTGCCAGCCCACCGCAGGGCACACACTAGGGACAATTTAGGATCGCCAATGCACCTAACCTGCATGTCTTTGGACTGTGGGAGGAAACCCACACAGACACGGGGAGAACATGCAAACTCCACGCAGGGAGGACCTGGGAAGCGAACCCGGGTCTCCTTACTGCCAGGTAGCAGTGCTACCACTGTGCCACCCTCTTTCTAAACATCTACATAGAATTTCTTTGCTTGCTATTGTAAGGAATTAGAAAAAAATACTGATGGGGAGCAAGAAAGGTTTAGCAAATACAGTACTTGATTTTGGGTTGTTTCCACCCCAGCTAACATTAAGAAAAAGGAAGACAGACATTTTTCAGCTCAAAATTTTGTTCAAATAATATTCCGAGCATGACAAATACTTTTGCTATAAAACAAACAGAACATTTAAAAAAAATTCAAAATGGCACTTTTTACTAAAACCGATATCTGTTTGGGGGCAGCACGGTGGTGAAGTGGTAGTGCTGCTGCCTCGCAGTTAGGAGACCCCCCCAGGTTCGCTTCCCGGGTCCTCCCTGCATGGAGTTTGCATGTTCTCCCCGTGACTGCGTGGGTTTCCTCCCACAGTCCAAAGACATGCAGGTTTGGTGCATTGGCGATCCTAAATTGTCCCTAGTGTGTGCCCTGCGGTGGGCTGGCGCCCTGGCAGGGGTTTGTTATCTGCCTTGTGCCCTGGGATAGGCTCCAGGACACCCCTGTGACCCTGTAGTTAAGATATAGCAGGTTGGATAATGGATGGATGGATATCGGTTGTGGTAGACAAATTCCAATTTCAGAAATTGAAAATTAAATCTATAAAGTACATGAATTTTTTACGCGGAAGGATTTTGGTACGGACCAGTGTCATCTGAACTCAAGTCCCTTTTTATGTGTGCGAAGTCTTCAATAGAAATGTAACAATACAGAAGGGGCTGCATTGTAGCACGTTAGTTATTATCGCTGCCTTGCTGCACCAGAGTGCTGGTCTTAGACTCCAGCCCAGTCCCAGTCTGTCAGGTGTTTGCACGTTCTCTGTGTAGATTTTCTTCCAGGCAACCCTGACTTTTCTCTGAGTGTGTTTTAGGATGATTTACTTCTCTAAAGTGGCCCACTCTGTTTAGACAGCATTTTACAGGGTACCCTTGCACCAAGCCAGTTTAGGATTACCAAATATCCTGACTTGCATGGAATAGCAAGAACAGTCTGTGGACCCACAATGCAGCAGTTCTAACATCTCTGCTGCAGTGTACCTGCCAGAGAGAGAGACAGACGGACACGTGCTTTTTTATATTGTACCCTGGGAAAAGCTTTGCTACAAGCACAGCAGCACAGCTAGTGAAACACACAGTAAGTAGCAAAGGAGACGGATGAGGGGGGAACGTAAAAATGCCAGTGTGATGTCATAGGTGAACTCTTGGCAGCTTGCTCGTTTAGTTTGTGTGTTGCTGGAATACTCACAGTGCTTGCTGCCCGGCTGGCCTTGGTCTGTTAGATGTGTACTTTGTGCCAGGACAATGTGTCCTTAGGGTTTTTGTAATTTCTCAAGGATTTGCGTCATGCTGGAGTTTTTGCTTCTCTATCTACCACAGCCGCAAATGCTTTGGCATGTACAGTATGCTAGTAATTTGCTACTTTAGTGTTTTATTGACTAGCTAAATGATGGGTGACTGTTTTTATATTTGGTGGTCTGTTGAACACGTAATCACACGTCCACTTGCCTTTGTATTTCTACATATAATTTTTACAGTGCCTTGTGAAAATATTCATCCCTTCTTCATGTTTATCTTGTTTTGTCACATTACAATCTGGAATTAAAATGGATTTTCATTTGGATTTTTTTATGTAACAGACTTAGAAATATAATCCAAATTGTGGACACGAAATGAAAATGAAATACTTTGTGTATATATATAAAAAAAATATAAAGTTGTGAGTGCATATGTAATCATCTCCTTTGCTATGAAATCCCTGAATAAGATCAACACCAACCAATTAACTTCAAAAGTCCCATAATTAGTTGATTAGGGCCCACCTGTGTGCAGTCAAAGTGTCACATGATGTCCGTATGCACAGACCTGTTCTGAAAGGCCCTTGACTCTGCAGCACCATTAATAAGCAAGCAACATGAAGACCAAGGAACACTCCAAACAAGTCAAACGTCGTGGAGAAGTACAGCTCAAGGTTGGGTCATTCAGAAATAAAAATACCCCAAACTTTGAATATTCCACAGAGTACCATTAAATTCATTCTAACAACAAGGCCCACCAAAACTCAAGGGCATTAATCAAAGATGCAACAAAGACACCAAGGGATAACACTGAACGAGCTGCAAAGATCCACAGTGGAGATGGGAGTATCCGTCCATAGGACCACTTTAAGCCGTACACTCCACAGAGCGGGACTTTATGGAAGAGTGGCCAGAAAAAGCCATTGCTTAAAGAAAAACGTTTGTCCTACAGCATGTGGTGGACTCCCCAAACACATTAAAGCAGGTTCTCTGATCAGATGAGATTAAAATTGAACTCTTTGGCCATAATTGGAAACATCATGTGTGGCACAAACCCAACATTTCCCATTACCCCGAGAACACCATTCCTGCAGTGAAACATGGTGGTGCCAGGAAAACTGGTCAGGACTGAAGGAAAGATGGATGGCATTAAATACAGGGTGGTTCTTAAGGAAAACCTTTTACAGTCTGATAGAGATTTGAGATTGGGACAAATGGTCACCTTCCAGCAGGACCATGAATGACCCTAAACAGACTGCTAAAGCAACACTGGGGGGGGGGTCTAAAGGTGAGACACTTATTTTTATTTTTTTTTTTATTTTATTGCAATCATTCCATACAAAACAATCAATTTTTACAAAAAGTAAAAATAAGAATAAGTCAACACTTATGGTGAGACACTTAAATGTCTTACAATGGCAGAGTCAAAGTCTAGATCTCAATCCAATGGAGAATTTGACTTGCAGATTACTGGACACCAACACAACCTGTCTAATGTGAAGGACTTGGAGCAGTTCTGTCTTGAGGAATGGGTGAGAATCCCAGTGGCCAGCTGTGCAAAGCTAATAGAGACATTCAACACGAGACTTGCAGCTGGAATTGCAGCAAAAGGGGCCTCTACAAAGCATTGACTTGGGAGAGCGAATAACAAAGCACACTCAGGATTTCTGCTTTTTGTCTCATTTGTGTCACTATAAAGAAAATGTTGCACCTTCAAAGTGGTAGGCATGGTGAGTAAATCAAATGGTGCTCAGATATATTTTAATTCCAAGTTGTAATCTGACAAAACAAGACAGACACCATGGGGGATTAATACTTTTGCATGGCACAGTGTATGTATATGTGTGTATAGTCTTACAAACCTAAAACAATTGAGCCTACCTTCTTTTTGTGTAAACGTCGTATTAACAACGACTAAAGTACGAGCCAAGTAATTGCAGTTTGAAGCAGTGACATTTAGGACGAGCAGACACTTTGTAAGGTTGTATTCCAGTTTAGAGGGGTGAACACTAACAGGAGAGGCGTGCAGTTTTCAGCCCGTTTTAAGAAGGCTCTACTCGGGTACACCCGACGTCCCTTGTTTCCAGGAGCAGTCACATATTTCTAGTGTCCCGATTTATCTATACTAATAAAAGGCAAAGCCCTCACTGACTCACTCACTCACTGACTCACTCACTCACTCACTGACTCATCACTAATTCTCCAACTTCCCGTGTAGGTAGAAGGCTGAAATTTGGTATGCCCATTCCTTACAGCTCACTTACAAAAGTTAAGCAGGTTTCATTTCGAAATTCTACGCGTAACGGTCATAACGGTCGATAACGGTCGACAACGTCCGCCATGTTGAACTTTCTTATTTATGGCACCATCTTCACGAAGTTTGGTAGGCGGCTTCCCTGCGCTAACCAAAACCGATGTATGTACTTATTTCGATGGTATGACGCCACTGTCGGCCGCCATATTGAACTTTCCAAACATCACTAATTCTCCAACTTCCCGTGTAGGTAGAAGGCTAAAATTTGGCAGGGTCATTTCTTACAGCTTACTTACAAAAGTTAAGCAGGTTTCATTTCGAAATTCTACGCGTAACGGTCATAACAATCAACAGCGTCCGCCATCTTGAACTTTCTTATTCATGGCCCCATCTTAACGAAATTTGGTAGGCGGCTTCCCTGCGTTAACCGAAACCAATGTACTTACTTATTTCGGTGGTGTGACGCCACTGTCGGCCGTCATATTGAACTTTTCAACAGTCTTTGTTACTTATGGGCCCATCTTCAAGAAATTTGGTACACGGGTTCCCAACGCTAACTGAATCCTACTTACGTACATATATACATCCATCGCCTGCAGCTCGGTCACCGTGTGAGGCAGCGTTGGGTCCCCCATCCCAACGCCTCCCACGTTGTTGGCTGCCTGCCTATATAAGGCCGTCTGTCGCTCCAGTCTCTACATTCCCTTCCTTGCTTCGCCACGGTATTCACGTCTCCCTGCTGATAACTACAGCCTTTTTATTTAATCCACGGCTTCTCCGCTGTTTTATTGTTCATTTATTACGATTATAGTTATTGTGTAGGTATTTTAGACTTACTTTACACTGTTCAGGTACCCATTTCCTTTATCATTCCAACTGTACCCCCATTAACATGTCTATCGAGGTGATCACCATCGATCAAAGAACTGTCACTTACCAAGTGGTTTCCATGCCCAGAGATGGGGCCTGCCTTTTCCATTCTCTGTGTTACATATTGCACGGCCATATCAGGCTCACTCTTGATATCCGGAGGAACATTGTGTCTTATGTATTGAATGACTGGGACAGGTTCAAGGTGTGGACTGATGACGGTACAGGAGATAATTATACTACACAGGAGCACTAGAAGAGTGAAATGCTTAAGTGTACCGAAATGGCCAAATATTTTACACCTTTGGACAACCGCCAATGCCTCTTAAACATCTTAGATTCACAGGTGACGATTTCAGTAGTGGACACTTTGATGTTTATGAATGTTTAAACTCTCAAAAGCTGGATGTGAAGTTATCAATCAAACTGGTTGTATACTTACAACGCTTGACAGATGCCGAATGTCTCTTCAACACAACAAGTCCTGCAAATACTGTCGTAATTGAAACAAACCATGAAACTCAAACCGATTATGACAGCAGCAATCCAAGCTGTGAGATTTGAAACAAGATTACTGTTCACATGGCCAACTGTACGTTACATGCTCAAGAGTAAGCTCAGCGCACAGCTTGGTCATATTACAACTGGAGGGCCGAACTGACAACGTGGCATACAAAGAGATCCTTAACAAATAATTATTGGTATATTTTCCCTCAGTTTTAAAAAGGTTTAATTGTCTTCTTAATAAAAGCAAGGCAGTACTTCGCCGCTGCGAAGCGCGGGTATTTTGCTAGTTTTTTTAATAAAACTCGTCCGTATTTTAAACATGACTTACTTCTTAGGTCAATTCAGAATAGCGTGCAAGTCAAGAACATTGAAAATCACACGAAAAATCCTGGACCATCGAGAAGTGTGCGAACTGACGACATGAAGAATCGCCTTTGCGCCGAACTGGAATCATCCCCACATAAATAAAAGTCATCCGGATGATCTGAATCTGCATAATTAGATCTGGACCACCCTTTACATCCCTCAATCCATAAAAACCACCAATCACATCAATTTTGTGGCGATATCAGGCCAATCAGATTACATGTATTTATGAAGCAAATGTGATGGGCTCGCCAATCTTGAAACTGCGCAAGCGCGATATTAAGGCGCTTATTTCACCGCGCCCACGCGCGTAGACCTGGTTGATCGTTATGATCTTTTAACGAAGAACTTTAATTTCTTAAAAAATAAAAAGTATCTGGTTCTAAGAATAACAAACCGATAAGTCAAATGAAAGCAAAGAAGCCAAGAAAACTAAGGGTGCCAGGTAGGCAAGGACTTAAATGAGACGCACTTTTTTAAAACATAATGCTGTTTACGTATCATAAATACAATACTTTCTGAATGGTTGTGTAGGGTTTCTAATTGTACAAGCTGCGTCAAAGTGGCTGTAGTTGGCATTATAATATAGCAGTAAGCCCCCAGCAATTGCGTCGTCGAGTGGGTGCGGCAACGCTGTGTCCCCGTGCGTGCTCCCCGACCTGACCTGACCTGACCTGACCTGACCCCAGCAAGCGCATGAAGTGTTGTTTAAAGTAGTGAAGTATCTGATTATATGGATGGTTTTGAAGGCTGGATTGATTCAGCTGTATTCTTCAGAGTGTCTGTATACGGCATTGTCAAACGGCGATGCTCCAGTCGAAGGGTTATGCCTTCCTTGGCGGAGCCGCCCCATATCATTTTACGCCGGGCATAACCGGTGAAATTTTTCGGTATGATTTTATGCCTGATGTGTATTCGCTGATTTTCTGTGTCGGCCCAAATTTCAGCTTCATCGGCCATCTTTTCATGTGCAGCATGAGAGACGGGTTGTGATGCCCGATTTCGTCCAATGATTGGACTATCGTACGGAATAATTTCTGTCATGTCTGAACTTTCAACCGGCTGTCCTGTAGTGTGCGAAGTTTCACGACTCGATTTTCGGATGTCGCCATTACATTTCATTGTGCATCGATCGCGGTATATTGTACATTAGGTATTGCCTTTATCACGCGCATTTTCACATTTTTGATTTCATACATCTAAATATCCTATAGCAGCATGTACAAGTAAATGGCCAATGTCAAAAGCGTCTTAGGAAACATTTACTGGAAGAAACCAAAATTTGCACAGACTACTTACCCCAAATTCTCCTGTAAAATAGACGGACCCTATTGTACGTGATTTAAACAGTTGTCCAGTCACACACCCTTTTCTTTTCTTTTCTTTTGACTTTCAGAGCCCAGTTTGCAAGAGGCAGTAACGCAGCACTTTCTACTGAGGTAAAGTTAACCGTTATGTTCGACATTCGTTTGACATTTGGATTTTGAAGCAATGCCATTAAAACCAGATACTGTATGGAAAAATCCACATTTTCCAGTTTGTTTGTTCCTTTTTTCCCAGTTATGTCCCTATTTTTTGTAAAAATCATAAATAGCTCTCACAACGCAATAAAAGTCCAAAACTGGGCTGAAATGGGTGCAAAATACACATAAAATTGGCACCGATGTATAGAATGTTACTTGTAAATTTTGTGACAGCCTTTACATTTTTTGTGAACATTACTGATTATTTTGAAAAAGCTTTACACAAACGTAATGTCAGTTGCCTAAAAGCTAAAACAGACATCAGTCCAAAATTACCTCTTTCGAAGGTTTGTGCCAAACTTGCTGGTATGGTTCGAGCACACATACGACTGGCGCCTCTGTCCTGCAGTGTGAGTAGTCGCTTACCCACAATTTCAAACATTCGCAAAGCGTGTGACCGACATTAGGGATTATCTGGTCGCCCTACACCACTGTTGCTCAAACTCATGCATGGGGACCCCGTGGCTGCAGGTTTTTTGTTTCAGCCAACTTTTCCTTTTTAATTGAATTCCTAGCCTAATTAAGCAAGCTTTTATTTCCCAGTTTCTTTTTGTTGGGGTCAATGTTGAAATTACAAAATTGTGATTGGTAAACATTTATTTATATGACTGGGCAGATCCAACCAACTATGGGCCAGTAAGTTTAACATGCATCACAGGAATATGAATGGAAGGAATTATTAAGGATAAGACTGAGTAGCACATGGCAAGGACAGGAGTTATTAGGAACAGTCAGCATGGGTTCAGGAAAGGGAGGTCGTGTTTTACTAAGATACTATGGGAAAGCAACAGAAGGGTACAAACAGAGTGGGGTTATTGATCTGGACTTTCAGAAAGCATTTGATGAGGTGCCACATGAGAGGTTGGACCTCAAACTAAAGGAAGTGAGAGTTCAGGGTGTGGGGTGTAGATGGGTGCAGAATTGGCTCAGACACAGGAAGCAGAGGGTGACAGTGCGAGGAACCTCATCAGAATTGTTAAGAGTGGCTTCCAGCAGGGGTCAGTGCTGGGGCTGCTGCTATGTTTAATATATTTAAATGATTTGGATAGGGATATAAGTAACAAGCTGGTTAAAGTTTGCAGATGATATCAAGATAGGTGGATTGGCAGATAATTTGGAATCCATTAAATCATCACAGAGAGACTTGGACAGAATACAGGCTTGGGTAGATTTGTGGCAGGTGAGATTTAATGTTAGTAAATGTAAAGAATTACACACAGGAAGTAAAAATGTGAGGTTTGAATACACAGTGGGCGGTCAGAAAATCGAGAGTCCACCTTATGAAAAGGATTTTGGAGTCATAGTGGACTCGACACTATCAAATGCCAGACAGTGTTCAGAAGCCATGAAGGAGGCTAACAGACTGTCAGGTTATATAGCGCCTTGATGTGTGGAGTACGAGTCACAGGAGGTTCTGCTCAAGCTTTATAACACACTGGTGAGGCCTCATCTGGAGTCCTGGGTGCAGTTTTGGTCTGCAGACTACAAAAAGGACATAGCAGCACAAGAAAAGGTCCAGAGAAGAGCGACGAGGCTGATTCCAGGGCTACAGGGGATGAGTTAGGAGGAAAGATTAAAAGAGCTGAGCCTTTACAGTTTAAGCAAAAGAAGATTAAGAGGTGACATGATTGAAGTGTTTAAAATTATGAAGGGAATTAGTAAAGTGGATCGAGACTGTGACTTTAAAATGAGTTCATCAACATCACAGAGACTTCTGAAGGGTAAATTTTGCACAAACATTAGAAAGTTTTTCTTTATGCAGAGAATCACAGACACACACAATAAGTGACCAAGTAGGGTGGTAGACAGTAAAACTGTAGGGACTTTCAAAACTTGACTTGATGTTTTTTTAGAATTAAGTGGACAGGACTGGTGAGCTTTGTTGGGCTCAATGGCCTGTTCTCGTTCAGATTGTTCTAACATTCTAATCTAATTTGAATGTGCCAAACATTTATGTATGCTACATAGGAGCAATTTGTTGTTTTACTTTTAACTTTTTAAGTGATTTTTATTTTTTTCATCATGATTTTATTCTGCATTTCTTGGTTCTCTAGTTTTTTAATTTATTATTTACTAATGAGCCCATTAGTGGGATTGTATTGTTGTGGCCTTTCAGCTTTCTGCATCATTTGCTGGGATGTCTGCTCTGCTCCTTGTTAATCAACATTTTTAGAGTATAATTAAGAAAACTGCACTGAAAAGAAAAAATTACTATGAAAACAATAAAAGAGTAAATAATTTAAAGCTGGCGCAGTGGTAGTGCTGCTGCCTCGCAGTTAGGAGACCCGGGTTCGCTTCCTGGGTCCTCCCTGAATGGAGTTTGCATGTTCTTTCCTCCAGGTACTCCAATTTCCTCCCACAGTCCAAAGACATGCAGGTTAGGTGCATTGACGATTCTAAATTGTCCCTAGTGTGTGCTTGGTGTGTATGTGTGTGCGCACGCTGTGGTGGGCTGGCGCCCTGCCTGGGGTTTGTTTCATGCTGGGATTGGCTCCGGCAGAACCCCGTGACCCTGTAGTTAGGATATAGCGGGTTGGATAATGGCTGGATGGATGGGGCAGCACGGTGGCGCAGTGGTAAAAAGTGCCTTGCAGTAAAGAGACCTGGGTTCGCTTCCCGGGTCCTCCCTGCGTGGAGTTTGCATGTTCTCCCCGTGTCTGTGTGGGTTTCCTCCCACAGTCCAAAGACATGCAGGTTAGGTGCATTGGCGGTTCTAAATTGGCCCTAGTGTGTGTTTGTGTGTGTCCTGCGGTGGGTTGGCACCCTGCCCGGGATTGGTTCCTGCCTTGTGCCCTGTGTTGGCTGGGATTGGCTCCGGCAGTCCTCCGTGACCCTGTGTTCGGATTCAGTGGGTTGGAAAATGGATGGATAATTTAAAGCTATGGCAAAACTATTTTTGAAATGTCTTGAAAACGTGAAAAAAAGTCAGACTGTTGTGCTTTTCTGAAGGCAGAATGAGACAAAAAAAGAAGACCAGCCAATTAAATCTTTTGCTTTTTTTCTTTGGTTATCAAGTGCTTCACAATGTGCGCAATCCATGTGATGATGAAGTGAGTGACCCAAAGCATGTGAACAAAAGTGCACCTCGCTGCAGCCTAAAGATCAAGCCTCGCTTATTTTGCCGGGCTGCCGTGAAGAATAGTGTCTGAATGTCGGAACATAAACTGTCAAATGAAATGAGACTGGGACTTGCACGTCACCAGCATTCAACACCTCAGCATTTGCCAAGAAAATTTCTGAGTGCCATAGCATCAGCCATGGAAATTTTGAGAATACGTGGAGATATCCGCACAATAGCTTCTAGCTGCAGACCTTCAGAGTTCCACTCCTTTGAGGAGCCAATCAAATTGCTCTCAATCGGGTGGCATTTAGTGTCCTTTGCATTGTGCATCACTAATGTTACGCAACACGCTGAGTCTTTTGTATCTTTCTCAACACACCCATTTTAACTGTACCTTCTGCTTCGTTATTATAAACCTTACGCTATGGTTAAGATTAGGGTTGAGGGAGGATATCTGACTGATGTAAAATAATGTCTATTGAGAGGTAATGTCTTGAGTGGGCTTGTCGTATACTGAGACTGTTACGGTGTGCTGTGGGACCTTTTTGTTTCTTCACATTTTTTATTTATAATGAAAGAGGTTGGAAACAATCAGTATGAAAAACAACAAGACAATTGTGATAAACAGAAAGCACAGAGACACAGTGTAAGTGTTGGGGAGCCTCCCCGTATACTGATTTTAGGTTCCAGCACAGTCAAATGGTCAAAAAATGATTCAAACATTCAACAAACTTCAACAGAAATGCTCCGCTTTATATGGAGACGATACAGGAAGTGCAGTTAATGGATAGGAAACAGCTGGTGTTGTAGAAGGTAGTGGCCAGAGATGACATCAGGAGCAGAGAGACGGAGCTGAGGTCATCGAAAGGGGACTGGAAGTGAGGTACAGTAGTTTCATGGAGCCTGAAGAGGAGTCTTCTTATTTCGTCAGGGTGGCGGTGGATATTGGAGCATTATGTCGGGTAGGAACGTTTTTAAGGAGAAAGGAGAGAAAAGCATTAGTGCCCTCTTCCAGTTTTCCCTATCTTGTTTTTTTCACACGACATCGAGTCTTTTGACTGTCTCCTCATTGCGTGCGTGCGTTACAATCGTTATATATATATATACGCTAACGTGGCTGTCCGTTTGTCCGTCCAGGATTTTAACTCACCTGTAGTTCGAAAACTGTTTGACCTATTGACCTGATATTTGGTACACATATACTACGTGACGTCTACTGTCCACTTACAGGGTGATGGTTGACCTCCAAGATTATATTTATTTCATTGTAGAATGCATGCATACAGGCGCAGTTCTTATCCCTACCACCTTCATCTTCACTTCCCCTACCTCCTCATATCTTAAATCATTCTTGATGCAGATTGAGGACTTAAGTGCCAGCTTAAGTGAAAAATTAAGGAACGCGTACCAAGTAATTGCAGCACAGACACTGCCTTAATCAGTTTTAAAAGATGCCGACGGAAGAAGAGAAGAAGCGGGCCACTATAGGGTGGAGAAAAGAAGAGCTGCTCAGGAAGCAGCAAGCACATCAACCTCTGAG
>JANRMT010062791.1:167543230-167576626 GCA_026402145.1 Polypterus bichir lapradei | reverse complement strand
GCAGGCAGCCAACAACGTGGGAGGCGTTGGGATGGGGGACCCAACGCCGCCTCACACGGTGACCGAGCTGCAGGCTATGGACGTATATATGTACGTAAGTAAGATTCAGTTAGCGTTGGGAACCCGCATACCAAATTTCTTGAAGATGGGCCCATAAGTAACAAAGACCATTGAAAAGTTCAATATGGCAGCCGACAGTGGCATCATATCACCGAAATAAGTACCAAATTTCAGCCTTCTACCTATGAATAAGAAAGTTCAACATGGCGGACGTTGTTGACCGTTACACGTAGAATTTTGAAATGAAACCTGCTTAACTTTTGTAATTAAGCTGTAAGGAATGAGCCTGCCAAATTTCAGCCTTCTACCTACACGGGAAGTTGGAGAATTAGTGACGTTGGAAACTTCAATATGGCGGCCGACAGTGACATCATATGACTGAAATAAGTACGTACATCAGTTTTGGTTAGCGCAGGGAAGCCACCTACCAAATTTCGTGAAGATGGGGCCATAAATAAGAAAGTTCAACATGGCGGACATTGTGAAAATTAGTGACATTGGAAAGTTCAATATGACGGCCGACAGTGGCGTCATACCATCGAAATAAGTACATACATCGGTTTCGGTTAGCACAGGGAATCCGCCTACCAAATTTCGTGAAGATGGGGCCATAAATAAGAAAATTCAACATGGCGGACGTTGTCGACCGTTATCGACCGTTATGACCGTTACGTGTAGAATTTCGAAATGAAACCTGTTTAACTTTTGTAAGTAAGCTGTAAGGAATGAGCCTGCCAAATTTCAGCCTTCTACCTACACGGGAAGTTGGAGAATTAGTGACGTTGGAAAGTTCAATATGGCGGCTGACAGTGATGTCATACCACCGAAATAAGTATGTACATTGGTTTCGATTAGCGCAGGGAAGCCGCCTACCAAATTTCGTGAAGTTGGGGCCATGAATAAGAAAGTTCAACATGGCGGACATTGTTGACCGTTATGATCGTTACGTGTAGAATTTCGAAATGAAACCTGCTTAACCTTTGTAAGTAAGGTGTAAGGAATGAGCCTGCCAAATTTCAGCCTTCTACCTACACGGGAAGTTGGAGAATTAGTGATGTTTGGAAAATTCAATATGGCGGCCGACAGTGGCGTCATACCACCGAAATAAGTACGTACATCGATTTTGGTTAGCGCAGGGAAGCCACCTACCAAATTTCGTGAAGATGGGGTCAGCCTTCTACCTACACGGGAAGTTGGAAAATTAGTGACGTTGGAAAGTTCAAAATGGCGGCCGACAATGGCGTCATACCATCGAAATAAGTACATACATCGGTTTTGGTTAGCGCAGGGAAGCCGCCTACCAAATTTCGTGAAGATGGTGCCATAAATAAGAAAGTTCAACATGGCGGACGTTGTCGACCGTTATCGACCGTTATGACCGTTACGTGTAGAATTTCGAAATGAAACCTGCTTAACTTTTGTAAGTGAGCTGTAAGGAATAAGCCTGCCAAATTTCAGCCTTCTACCTACACGGGAAGTTGGAGAATTAGTGATGAGTCAGTCAGTCAGTGAGTGAGTGAGTGAGTGAGTCAGTGAGGGCTTTGCCTTTTATTAGTATAGATATATATATATATATATATACACTTGTATATATAAGTACCAAGCAGTTATATGGGAATAATTTATTTTTTTTAACAATGTTTTTATCTTGATTTTCATTCTTCTTTTCTAGGTGTTCTAATTGTTTAATTAATCCATTATTTACTAATTAGTGGGTCTGATGCTAAAGTAGTTGCAGCCTTTGATTATTCAGTGTTGTTTTTCAGTGTGTCTGCTCTGCTCGTTTTTAATTGTCATTATTATTAAGATACAACGAAGAGGAAAAACTGCACAGAGAAAGGGCAAAATATAATGAAATCAACAAAAAAAGAGTTAAGCATTTAAATCTATAGCAAAAGCAGAAATATTTCTAAATGTCTTATAAATGTAAAATGCATGCTGCTGTGCTTTTCTTAATGTAGAATAAGAGGAAAACAGACCAGCTAATTAAATGAGATCAGTGTTATCAGGTGTTGTCACTGATTAGGAATCTGCTTGAAACAAAAATCTGCAGCCACAGTGGGCCACCAGGACTGAGTTTAGGAAGCAGTGTGCTAGAACATTCCGGTTGATTTTGCGGCTTCTCTCATGAACCTAAGTTACATAGTTTCACAGAGAGGCTGCGGGTCGAGTGGGAGGGGGAAGTGGGTGGGACCCTGGAGATTGGCATTGATATCATGGCCACATGCTTTTCTCCCCACACGGGTGACGCTCTCCCGTTAGAGCTGAACACGATCAGATACAGTGCCAATGTTTGATGCCCTTCGGCTTACCCAGAATTACATTTTTTTTTTATGATTTTTAAAGTTTATCCTGTTTCACTACTATGTGGGCGGAGCCGCGGAGGACGGCTAGTAATTCATAAAAACAGTACAGTGACAATACTTAAAGTATACGAATAAATAATATTAACAATTAGAAGTGGTTAAATAGGTTATTACAGACATTAATAGCATAGCCACTTGGTTTTACGAGATTTAAGAAATTTAACAAAATTCTGAAACTCAAAAGAAATTAAATTGAAAGAAGGAATGTTAAGATTAAAATTTCATTTGTGAATGTAAGATTTACCCTTATCAATAATAAAATTTATTAAGTAACATAGATTTCAAGATGTACGGAGCCCCATAGGTGCTAACAACAACAATAACAAGATTTATTTCTATAGCACATTTTCATACACATGTAGCTCAAAGTGTGTTACAGAATGTCAAAGAAATAGTTACATGCAACAAAAAATAAATTTATATAAGAATAACAATGAGTAAATATTATATAGAAGATAAATAAATGATGCACATTTACATAAGAAAGATATATAATTAAGCCAAATATAGTCCTTATAATATAGAATTGTTTATTTAAGTTTCCAAATGATAGTTCGATGGTAAGGTCAGGGTGGACAGAAAGAAAAAAATAATCCAGTTAAATCCAAGAAAAAAAAAATCTTTAGGGATTCCAAGTCAAAAGACCACCCAGTCCGTACTGGGCATTCTGCCTAACATAAATGTCCTTAAATCATTCTTTCTTTCTTTATTTTTTTAGGTTTGATGCAGTGGATCATGTGACAAGTTGGGGTATCCAGGTTCTTTCAGACATCACAGGCGGCTGCACAGGACTTTGATCAGGCAGTGGTGGCCACAAAAGAACATATGCAGTGGAACGTCTCGGAACATGTACAAATCGAACCAAAAAATTCAGCAAACTTTTGCATCTGTTCACGATCACACATTTGGGTGATGAACAAGCCATTTTCCCTTCCGGTTCGTACGCGCCCTTGATTTACACACGTGTTCAGTCTCTCCCTGTACGCCACATTGTTCTCGGTCAGATGTGCATCGCGCAGAGGGACTTTACCTCAAAACTGTAGTAACGGCCGACCCCTTACCCGACCGGCAGCTACACCTCCAAGACCTGTGGCCTGGATTAATTACTGAGGTTGAATCGAATCAAGCCGTACCTTTAACAAATTCAACTTTTCCCCACAATCGATGGTGTAAATAAGCACAAAAGAAAAGCAGATATGTAAACTTAAACTGATAAATTGTATTAAATGAAACAGGAAAAAAAATAGCAAAATAAATAAATATATATATATATATATCCCTCCACCAAAGCAACAACGTGACAACAACCTATATGAATATAACAAACCCTCCCTTGCCCTTGTAACATGTAACAAACAACACGAATAACAAAAAATGAATGAGATATGGAAATGAACGGTCGTGAACTTGAGTCCGAGTAACAATTGTCCTGAATGCAGATGACTAGTTAACCGATATATGGAGTGTTTGTATTTCCTGGAATAAAATGAAACAGCCTCACCGTGTATCCTCGGCGCATGGTGGATGATGAAATCCGACCCCGGGGTCTCTCGTGATGAGGGTATTGGAGTAAGTCCGGCGGAATGAAAAACAAACTGGATGGAAATGCGCGATGTGGAATACAGCAGGTACAGTTGGTTAGTGGTCGTTTAAAGTTAAAGTCGGCTTCTTTCTTTCTTTCTTTCTTTCTTTCTTTCTTTCTTTCTTTCTTTCTTTCTTTCTTTCTTTCTTTCTCTCTCTCTCTCTCTCTCTCTCTCTCTCTCTCTCTTCTCCCCTCTTTGTTCCCTCTTGATTGTTTTTATAGTCCTGTGACGGATGTAATTGATTAATTGTAAACCGGTGTTTTCCAGGTTTGGGGTTGCGGCCTCCTTCCATCATCCTTCCCCCCTTTACGGGGACGGCATTCACGGACACACACAAACAGCAAACGGGATGATGGAAACAAGACGCACGTGGTACGGACAACACTATTACTACTATGTAGCCCCGCTACACTGTAATCTCCTCCCCACCCAGTTCCTCCTCACTTTCTTCATGCCTGAACTTGACTCATGCAAGGTTAGTTTTCTTGGTTGTTTGTGGTTAGTTTTTGTATAAATTACGGATTTTTCAAATGTTAATTTTTTTCCCTGTGCTTAAAACTCATTAAAAAAAGTGTATACAGTGAGCAGTTTGTAAGGCTGTAGCGTGAACTCCTGCAATGTTAGTTTTCTCTGTTCAAGGTTTTCTCAGTGTTATTCAATGTTTGTGCATTCTATGTTATAATTAACTATTTTTGTGCTTAAAAATCTTTAAAAAAATATATTTACATACAGTTTGTACGGTCTGGAACGGATTAATTGTATTTACATACAATCCTATGGGGAAATTACTTCGGGTCACGACCAAATCGGGTTGCGACCAGAGTTTTGGAACGAATTACGGTCGTGACCCAAGGTCCCACTGTAATAAGAATAAATTAAGCAAAAAAAAATCAGTTCAAATGAATTACGTAACTTGTTAGTTCTTTCCCCCCTGTGTCTTATTTCAGAAACGTGGAGCCCCATTCTGTATTAATTCATTTGAACATATTATTATTAATTTTTCTCCCTTGCAGTCCAGTTCTTATTACAGAGCCCCATACGGTTTCCTGGCATGTAGTTTAGTGAAATGTTAGGTGTGTGTTAAAATCAGTGAACCGGAAGAGGAACTAGTTGGAAGACCACCGCGGTTGAAACAGTTCTTTTGAAGAGTCATGAAATGAGTTTCAAACACAGGAGAAGTTACAAGAATGGATTTATGGAATTTTCTCCCAGAACGCGACATTCCGGAGTCAATGGTGGAAACCTTAATGGGGTGGGGGGGGTGGTCTGCTTGCTTCTTGAACACTGTTGGGTGTTTCTTATAGATTTTTGGGCGCTGATCACAAATATCACATGCCGTTTGCTGTTCTGATGATATGGCGAGAACAGAAAGACCATGTGATGGACTGTTACTTCTCTTTGACTAATGTGTCTGTTTTTTCTGCCAAAAACAAGAAGTCAATTGAATATCCTAATCTACCTTCAGCAATGAGACCCATGCCAATTCTGAAACCACCAGAGGATTGGACCTTAGACGAACCAGATGAAGAAACTGCAATGCAGGGTACTGACAGTGACATTGACCTGGATTTTGAACCATGCTCATCAGGCGATCCACATCTGATAACACAGACTGAACTGAACGATTTGGTCAGAGATTTGGGTCTGTCAAAAGCAAAAGCCGAGCTGCTGGGATCGAGACTGCAGGAATGGTGTTTGCTGTCACCAGGTACGAAACTTTCTGTGTTTCGAGGCTGACATCATGATATAACCAAAATTTTTGCACAAGTCGACAGTCTGTGTTTCGATTGTGACATTGAAGGATTGTTCTCGGCCTTGGGTTTTGATCACAACTCGGAAGAGTGGCATCTCTTCATTGATTCGTCAATGTTAAGCCTGATATCTGTTCTGCTACACAGTGGCAACGTTTATCCTTCAGTACCTGTTGGCTATGCAGCACACATGAAAGAAACGTGTGAGAATATGGAACTGTTGCTGAAGCACGTGCAGTATAGCAGGTACATCTGGAATATCTGTGGAGATCTTAAAGTCGTTGCTCTGTTACTAGGACTGCAGCTCGGCAATACAAAGTACTGTTGTTTCATATGTGAATGGGACAGCCATTCCAAAGAGTCACACTATTCTCAACAGAACTGGCCACTCCGTAAAAAGTTAGTTCCAGGACAGAAAAATGTGGCACATGAATCACTTGTCGACCCGACAAAGATAATTTTGCCTCCTCTTCACATAAAACTGGGACTCATGAAGAATTTCATGAAAGCACTGAACAAGGAAGGTGAAGGTTTTCGTTATTTAAGACAGATGTTCCCAAGAATAGCTGACGCCAAGATCAAAGAGGGCATTTTTGTTGGCCCCCAGATCAGACATGTTATGAGTGACAAGCGGTTTGAAGATCTGTTAGTTGGGCCGGAAAAAAATTGCCTGAAAAGCCTTCAGAAACGTTACAGAGCCCCAAACTACATTGAGCTGGTAGACAAACTTCTCAAAGCATACAAGACAATGAAGTGCAACATGTCACTCAAGATTCATTTCCTCCACTCACACTTGGACTTCTTCCCTGCAAATCTCGGTGCTGTCAGTAACGAAGACGGTGAAAGGTTTCTCCAGGACATTGCTACAATGGAGAAATGATACCAGGGCAACCGGAATCTGTCAATGCTTGCCAACTACTGTTGGACGCTACAATGTGATGCACCAGATATTGCATACAAAAGAAAATCAGGAGCAAAACACTTTTAATTCTGTTGAATTTAATAGCTTATGCGAAACATAAACGTGACTACCGTTATTGTTAATAAACATATAAATGTCTATTTCTCAGAGTTCCTACGTGATGCAGTAAAACCAAGTAGGTACCTGTCACAATCAGCAAAAACTTTTCAGGAAGCAAGACTTTTCAAAAAAATTGTTGTGCAGTGTTATGAACGGATTTTTTTTTTTTTTTGCCTGTCACCTACAGGGCTCCATACAAGTTAAAATTTCAGTAAATAAAATTTGTATAAGAAATGGTAGGATGTTTTTATCATAAAAGTAGTCAGATAAATCACTCAATTTAATACAGTAGGTTCAAGTATAAAATAAGTGTACAGTATTGCTTTTTCTGAGTGGCTGTTACTAAAGGAACATTTTCTTTGATTTCAGTAAATTTAGCTAAATTATATTTACAAGGATAAAGGTGAAGCCAGACCCTTCTCAGAGTTTCTTCTTCTTCTAAATGATGTGGCATAATCATGCAATCCAATTCACAGTTCAGCGGTGCTCCTGATTGAGAGATGGCCACGCCCACATGTCACGCCCATTTTTCTCCAGTCTGTTGTAACATCTACCTGGATATCTGAGACTGGGATGCATCTCACCAGCATCCAGCCCTGCCCCATATGGCAGATTTCCGTGAGTATGAACTTGGCATCAGCCATGGAAATCTCGTGAATACCTGGAGATAATGGAGACTGGAATTGTTTGTCTTTAATGTTCAACCACACCCTGTTATGCAGACTGTGGTGAGGTGTATTTCGAATGACTGCATAGATGACCGGATGTTAGCACCAGTGGCAAACTTTCACATTTATGAATTTTCATAAAGCAGCTGCTCCTAGAGTGGGTGAATCCTACACTTTAGATAACTGAGTGACTAAAACATATGTATTTGTGTAGCCATTTTCTGGTTTAATATTGTAGCAATGAATGTGTCTAGCAAAATATTTCAGAGTAAAAGTAGCTACTAGCATTTAAAAATATAGTGAAATAAAGTGAAAGTAGGCAGAAAATTGTATATTCAAGTAAAGTAGAAATATTCTGAAGATATATTCAATTACAGTAACTGCGTATTTCAATTTTGTTACTGTAAAACACTGGCAGTTACAGGATGTGTCATTTTTTTCCAATGACAAAGTCAGATTGGCACCCAACTAGGGATCAACTCTTTCTTTCTACAAATTTTATTAATATGCACACTTGCGTACTAAAAAATCTATATGGGTGGTACAGTGGTTAGCGACTGCTTCTTCACAAGTCCTAGGCTTGGGTCCTGTCACTGGGCACTGACAATAGCAAGACTGCTTGCTCTTACCTTGTCCATAATGCTTTTTCCTCGAGGTATTTATGTTTTCTTGCAAATTATCTTATATATAAACGTGTACGTGTGGAAGTGTGTCTGTCTGTCCGGCCTGGAAGTGAGAAGTGGAGTCGGGGGAAGGACTCCGCCTCAGAGGAAACGGAAAACTCGCTTAGCCGCTAATAACACAAGCGAGACAAGCAATTCAGCAAAACGAAACCTCCGAAGAAAGACAAAGTCACTTAGCTGCTAACATCGGCAAAACGGTATCCCTTTTACTTTTCTTCCCGTCGCTAATGCACAAGTGATGTGAGGACGTCAGCAAAACTAATCCTCCTAGGAGAGACGGCCAGAGTCATTCCTTTCAATTACCTGACATCTCTACATTTCAAATTTTTTCTTAGTTTCTAGGACCCTGGGCTTATTACAGTGCAGGCTTACACAGCTAGTTATTATATATTATTTATCCAAGGCAACTTAACAGCAGTTAAGATATAATAGGTTACATTTCTTTTCACTTCCCAATTGCAGTGCAATCTGATGTAAGGACTTACTCATGGTCACTTATTGTTGGTGGCTGGGTTTGATTCCAGAACTTCAGGGATTTGAATTCCAAAGACTTACCCACTATGCCATGCTGCCACCTCCACTACATTGCAGAGATGTGCATGCTAGTGTTAGCAACAACTCTAAATTGGCTCACTATGAATGAGTGCCACTGTGTGACCGAGTGTGCTCTTCAACTGACTGGGATTGCTGTCTATTGTTGCCATGATAGACACTGGCACAACAAATCCCCGAACTGGATAAGTAGTTTATAAAATGTACATAAGACATTATATAAAACGGAAAAAAGACTGATTCCTCTAGCAGTCTCTTACACACTTTGGCTGGCAGATGGGTACATCTGAAAGGCACTATATATGATTTATCCTTGTAGCTGGCTTTCACTGATTGGCCAGTTTTATTTTATATAGTACTTCTCACAGCAAGAAGTCCATAAATGTATCTAACAGGTCTCTGTAAGCAAAACAAATCAGAGGGATGCATGCCATGTAAATATATAATTCCATTAAATGAAGATACGGGCGGCACGGTGGCACAGTGGTTCGCTTCCCGGGTCCTCCCTGCGTGGAGTTTGCATGTTCTCCCCGTGTCTGCGTGGGTTTCCTCTGGGCGCTCCGGTTTCCTCCCAAAGACATGCAGGCTAGGTGGTTTGGCAATTCTAAATTGGCCCCAGTGTGTGTTTGTGTGTGTCCTGTGGTGGGTTGGCACCCTGCCTGGGATTGGTTCCTGCCTTGTGCCTTGTGTTGGCTGGGATTGGCTCCAGCAGGACCTTGTGTTCGGATTCAGCGGGTTGGAAAATGGTTGGATGAAGATATACATATTTACTGTATGAATGAGCACATACACAAGCAAGCAAATTTATTTTACATTTCAGTGTCTAGTTCAGAAGTAGTATATTACACATTTTTCTATATTTTCTGTAGTGGGAAGGTTACCGCAGTGCTTCAAGTTCAGGCCTGGGATCCCCCCTGTTACTTTTGTTCCCATCAGTTTCATTATCACTGAGTCATTTTCCCTTGAATTGATCTCATTGTGTAATTAGCTGGTCTTTTCTCGTATTCTCTTATTCTACATTTAAAATTAGTCATGCCGGTTTAACATTTATTAGAAATTTAGAAATCCTTATATTTTTGCCTTTACTTTAAATGCTTGACTCTCTTGTGTTGTTTTCCTGATAATATAATGTTAGTTAACAAGGAGTGGAGCAGACACTGAGGCAAACATCACTAAATGCTGAAATCCTGAATATACTTCAGTGTTGGACTCACTAAATAATGGCTTAAGTAACCGAAACAAATGGAAATGTGGAACAAAGTCATGGCGATGATGATCAACATATTTAAATCCAAGAGAAAAACTGAATTATTTAAATGCAGCCTGTACTAATGCTTGCTAAACACCAATTAAACTTTTAGCAAATGCACTTTCGGAATTAGGAATGGCGAAGGAAACGTATAAATATACAGACAGTTAAGTAATAAATGCTTTCAACTTGCACTTTATTGAAGTTTATACATGTAAAGGCATTGATAACCTCCAGCAGTAACAGGGACTACTAAGGAGGCACTTAGCGATTTGGAAATTGTAGAGGAAGCAGTGCTTCTTAAATTAAATAGGCTGAGGTCTAACAAATCACTAGGGGCCTCATGTATAAAACCTTGCTTAGATTCCAACCCAAAATTTTGCTTACGCCAGAAACACAAAAACTACGTATGCACAAAAAAAACCTTGGATTTATAAAACTGTACATATGCCAGGTCTCACTCCATATTCCTTTATAAATCTGAAATGAACCTAAAACTACGTGCATGTGCACACGCTTTTAGCTACACCCCGTCTCCTACCAGTAACCATATAATGGCTTAAAAAGTCCTTTATGAATATTCATGACCTAATCACCATATACATTTCTCCATGTTCCCGAGTGACATATTTACTTTCAAACCATGGGAGAACTGAGGAAACAAAACTTGAGTGAATGTAAATTTGAGGTATTACTGACATTTGGTGGTGTTTAAGAGTGGCCTTTGGGGTATGTCCCATCCACAGTGTAACTCTGTTAACAAAGTCAGCCTCAACCGAAGGGTATTAGTTCCTCAATTTTTAAGGCCACAGTTAATGTAAATATGTTAATCAGTGAATCAGATGCATGGTGATGTAGTGTTAGCACTACAGCAAGTAGTCTGGGAGTTTCGTCCCATGTGCTGCCTGCATGGAGTTCATGTAAGACAGTGAGTGAATTGACAATGCTAAAATATTCCCAGATGTATGTGTATTTGTGTTTGCCCTGCAGTGGGCAGTGGACATTTCAATTCATCTTACTGATTCAATTATTTTGATTCATGTGATTAATTTATGGTCTCGTGTATATGGGACGTCCATGGGGTCTCCTCTGATTGCCTCAGAAATATATCATTTAATAAGTTGTTCCTTATTTTAAAGTACAGTGTATGTTTGTGTGTATATTAATAATATAATTATTTATTAATTTATAGATATCTCTATACAGTCATATGAAAAAGTTTGGGAACCCCTCTTAATTCTTTGGATTTTTGTTTCCATCCATCCATCCATCCATATTCCAACCCGCTGAATCCGAACACAGGGTCACAGGGGTCTGCTGGAGCTAATCCCAGCCAACACAGGGCACAAGGCAGGAACCAATCCTGGGCAGGGTGCCAACCCACCGCAGGATTTTTGTTTCTCATTGGCTGAACTTCCTTTTAATATCTGACATGCCTTATGGAAACAGTAGTATTTCAGCAGTGACATTAAGTTTATTGGATTAATAGAAAATATGCAATATGCATCATAACAAAATTAGACAGGTGCATAAATGTGGGCACCCCAACAGAGATATGACATCAATACTTAGTTGAGCCTCCTTTTGCAAATATAACAGCCTCTAGACACTGTCCTCCTGTAGCCTTTGATGAGTGTCTGGATTCTGGATGGAGGTATTTTTGACCATTCGTCCATACAAAATCTCTCCAGTTCAGCTAAATTTGATGGCTGCCGAGCATGGACAGCCTGCTTCAAATCATCCCATAGGTTTTCGATGATATTCAAGTCAGGGGACTGTGAGGGCCATTCCAGAACATTGTATTTTTCCCTCTGCATGAATGCCTTTGTAGATTTCAAACTGTGTTTTGGGTCATTGTCTTGTTGGAATATCCACTTCTGCGTAACTTCAAATTTGTGACTGATGCTTGAACATTATCCTGAAGAATTTGTTGATATTTGGTTGAATTCATCCGACCCTTGACTTTAACAAGGGCCCCAGTCCCTGAACTAGCCACACAGCCCCACAGCATGATGGAACCTCCACCAAATTTGACAGTAGGTAGCAGGTGTTTTACTTGGAATGCGGTGTTCTTCTTCCGCCATGCAAAGTGCTTTTTGTTGTGACCAAATAACTCCATTTTTGTCTCATCAGTCCAAAGCACTTTGTTCCAAAATGAATCTGGTTTGTCTAAATGAGCATTGGCATACAACAAGCGACTCTGTTTGTGGTGTGAGTGCAGAAAGGGCTTCTCTCTCATCACCCTGCCATACAGATGTTCTTTGTACAGATTGTGCTGAATTGTAGAACGATGTACAGATACACCATCTGCAGCCAGATGTTCTTGCAGGTCTTTGGAGGTGATCTGTGGGTTGTATGTAACCATTCTCACAATCCTGTGCATATGCCACTCCTGTGTTTTTTTTTGCCTGCCAGACCTGCTGGGTTTAACAGCAACTGTGCCTGTGGCCTTCCATTTCCTGATTTCATTCCTTACAGTTGAAACTGACAGTTTAAACCTCTGAGATGGCTTTTTGTAGCCTTCCCCTAAACCATGAGACTGAACAATCTTTGTTTTCAGATCTTCTGAGAGTTGCTTTGAGGATCCCATGCTGTCTGTCACTCTTCATAGGAGAGTCAAAGGGAAGCACAACTTGCAATTGACCACCTTAAATACCTTTTACCACTCATTATTGGACACCCCTGTCTATGAAGTTCAAGGCTTAACCAGCTAATCCAACCAATTTGGTGTTGCAAGTAATCAGCATTGAGCAGTGACAGGCATTCAAATCAGCACAATGACAAGGGGACCCACATTTGTGCACAGCCAGTTTTTCACATTTAATTTAATTTCATACAACTAAATACTGCATCACAAAAAATCTTTATTTGGAAAAACACCGCAGTACTGAGATGTTCCTAGGAAATGAAAGACAAACCACTGCTATCTTTTGTGTTGAAAGGAGAGTCAATTATTATGCAGGCTGAGAGGGGTCCCAAAGTTTTTCATATGACTCTATATATAAAATCCAACGTCTGTCTGCCTGTCTGCTTTGCACCAGAGAACTACTTAACGGATTTAGTTCAGGTTTTTTTCTATAATTTGCTTGAACAATCTGGTGGATTTTGCGACTTCTGTCATCATGCTAAGTATCATAGTTCGCTTGCAGGAGCGATGTATTCGCATTAATCCGAGACAGAGACTGCGGGCAACATTTGTTTATTGATTTTTAAAGTTTGTTCTGTTTCACTACTATGTGGGCGGAGCCGCAGGGGACAGCCAGTATTTCTATATAAATGTATAATTATTTATATATTAATAATTACCATTATCGGCGTACTACACGATAACCTTCAGTGAATACACTTCACTTAATCATTCCTAGTTTTCTCTTTCTCTGTACGTTTAGCATTCGTTTGCTCAGAGGTTGATGCGCTTCCTCTTCTTTTCTCCACCCTAGCGGCCTGCTTCTTCTCTTCTTCCGTCGGCATCTTTTCACGTTAAAACTGATTAAGTCAGTGTTTGTGTTGCAATTACTTAGTACCTGTTCCTTTAATTTTTCACTTAAGCTGGCACTTAAGTCTTCAATCTGCCTCAAGAATGATTTAGGATATGAAGAGGTTGAGGAAGTGACTTTGAAGGTGGTATGGATAAGAATGGCACTCATATGCATGTGCCGCATGCTTGCCCTGCTGGCGACTGCCAAGAGTTGATTCTGCAATAAAATAAAATAAAAATAAAAAGAGAAATAACCTTGGAGGTCAGTCAACACCCTGAAAGCGGATAGTAGACGTCACGTTGTATTTGTGTACTAAATTTCAGGTCAATATGTCTAATGCTTTGCGAGCTACAGGTGATTTCAAATCCTGGACAGACAAACGGACAGCCAATATATATATATAAAGATATATTTAACTCGATAATTTATATGCCATTACCCATTTTCCATACAGAAAGCTAAACACATTTAGGATGCATAATTAAAAATAAGACAGAATGAGGACTGTGCAACTCATGGTGATTCGTTCACGAATCAAATGAGCAAGACTTGTCAGACTGATTCTCAAATCAAATGAGTCACGAATCATGATTCAGGCGGTGCTTACACATGTGCTTTACACATCTGCCAGCACAACAAAAGATGCAATTGGTGGGCTTACATCTACCTAAACGAATCGGACTGGGTGGCATCGATCCAAAGTAATGACCTAGGTGTGGCAACACCTTTTAATTAGCAAGTTAACTAAATGGCTGCTTGAACAACAACCACTTCAGCAGCAGGAATTTTCTTCTAATTAAGAAACACGCACCCCTGCAGCCCTCTGGGTCGGAACTTGAGCACCCTGTCGTACATCTTTACAGAGACTCTTATGTAAATGTGCAGACATACAGTATAGCACTTCCTGTATTACATTCTGTATTCATGATGCATTCATACATGTGCACACAATTGAACCACAGTTGAGTTTACCTGAGTTAGATGCTGGAAAGCTTTCCTGAGATTAATAGAACCAAAGGCCAGCATCTTGGATTGTGAGCCGAGAGAGGACCATAAATAACGAGCAGCAGGGTGGCAGCAGACAGCATCTGGTGTGGAGGAATCTGATGGGAGCTACAAAATGATTTTGTCTCTTTTCTTCCCAGAACAATGCATTTTCAATGTGGTAGTACCAGGGGGCAGTGAAATCCCCATAACTCTATACTGGACTAATCACATTTGTTTGACTGCTAGGGTGGTTTGGGCTGTGGTTTTGCAGGGGGAGGATTAGATGGGCAGGTTGGAACACATGTCTGGTACATTATGTCTAGGACTCTTTATTTTGTGTGGGATGGAGATGTGATGATGCATAGGGAGCTTGCAGTTTGTGGGTGGACCCTCTTCCTGATATTTCATTCCCATCTTTGGGAAATAAACAGCTTCCTGTTTCAAACCCTTCTAAGACTGGAGCAAAGGACAAAACTGGAACCAAGGTAGCTTGGTTGAGCAAGCATGTTAGATCAGAATTGAGTAGATACCCAGGGTACAGAAAGTGAGTTAAACCTGAAGTCAGAGGAGACACCAGCCATATGTGAGGACTGGGTTATCAGTAGGGACTGGCACTGTGGAAGAACTGTGCCAATTACAGGACCACCTCAATGCCAAAACAGCAAAAAGAAAAAAAAAAAAAAAACAGCTAAGACACAACTGATAATTTTATGCTCTGTTTATACTAATAAATCATTTAGCATACAATACACGTCAGTATCTGCCAGGAAAACCCACTGGAATTTGGAATTTAGGATCATCTTCTTCCGGTGCTGTCTGAGTGCAGATGTTTGGAGAGTGGAAGGTGACAGAAGGCTACAATTCAGAAGGCTCAGGGCTGAGCAGGTCGGTGGCTGAGGTGTGCTCGGGGTCCAGTGGTCACCAGGGTGTGATAATGCTTTTTATAACTTTAAGATAAAATTACTTTTATACAATTAACCAGTTAGTAGGAGCTTTGCCCTTTTTACTTAGAAGTATCTTGGAGCAAAAAAATTTTTCAGTGTTCCTCCTGGAAGTGCCACAGAAATGCAGAGTAGCACGAGTAAAAAATAATAATGTATTATTAAAGGAAGAACAAACAATTCAGTAATAATAGATAGATGACAGATGTGAAAGGCACTATGTAATAGATTATATAAGAAAAGTCAGGTCAGGTTGGGGAGCATGCAATGGTACAGCATGTTGCCGCCCCACCACACGATGAAACAACTCGGGATCCTGGTTGGCAGACACGTGGCCCACTCCCACCATCCAGAAATTACCCTCTATCTGCCACAGCGAGGTGTTATGTGAGTGTCCCCTTCACCTGGTCCAGCCACTCGGATCATGTGAGCTGGATCACCCTCAGGGAATCGCGCCACATGTCTTTAGTGCCGTAACTGACGCTCCCTCACAATGCAGGTCATGTGCCTCATTCGGGACTCCATGAGCAACACAAAGACACACCAGCGGTACCCAAGGATTCTCTGAACAGACACAAGTCCAGTCTTCATCTCAGGTCACTCGATAGTGTCCATGCCTCACAACCATATAGCAAAACAAGGAGCACCAGGACTCTAAAGTAGGAAAGGCACTATATAAATTAAAAGTATATTAAATGTACTATTTAAGATTATAAGTAGATATATTTAAAAGGTACCATATAATAGAAAGACAGATTAAAAGGGCACTCTATAGTAAGTAGGAATTGTAAAAAGGAGACTGAACAAAGTTGTCACCACCTTAGTGACCCCATATAATTTGAAGGAATGCACAGTAATGCAGCACACGATAATTTGCAGAGACATCTTTTCAGACCCGAGTTCAGAACAGAACAGAAATCAAGATGGCTGGTTCCCGGGTTATGTAGTCATTCGGGTGGAACGGGGCGGGTCCAGGAGGGTGGACAACCAAAGTGATTTCAGCAGTGGAGTGGCTGTCACTTTTCCATTCTTCCGAGAGAGGAAGAGAGAAGGCATTAGACCACCGCACCAACCCCAGTGGGCAATTACCATCACCAAAGCCTTTAAGCTGTCTCTGATGCAAACACGCGTAACAATATATATGAAAGGCAATATACAGTATAATAAAGCATTATATCATAGAATGATAGATAGATTTGTCTCAAGGGGAATTTTAGCTTTTATAGAATATCAAGAAATACTGAGATATAAAAACAAACAACAACAATATAGGAGTGGAGTGCAGCTGGATGACTAATTGGACTGGACTGCCAACACTGATGCTCTATGTAAGAAAGGTCAGAGCCGACTATATTTTCTGAGAAGGTTGGCATCCTTCAACATCTGCAATAAGATGCTGCAGATGTTCTACCAGACGGTTGTGGCGAGTGCCCTCTTCTACGCGGTGGTGTGCTGGGGAGGCAGCATAAAGATGAAAGACGCCTCACGCCTGGACAGACTTGTTAAGAAGGCAGGCTCTATTGTAGGAGTAAAGTTGGACAGTTTAACATCTGTGGCAGAGCGACGGGCACTAAGCAAACTCCTGTCAATCATGAAGAATCCACTACATCCACTGAACAGGGTCATCTCCAGGCAGAGGAGTAGCTTCAGTGACAGACTTTTGTCACTGTCTTCCTCCACTGACAGACTGAGGAGATCGTTCCTCCCCCACACTATGCGACTCTTCAATTCCACCCGGGGGAGTAAATACTAACATTATTCAAAGTTATTGTCTGCTTTTTTATTTTTATTTTTTTTCATTTTTATTACTATTTAATTTAATATTGTTTTTTGTATCAGTATGCTGCTGCTGGATTATGTGAATTTCCCCTTGGGATTAATAAAGTATCTATCTATCTATCTATTATATAGTGCCTATCTATCTATCTATCAACATAAGATAGACATAAATACCAGAAAAGAAGACTTGGCTGATAATGAGGGGACTGACGCTGTGAGGCAGTATGAAGGTGTAGGTATAAAGGAGCCCCAGTGACACTTCTGTTGAATAATATGAATATCATAGACACCATATAAGAGAGATCAACAGATATGAATGGCATTACCAAAGAGGACAGGTGGAGTCAAAGGCACAGAATTAGACAGGACCTGTATAAGTCAGAGCGATCAGAATGAATATCACTGTATTAGAAAAACAGACGTATACCAT
Source organism: Polypterus bichir lapradei (assembly GCA_026402145.1). Taxonomy (NCBI): domain Eukaryota; kingdom Metazoa; phylum Chordata; class Cladistia; order Polypteriformes; family Polypteridae; genus Polypterus; species Polypterus bichir. Next base: position 167,559,077 of record JANRMT010062791.1, on the reverse strand, counting down.
AGAGAATGCAGAAAACAGATTTGAATGCACCGAATATCCAAGGAGAAATGAAATGAACTGCATAAGTCAAAGAGACATTATAGGCACATTATAAGATGTTAACAAATACAAAAGATATGATGCATAGACAACTGGATGTTAAGGGCACTTTAGGAGTCAAATCCTGAAAGTTACTGTATAAAATACTGTAGATATGAAAGGTACTACACGGTAGATAGATCAATGTGAAATATATGCTATAATATACAGTATATAGTAGATAGACACTGTATAGTAGGTAGGTAGATAAATAGGTATGGAAGGCACTATATAGTAGATAAATATAAAAAGGCACTGAGCTGGAGATAGAAGGACAGATTTTGTCCCAAGTGAAAGTTTAGCTTTTGGCAAATGGTCAATGTATATAGAAATATGGTAATGAACAAAAACCAGAATTACAAAAAAGAAGAAAACTTCTGCCTTGGCTAAAGATAAGGGAGCAGATATGAGGAGACGCTGTAAAGGCATATGGCCGCAGTTGGAAAGGAGCCCCAGTAGTCTGACACACTTCTGTTGGCTAAGAGTCCTCCATGCCATTGTGTCACACAGAGGATGTGCAGTAGTGTTCATAATGACCATCAGTTTTCTCTTTAGTCTCCCCTCCAGCGGGTGATCTCTTGAGTGAGCCTGCCTTTTTAACTACATGTTAGGTGGGCTTCTCGTAAATGGATGTTGCCAGTTGAAGTAATTCAGCATACATATTGCATACGGATAGAATATTTCATACACAGGTTAAGTACACAATGACATTGAATATTGATTGGACTTCATGGCTGCCTATGGCGTTTTTGGTACCAAAGAGTTCAAGTGGCAGGTAGGGTGAGCCTTGATTTAGTGGTGTCTATGCTGACCCTTCCAGGGGACAGCAGGGTATAGTGACCCGGGGAGGCTTCACCTCATCTTTTTTCCTTCTTGCTGATGTTTTATCCTGTTCTTGAAGTTCACTTCTTCTTTCCCCGGGTGTATATTCTGGCAGGGCTTTGCGAGAACCTCTAAGCTGAAGACGCTGCGGACCAGCTCAGTGTGTGTAGTCTTCAGATTTGTTGGCAGCCGTGTGTTTTTTTTTTTTCTTTTCTTTTTTGAGATTTTTTTTTTTTTTTTGTGCCAGCCCTTTAAGGTGTCACTGAGTCTTCTGCATCTTTTTTTTTTTTTTTTTTTTTTTTTTTGAGGACTGGGTAGCGCATGTGTTATTCACATTCCCGGGCAGGGAGTCAGAGACTATTTAAAGTGAGAAACAGAAGACCGGGGAGATGAAAAGCCTGGACGGAGTTGTCAGAGCTGCACGTCAGGATGCCTTTCACTTGGCTGCTGCTGCCGTTTCTTGTGCTGCTGCTTCCCCTGTGCCACCAGCCCGGCTGCCAAGTGCAGGGTGTCAGACAGAGCCCCGGTGTTCAGTGTGTCTCCTGCCAGGAATCTGGAGGGACGCCAGAAGGCCAAGACTCGGCGAAGGAGGCCAGCGACGCTGCCAGGATGGCTGGAGAGTCCTGTGGCGTATACACTGCCAGATGCATGAGGGGCCTGCGCTGTGTGCCCAAGCCAGGAGAGAAGAGCCCTTTACTTGCCCTCCTGCAGAACCGAGGGGTGTGCACAGCACTCGTTCAATTGGGAACCCCCAGCAGCCCCGGGGGCCGGCCGGCCACTACCACCATTGCAGGTATGTTGCCTACTTTTCCTGTGAATCACGTCCATCGTGACGGATCTATTAGAGCAGGAGCAGGGCAGCATTTCTCTTCTCTGCTTTTTATTCTAGTATTCAGATTATGCTGCCCACTGCAGAGAAGGCACTGGGGGTCTTATTCTTTCAGCGTGCTACAGCTGCCTTCTTTCTATTCTTTTCATGAGTGCCACTTTTATAGTCAGGGTCTCATCTCTCTTAGATAAGACTCTGACTTTTTACGGCCCTGGGATACCAAGCACACGTGTGTTTGCCTAAATGACTAAGTATTATGCCCCCTGGGCATGGGGTTACTAAGGTGAGCACAGCTGAACAAGCACGTCAATGTGGAGACGTGCACTGGCTTGGCTGGCAGAGCAGCTCTGAAGCCATCTGCTGTGGACATGCCCACTGGCCGGGCACTTTGGTGTATGGGACACCTGTAACTGGGCACACGTGGTCATGCAGTCAGTATGATGGAGGAAAAAAAAAAGGTACTTCTGAAAATACTTCTGATCAAGGAGTGTCTTCTGTTCATTAATTTATAGAAAATATAGTCATTGGATTCTTGCAGCTATTTGTAATGCTGGTTTACAGACAGATGTGCATAAAGAGCTCGGCTTTTTGATTGAGATCTATGAAAGGTGCCGTATTAGACTTCAAGGAGCACTTGACAGACTCAAACAAGCTTAAGAAAGAGACACTGTAAGGGGCCAACAAGCAATGTGACCGACGTCAAATAAAGAGATTGCTGTAGGTATCTCTAAAAGTGCTGTCCAAAAACAGAATAACCAAGAGGTCAGTTTGAACCTATGAATGAGAATCATTTGGAGTTGTGATCCTTAGTGTCACGTGTTCAGAGTCCAATTACATTTTTACCCACAAGTACTAATCAACATTTGACATCTCGCCCCTCTCCAGTGCCATGATGAGTAAGGAGTTCTGTACTACCCGATCTAGACACCTCTGCCTTCCTTACCTGAAAAATCTCAGAAAATTTTTCTCATAAAGGTATAAAACATAAATTATAGGGAAGTTATAGTGAGGAGGAGGAGGAGGAGGGCAGGAAGAAGAAGGTCTGTTAGTAATGTGGAAGGCTGGGTGGAGCTATATATTTGATTGGCAGCAGAGTGGGCAGGACTAGATGTTTGAGTGGCAGCTGAGATTTTAATGGCCAGTTGGCTGGGCGGAGCAAGATGTTTGAGTGGCAGCCAACTGAGTGGGACTCGATACTTAAGGGGAGGCTGGCTAGATGGGGAGGGATATACAGATCCATACGGTCACGTATACAGGGTCCAGTGAAATTTCTTACTCTAATTAGCATTCAACACATCACTACTCTCCATAGCCATGATGAGTGAGGAGAACTTCCTGACCTCAACTTCTGCCTTCTTTACCTGAAAAATGTCAACAGATCTGTCATAAATGCATAAAAGATAAATTACAGGTAAATGATATGAGGAGGAGATGAAGGGCTGTTAGCAATGGGGCTGGCTGGGCGGGGCTAGATGTTAGAGTGACAACCATTTGGACAGGACTAGATCCTTAAAGGGCAGCTAGGTGGGTGGGGCTAGATGTTAGAGTGACAGCAGGGTGGGCAGGGCTAGATGGGTTCATAGGATCAAATATTGTCCTGTGTACAGAGTTCAAGGAAATTCTTTCTTCCTTGTGTTAATCAACATGCAACGCGTAGCCATCATAAGTGAGTTGAACTGCTTTATCTTGATACTTCTGCCTTCCTTACTTGAAAAATCTTAAAACACATTTGTCATAAATGCATATAAGCTAAGTTACAGTTAAATTATAGTGAGGAAGAGGAGAAGATGGGTATTAGTAATGGGTGGGACGATATGTTTGAGCGGCAGCTGACTAGATGAGGTAAGACATGACTTTGTTTCCTTGATTCTTTGGTCTTCTTTCACCCACTTGGTTCAAAATGACCAGAAATCTGCCAGGCAAGTGCAGCCACACTGTTTCCTAAATGCTCTCACCCAATCCTGTCTTATTAAAATGTTGTATATACCGGACTATATAAAAGAGCACATCTCATATTTGTTTGAGTTTCTGAAGATAGTTTAATAATGTATTACTAATGAAACATAATGCCAGGTCAGTGCAGGGTCTCGCATTGTTCTGTAGCTGCCAAGCACTTTGTTTTTCCCTGTGGTGGTGGAGATGGATGTCCTCTTCCAGACGTACTTGGTGGACATGTCCAGCATGTTAGAACTTTATGCCTTTCACATGCAGAGCCGAGTGCTCTTCTTCTGATTGCCTTTAGAAAAGTCGTGAAGGTAAAAGGCTGGCACTTAACTCTACACTCACCTTTTGCTGTTGCAGGGCAACAGGGGTCAGACGTGGTCTCAGAGAAGGACAGCAAGAGTGAAGATATGGTGAGTATCCATTATGTTTGACGTTTTCTTTTGTGAGTCACTTTGGATAAGTCTTAAAGGTGTATCGCTTTGTGAGCCAGCTAAGTCCAAGCACACATACAGTGTGTGAAGCAGGCCATTTTATAAACTACTAGTGCTAGGAATGGTCAGCCTTCACATTCAAGCTGATGGGTTAGTTAGTGGCGCAATAGGGCCAGTGCCCACACCAGTCTCTATGCCTGTGGTTCCAGACCAGAAATGCCAATTGCCACCCCAGCTCAGTTAGAACAGTTGCTGTTCACTGACTTGGAGGCTCCTGGTTTGAGGCCAGGCAGATTAGTGGGGCCCTGAGTGGTTTCTTGCCAGGGGCATTACCACGAAGGGCACTATAAATAAGGGTATTTTGGGTTGTTTTCAATGGTTTTCTTGTATACTTGATAGTCTAACTTCATTGAAAAAGGCTACATAAAAATTCTAACTGTTTGATTGTTTGATTGATTGATTGATTGATTAGGCACCCTGCCGGCAGCATCTGAAGACGGTACTCATGGAGCACAAGCTCACTCTCTTCCACGAAGCCAAAGGCCTGTACATCCCCAATTGTGACACCAATGGTTTCTACCGGAAGAAACAGGTAAGCAGCAATGGCATCCCCAACAGCTCTGTGATCTGTCTGTGTTGTGTGATTGCATAAGCCAGTGGGACACAAGGCCCTGAGCCCACTCAAAAGGGTCTGGGTCATGTGTGTTGCAGCACACAGAAAGAAGGATGGGTGGTGGGTCGTGGGAGATGAGGTGGAGGGCTGCCACTGTATAACTTGAGACCTTCCCAGTTGTAATTTAGAAGCCTGCTTTTGCTTTTGGGGTGGAGGGAAATTGTCTAAGGCTCAACTAAACAAGCTGCCGCTTACCGACTTTAAGATTCTCCCTCTCCGTGCCGGGACGTGAAACAGGAAAGTGCAGGTACCGTGAGTGACTCGCTGACGATTCATTGGATTTGAGTGACTCTTTTCTGTGAGTCATTGGAATTCATCTGGGAGCGTGAAGAAATACATTCAGTTCGACTAGGGAGCTGCAGCACACGTGTGATGTCCTCAGGGTCTTCCACTTCACAAGCAGACGTTTAAAGTGCATGTGCAAGTACTGCCACTCTGATTCACGATTCTCGTTCACTTCAGTTGTGATTCCTTGAGTTTGAACGGAGTTACTACTGATGAATGAGAACTTGGTCACTGATGATTCTCTCAGTCATCATACAAGCACGATAAAATAACAAAACATTTATATTAAAATGGGTCAATTGTTATCTACATCGGTACAGGAATTGCTTTAAAGAGAATATATAAACGTATTAAACTCATACAGTTATGTCCTTTTGTACATTCAATGAGTTAGTCGCACAAAACTGAAATTTGTAAAAAACAAGTCAAGTTTGGGAGCATGCACTGGTACAATGTGTTGCTGCACCCACTTACACGGTGAAACAACTCTGGATCCCGGTTTGCCACCCCCCAGGCAGACACGCGGTCCAGTCCCACCCTCCGGAAATGACCGTCTATCTGCCGCAGCCAGGTGTTACGTAGGCGACCCCTTGGCCTGCTCCAGCCAATTGGGTCCTCAACAAAGAGGCTCTTACGTGCCGGATCACCCTCGGGGAAAACGCGCCACATGGCCGTAGTGCCATAACTGACGCTCCCTCACAATGCAGGCAATGTCCCTCATTCGGGACTCCATGAGCAACACAAAGTCAAATCAGCGGGACCCAAGGATTACCAAAGCACCAAAGGAGTCCAGTCTTCGTCTCAGGTCACTGGATATTTATGCAAAAAATATTCTACTTTTTAAAAATTTGCTTTTATATGTAATTTAACACACGTTTTATTACAGCTCATTAACTACACTGGGCATGATTCGAATTCAATTGTTATATCTGAACTTGTCACACGATTCTCGTCCATTCTGATTCTTAGACTGAACCATTACCCGAGAATGAGTTACATGATTCGCCTTTATTTGATCCTCAAACTGAATCATTACCCAAGAATATGGCACACAATTATCATTCATTTGATCCTCAAACTGCCTGAGGAGATGTCACGTGATTTTTGTTCATGTGATTCTGAGACCAAACCATTGCTTGTGTGTGTGGCGCACAATTCTTGTTCTTTTAATTCTTGAAGTAAATCACCACCTGAGAACGATGTGCATGATTCTTGTTTACTTCATTATTGAACTGAATCCTCACCTGAGGACGAGGCGCATGATTCTCGTTCACTGAATCATTACTTAAGAACGAGGCGCATGATTCTCACTCATTTGATTCTTGAAGTGGCTTACCACCCAAAAAACAATGTGCAAGGTTCTCCTTCTCGGGTAATGATTTAGGTCCAGAATGAGATACACGATGTTTGTCAACAACAACATTTATTTATATAGCACATTTTCATACAAAAAGTAGCTCAAAGTGCTTTACAAGATGAAGAAAGAGAAAAATAAAAGACACAGTAAGTCAACATTAACATTGTCCACTTATTATTCTCAACCATATTGTGTCATTTTAATTATGCATTTTAACTATGCTGACATTCTTTGTACTTTCAAACAGGACAATGTCATATGATATAAATCATGAGCGTGTTTAACATAAAATTTATGTAATTATGCACAAATTATTTCATTATATATTTGCAAAGTGACAGATTCAGAAGGGATACCCCCCCCCCCCCCCCCTTACCACAGCCAGCCCCAGATCCTATCGATGACTTCAACTAATCAAATGAATCAATTCACCTGGTAGTTCAAAAGAATCAAATCAGTGAAGTAATTTGAAATGCCCATCATGGTTTTAAACCAGTGGAAAGTCCTGATTGAGCATTGCATAAGAAATGTTTTGTAGGGGTGGCACTGACCAGATAGCAGGAGACAGAGCTGGAGGTGGCAGAGTTAAAGATGCTAAGATTTGCATTGGGTGTGACGAGGATTAGAAATGAGGACAATAGATGGTCAGCTCAAGTTGGACGGTTGGGAGACAAAGTCAGAGAGACGAGATTGTGTTGGTTTGGACATGTGTAGAGGAGAGATGATGAGTATAATGAAAGAAGAATGCTAAGGATAGAACTGCCAGGGAAGAGGAAAAGAGAAAGGCCTTAGAGAAGGTTTATGGATGTGGTGAGAGAGGACATGCAGGTGGATGAGGGTAGCAGAGCAAAACACAGAGGACAGGAAGATATGGAAGAAGATGATCCGCTGTGGCAAACCCTAACGGGAGCAGCCAAAAGAAGAAGAAGAATGTGCAGCCTTCTAGATAAGATGGGAGGTCCTAGAGTTTGTATTTATGTGTAGGCTTTAGTAAGGGTCATATGTGACCGTCTAGATATGGTGGGTGGGTTGTGGTTTTAGGTAGATGTGGCTCACTAGATATATGCCTTTGTGTTTGGGTGTGGACAATATTTGGTTCCCTTCCTAAATGAGACTGAAAGTTTGGTGGTGTGACCCACCACTCTTCATGGAGCTTGAGATTTGTTTTTTTTTGCCACATTCTATTGTTCTTGTATCTCACCGGTACATGATGCATCACATTCCCCCTGTCCTCACTGTCTGGCTTGCTCATTCATTCAAGTGTCTTCTGTCTCTCTTCTCCACCGATGCAGTGCAGGTCATCGAAGGGTACCCGCCGTGGGATGTGCTGGTGCGTCAGTGAGTTCGGACACCCCCTACCAGGCCATGACAAGGGCGGCATCAACCTGCAGTGTGACGGTGATTGAACAATGGCAGCAGCAGTTAAAAAGGGCAAGGCGAGCGAGTGCCTGACTTGGGCTGGACACTATGGGATGTGGAGCACAGCAATGTGTCTCTGTATTTTTTTTTATTTTTTTTTTTCATTTTCCATTGTGCATTCTGAAGGGATGAAATCTGGACTTTTTGGGGCAGTAAATAGCATTTTGTGTGGAAAGGGTTAAATGAGTATGTCAGGAGCTTCATGATGTAAGCGTGGCAGCTGCAAACCCCCCTGCATAGCACTTTCAATATAGAGCAGAAATTAAGTGATAAGTAAGGCCATATTTTGTCTTTTTAAATGTTTTTCCAAAAACTGCATTTCAGGGCTTGTAGAACTTCACTGACCTCTTCTGGTGCCTCCTGAGGCTTTGAAATTAACCGAGGCGTCTTTCATGCGGCGTGAAGCTTCTTTACTGTGTAATGAGGGGTCCCCCTAGTGGCCAGTTTGAGAAGTGAGGTGACGCTTTAATTCATTTGTAAGTGTTGGGGCTCACCTGTGATGAAATGGTTAATGGCTTATCTGATTTTCGAGGGAGTTCACAGCCACGACAAGACTTGGGGGTGCTGAACCCCCCACCCAGGGCACCTTTACTAATATTTCCACATTATTGACTCAGGTTGGGGTGCGTTATTTTTTTAAATTTTTTTTAAATGGTGTCACTGTTTATGCCAGTTTTTTTTTATTCTTATTTATGAGTGATTATTGAAATGACCCTTGAATCTGTCCCAAGATATTTTGTTGCTGTAATTAGTATTTTTATTTATAAATAAGCTTATTTGTAATTTGTTACTTAATGTTACATATTGTCAAAAAAATCTTTCAGTTTTTATTAAATTATACTTAAAAAAGCCACTTTGTCATGCAGGTGTGATGGGGACTACCTGGGTTTGGGACTGGGAAATTGGGGGTTATGGGGGGGGGGGGTGGACATTAACATCTGTGACTGACGGTGTGTTCACTGACCCCAACAGTATGTCTCGGTCATTTTTGGGGGTCACTGAACATTTCTGGATTCGAGTAAGTTGGGACTTTTGCCATTAAATGGTCCAGCGCAGGGATCTCAATCTCAGACCCTGGAGGCTGCTTTCTTAATTATTAACCACATACTGCTGGTAATTTAACAGATTTCTTTCGTCTTAATTATAATTAACTAGTGATTCACACCATATATGGTTCAAAAATAAAATGCAAAAATAAGTAAATAAAGATAGGAAGCTGTTGACACTCCATGTGTTTTCTAAATACTGTAGTTATTTCTTTCAGTTCCTGTCAAAGTGTTTTATTACCTGTGGCGGCTCATACAGAGCTAGCTGAACATGGGCTTGTGGGGACTGTACAAGTTAAAAAAGAAAAAATAGTTTACTGAACAAAATGAAAATACGTGAAAAATACAACCATAAAATAATAAATGAAGTATACATTACTCTTTGCTTACCTATGTGCTTCAGCGCCTTGTCTTCTTATCCTTTCTCATTCTTTGTTACTGAAGTGTCCTCAGCAATTTGCTTGGCACTCAGCTGATGTCGCTGGTCTTCTTCTTCCTTCCATTATGGTGGCTAGCACTTTGTGTTTCAATCAGACCACAGGTCACTTTGCAGTCTGTCATGTTCAACACATTCAATTAATTAAAAAAACAGGATGTTGTTTTTATAAGCATATTGCTTTTAGAAGGTAAGGTAGGCTCGACGTAAATGAGAGTAAACCCTCTGACAGTTGTTTAAAGTCATAAGTACTCACAATTGGTTATGAATTCTGATCACATATTTGAGGATCTGCTCCAGTAGCTGCACACATGTGTGCATCTTTGCTGTTTTTTCATTCTGTGCTTCAGGCTGAGCAGACATTGCTGCTGTTCTTCCTCTTCCCAATATGGTGTTCTTTGTCATGAAATTGGCTTCTGTAATTCTCTTGATGCTCAGCAGATGTCGCTGCTCTTCTTTCTGTTAGGATATTCTTTGTCACTTCACTCGCTACTGCAGTTCTCTTGATGCTCAGCAGATGTCACCACTCTTCTTTTTCTTTGTGCCATGTCACTTGGTTTCGCGATCACTTTGCGGCAATAAACACGACCCCCCCCAGGTCACTTTGCTGAGGTTGCTGCAACCTAAAGAGTTTCCAGAGCAAATCAGGTTATAACCTCCTTTTGATGAAGAGCAACATCACGGCTCCAGTCCCATCACCTTACGAGTAATCATGTGACAGATGGACAGGCATTATCATTTTATATATAGACAAGCTGTGCTGTCCATCTAAGATGGGTTAAGATCTAAGTACAATACAATACAGTTTATTTTTGTATAGCCCAAAATCACACAGGAAGTGCCGCAATGGGCTTTAACAAGCCCTACCTCTTGACAGCCCCCCAGCCTTGACTCTCTGAGAAGACAAGGAAAAACTCCCAAAAAAACCTTGTAGGGAAAAATGGAAGAAACCTCGGGAAAGGCAAGTAAGTAATTGGAGTACACCATGCAATGCGCATGGCTCTGTTATATGCCATTTGGTATGAGACTTGTAAAAGCAGTGTTAATGCGTGTGATGCGCCATCTGTTGGAGTGACACGTGAAATGCATTTTATCACTACATACGTTTGTAATGTGCCATGTTTTGGAATGACACACAGGTGGACACACAGACATTTATCCACTAAGCTGGATTTTTCTTAACTGAAAATAAAAACAATAAAAGCCAAACAATACAAAGATGTAAATCAAGCCAATAGATGACCAGCTAAATAAGGGGTCTTCAGCAGTCCTGGAGGGCCACCAATTTCACTCTAACAGTTTTGAAACCATCAACACAGGTGATGTAATAAGAATTCATTTGCATGCACGTGATTTTGTGGTTTTTGAACCCACAGATTATGATTGCTGCTTTTTTTCCTCTTACTATTTTTCTGAAACGCTGATTTTGGATATCTAGTTTGTGCTATTTTAGTGACATCGCTGGATGTTCACACAAATACCCTTAGTGTTACAGTGCACAGTATTTTTGTGTATTTTGTTTGGTCCGTTATTTATGCGCTAGTGAATGATGGGTCACATTACTATGATTCTCTGGTCTAAATATGGCCATGGCACAAGTTGAAAGTGTCCTTCCGTTAGATAAAAATCTAATCTCTTCGTGTCAGCCAGTTTTCTTTTAACGTAGCCCAAGTCCTGAGGTCTTCTTGGGTTTTCTGATCCACTCTTTGACTTTGATTTTTGTTTTTGCTCCAGTGCTTGGTTTGCTTGATGTATTTTGAGCTCCTAGTTTTGACCTTTTGCCGGGCACTGACTGGCACACATTGTGATCTTCGCAGTCCCTCACAATAATCCCAGAGGCCGCGTCTCATACCTCATAGACACATGGAGTAAGTTCTGAAGTGGTGTGATAGACAGTAGGACTTTAGGAACCTGCAGATCTCGACTCGCTGAATGGCCTGTTCTTGTCACATTCTAACGATGACGCTATTAAGATGTGACGGTTTCAGTTGTCACTATCTCCTGGTAGATAAAACAACGTGGTTTAAAGTCGTTAGCTTATTTCCAAGGTTGATTTTTGTTTTCCTAAATTTCATTTGTGCTTTTTTGTTTTTTGTCTTGCTTCTTGGCTTGCGTATTCTCAGCACATTTTGACTTCCTGGCTACAACTTTGTTTGCAGTGTGTGTTTTCGAGTAGATAATATACAGCGTGCCATATTTAAAAACTGAAGTGCGACTGATGACGTGTGTTACACAGAAGTGTAAGTGAGGCTTGAGGGAACAACATTCCTTGTTTTCCACCCAAAAAAAAAAAAAAAAGCTTAAATCCCTCCAAAGGAACTCTTAGTGAGTTTCACAATTTTAACTCTTTGAGGGCTGAATATTTTTTTCCAAAAAGCTGTTTTCTGAAAAGTACACAAAGCAAAGGTTTCACACATAAATCAACATAAAACATTTGTTGCTACGTGCGATGGCTGCTGTTGGCTCATGTCTGGCATCTCTGGTGGCAGTGGTTGCGTGGGGGCACCTCGATGGTCAGCAGGAATGCACAGTGGGCCGGATGCCTGGCTGTCTTCACACAGCAAGTGGGTGGTGGTCGCAGTGTGGGGCACTATGGTTTGTACCTCTTGTCATCATAAGTGGTGGTCCTCCGAGGTGAACGCTGCTGTAGGCACATCAGCTACACGAAAGTGTTCAGCACCACGATCAGCTGGGGACCAATCAGATGACGCTGGCAACTCACTTTTGTTTTTGATATCCATCTCCAGATCACTTGCATCAAACTCGGAGTTTGACAAGTCAGAGTCCTATTCAACAAAATGATGTAAAATGTCCATGGAGTAGTTTGCTTTGGTCTCTCGCCAGATGTTGGTGCCATTTAAGAGGTTGTTTGCTCTTCGCTACTCGTGCACACGTAGGGAATCGCGGTTAAATCAACAAAGCTATGTAACTTTTCCTTCTAGCAAAGAGAGTCAAACTAAAACGTAACACCGAGTTTTGTTGCAATTTACAGCTGATTGCTGTCCTTTACCCCTGAATTTTGACAAAAGTCAGCCCTGAAAGAGTTAAACTCGGCTGCAAAACAAATGTGTCAGTTTCATGATAGTGACTCTGTAAGGCAAAACTCTCTATCTGTTATACAGTATAGTCCATCCATGCATCTATTATCCAACCCGCTGTATCCTAACTACAGGGTCACGGGGGTCTGCTGGAGCCAATCCCAGCTAACACAGGGTTCAAGGCAGGAAACAAACCCCGGGTAGGGAGCCAGCCCACCGCAGGGCACACACACGCACACACCTACAGCACACAATAGGGACAATTTAGAATCACCAGTGCACCTAACCTGCATGTGTTTGGACTGTGGGAGGAAACCCACGCAGACACGGGGAGAACATGCAAACTCCATGCAGGGAGGACCCGGGAAGCGAACTGAAGTCTACTTACTGCGAGGCCTCTGTTATATAGTGCCTTACGAACAGTGCATCCAGAAAGTATTCACAGCACATCACTTTTTCCACATTTTGTTATGTTACAGCCTTATTCCAAAATGGATTAAATTCATTTTTTTCCTCAGAATTCTACACACAACACCCCATAATGACAACGTGAAAAATGTTTACTTGAGGTTTTTGCAAATTTATTAAAAATAAAAAAACTGACAAATCACATGTACATAAGTATTCACAGCCTTTGCTCAATACTTTGTCAATGCACCTTTGGCAGCAATTACAGCCTCAAGTCTTTTTGAATATGATGCCACAAGCTTGGCACACCTATCCTTGGCCAGTTTCGCCCATTCCTCTTTCAGCACCTCTCAAGCTCCATCAGGTTGGATGGGAAGCGTCGGTGCACAGCCATTTTAAGATCTCTCCAGTGATGTTCAATCGGATTCAAGTCTGGGCTCTGGCTGGGCCACCCAAGGACATTCACAGAGTTGTCCTGAAGCCACTCCTTTGATATCTCGGCTGTGTGCTTAGGGTTGTTGTCCTGCTGAAAGATGAACCGTCGCCCCAGTCTGAGGTCAAGAGCGCTCTGGAGCAGGTTTTCATCCAGGATGTCTCTGTACATTGCTGCAGTCATCTTTCCCTTTATCCTGACTAGTATGTCAGTTCCTGCCGCTGAAAAACATCCCCACAGCATGATGCTGCCACCACCATGCTTCACTGTAGGGATGGTGTTGGCCTGGTGATGAGCGGTGCCTGGTTTCCTCCAAACGTGACGCCTGGCATTCACACCAAAGAGTTCAATCTTTGTCTCATCAGACCAGAGGATTTTGTTTCTTATGGTCTGAGAGTCCTTCAGGTGCCTCTTGGCAAACTCCAGGTGGGCTGCCATGTGCCTTTTACTAAGGAGTGGCTTCCATCTGGCCACTCTACCAAACAGGCCTGATTGGTGGATTGCTGCAGAGATGGTTGTCCTTCTGGAAGGTTCTCCTCTCTCCACAGAGGACCTCTGGAGCTCTGACAGAATGACCATCGGGTTCTTGGTCACCTCCCTGACTAAGGCCCTTCTCCCCCGATCGCTTAGTTTAGATGGCCAGCCAGCTCTAGGAAGAGTCCTGGAGGTTTCGAACTTCTTCCACTTATGGATGATGGAGGCCACTGTGCTCATTGGGACCTTCAAAGCAGCAGAAATTTTTCTGTAACCTTCCCCAGATTTGTGCCTCGAGACAATTCCTTTGACGTCATGCTTGGTTTGTGCTCTGACATGAACTGTCAACTGTGGGACCTTCTATAGACAGGTGTGTGCCTTTCCAAATCAGGTCCAATCAACTGAATTTACCACAGGTGGACTCCAATTAAGCTGCAGAAACATCTCAGGATGATCAGGGGAAACAGGATGCACCTGAGCTCAATTTGGAGCTTCATGGCAAAGGCTGTGAATACTTATGTACATGTGCTTTCTCAATTTTTTTATTTTTAATAAATTTGCAAAAACCTCAAGTAAACATTTTTCACGTTGTTATTATGGGGTGTTGTGTGTAGAATTCTGAGGAAAAAAATGAATTTAATCCATTTTGGAATAAGGCTGTAACATAACAGAATGTGGAAAAAGTGATGCGCTGTGAATACTTTCCGGATGCACTGTATATCTTTATATTGTGCCTTTCCTTCCAATCTGTTATATAATGCCTTTCATATCTATCTATTATATAGTGCCTTCCTTCCTTCTTATCTATTATGTAGTGAATTTCATGTCTATCTATCTATATAATCATATACAGTACTGCTCTTCATATCTATCTGTCCATTATATAGTGCATTTCATATCTGTCTAGAATTAGAATACCTTTATTGTCACGGCACATTTCTTGCACAATAAAATTTGCAGTGCAGTCCCTAGTATGTACGTATACAGTATATCTAGTCATCACAATTCAATACAATTTACACCAGAATAAATTTATACACTCGTATAAGTTAAAAATGTACACTAAGACATACAAGACATATGATTCAGAGCTGAACTGGAGTTCAGTTCAGTGACTGCTCCAGGAAAAAAAAGCTGTTTTTGAGCCTTTTAGTACGAGTCTTTAGGGTCCTACAGCACCTACCTGATGGTAGCAATGAAAAGAGGTGATGGCGGGGTGAGTTGTATCCCTCCAGATGTTACCAGCCATGCGGAGGTAGTGAGTCTTTTAGGTGTCCTCCAGTGAGGCCAGAGGAGGTCCAGTGATCTTTTGAGCCATATTAATGACTCTCTGCAGTGCCCTCCTGTCTGCTGCTGTGCAGTTGGCATACCATGCTATAGTAAAGTATGTCAAAACACCTTCAACAGAACAGCATTGAAAAGATACGAGCAGCACAGCAGCCAAGTTGGTCTTCTTAAGTGTCTATAAAAAGGAGAGCCGCTGCTGAGCCTGTTTAACTAGGGCAGTGGAGTTGGTTGTCCATGTGAGGTCATTAGTGATATGGGTTCCCAGAAACCTGAAACTGGAAACCCCTTCTACTTCTTCCCCTATGCTGTTTAAAAGAGAGGGATCCCCATGTTCCCTCCGAAAATCCAGAATGATTTCTTTGGTTTTTTTTTTTTGGTGTTCAATGATAAATTATTTATTGAACACCACTCTTCAGTTTAGCAACTTCATCATCCCTGCCTGAGATCAGTCCCACCACTGTTGTATCATCGACAGCTTTGATGATTGTATTTGTAGGATGTGTGGCGACGCAGTCGCATGTGTATAGAGTATATAGAAGGGGACTCAGCACACTGCCTCGTGGTGCACCAGAGCTGAGGATCAGACCGAGTCTAAGTATCTGTGGTCTGTTGGATATCTGGGTGTTAGGTAGATGAGAAAGGCACTATCTCTCTCTCTCTCTATCTATCTATTATATAGTGCCTTTCACATCTATCTATCTATCTATCTATCTATTATATAGTGCCTTTCACATCTATCTATCTCTCTATCTATTATATAGTGCCTTTCACATCTATCTATCTATCTCTCTCTATCTATTATATAGTGCCTTTCACATCTATCTATCTATTATATAGTGCCTTTCACATCTATCTATCTATCTCTCTATCTATTATATAGTGCCTTT
>JANRMT010062791.1:167524600-167543220 GCA_026402145.1 Polypterus bichir lapradei | reverse complement strand
TCTATTATATAGTGCCTTTCACATCTATCTATCTGTCTATCTATTATATAGTGCCTTTCACATCTATCTATCTCTCTATCTGTTATATAGTGCCTTTCACATCTATCTATCTCTCTCTCTATCTATTATATAGTGCCATTCACATCTATATATCTATCTATTATATAGTGCCTTTCACATCTATCTCTCTCTCTATCTATTATATAGTGCCTTTCATATCTATCTATTATATAGTGCCTTTCACATCTATCTATCTCTCTATTATATAGTACGTTTCACATCTATCTATCTATCTCTCTCTCTCTATCTATTATATAGTGCCTTTCACATCTATCTATCTATATATCTCTCTATCTATTATATAGTGACTTTCACATCTATCTATCTATCTCTCTATCTATTATATAGTGCCTTTCACATCTATCTATCTATCTCTCTATTATATAGTGCCTTTCATATCTATCTATCTATTATATAGCGCCTTTCACATCTATCTATCTATCTATCTATATATCTATCTATCTATTATATAGTGCCTTTCACATCTATCTATCTCTCTATCTATTATATAGTACCTTTCACATCTATCTATCTATCTATCTCTCTATCTATTATATAGTGCCTTTCACATCTATCTATCTCTCTATCTATCTATTATATAGTGCCTTTCACATATGTCTATCTATCTGTGTGTCAATCAAGGCAACAGGTTCTGTCCATTTAACTTTAGGAATCTAATGGAGAAAGTGGCTGGAAGGACAACCTTGAGCCACGGCAGCCCTCCAGGGTCTCAGCTTGATGGCCCTGCTTCAGTTTCCTTATTGGATTAAAGTGGGCTGTAAGAACTCCCTGTAGGGACTGAGAACACTTCATTGTTAGATGAGCTGGCCCCCTGTTGGCCCCGTGCATCTCTTTATTTTTTAGATGCTTGTTAAGTAAAAAGAATCAATGAAGGATAAAACGTTAAGTTAGTTCAAATAGAGACCATAGCAGTCTGTGCCATTAGCAGCAGAAATTGGTTATTAATGGAGAAAGTGGCTGGTAAAAAAAAAAAACACTGCGGCCAGAGCAGCCCACCAGGATCTGAGTCAGACACCCCTGCTGCTGCACCACTTCTTGTTCTTCCAGGTCTTACTTCTAGAGACCACAGTGCCATTTTAGTAGTCTCTCTGTCTTTTCTGTGGTCACTGAGTACAGGTGACATCCTCTCTCATACAGCCACGTGATCCTCGCCCCTCTGCCATGTGCGCTGGTCAAAATGACAATGTAAATTGCTAGCATATCCACTCAGCCCCCCACTAAATATTCCTGCTGGCTACTTTTAATCCCCAAGTGTAGATCATGCCAGTTCACAGTCCTTCACATGGCCTCTAGAGGTCACTGCTGCGGTGGAAAGCCAAACTCTAAATGTTTGACTCATGTTGGGTTGCCACTGCTGGGTTGCATAAGGTCACAGGTCAGCATTGCTTGATGTAAATGGGTCCCATATGATTTGTGAAGTGAGTTACGGTGGGTTGTAAAGGTTCTTATAAGCAGTCACCATTGCTCATCTCTGATGATCAACAGGGATTTGGGTCAGGGCTTCAACAATCATTAGAAATTCTCCAAGGAGTAAAACCCCTCACCATGACTTTGATGGTCGTCATGGGTCTCGAAGACACTAAAAAAAGGCATGGCTGGATCGTGAGAAAAAATAATTTAAGAAAGCCTGCTGTGTAGCACCCTTCTGGGCAGTCGGGCAGTGAGTGGAGACGATGTAAGGTCTTAGCACCGGGACCCCACTGGCCACCCAGGGCCAAAACTTACCAAATTCAGGGCCTGCATATTCATAGAAAGGGGAGATTTGGGTTTTTAGTAAATTTTCAGGACATTCTCAAAACAAGTTCTCTCTTGGTTATTAGCAGGGCAGTCTTAGCAGCATTATAGGCCTCCAGGCGAAGCAGTACACTGGGGCCCCAACCTACACAACCACCCTGCCCAGCGTGCCCATGTATTAAGATGACACTGGTCATTAGGAGTTGTTGAGTGTAGATTGATGGGCAGAAATGTCAAAATTATACAGTAAAAAGAACATTTGTGACACAATGAAATGTCCAGAAAGTGAAGGGGTCTTCCTAGAACATTTCTAAATGTTCACTTGGCTTGCCATACTAAAGGGGCAGCTGTCCGTCAGAGTCTGATGATTGCAGAACATTAAGCACCAAATTAACACCTTGGAATCCCTGGCAGTCGGTGAGGAAAGATGAGGTCAGCCATCACTGCCTTGTTAGACATTAAGGGGTCAGTTCTGGTGGCTGAACACCTAATAGCGTTACGTGGTCTGTGAACAGAAAGGGTGTCAACTCTGGGTTTTCTGTGAGGCATCCAGGGTCAGGTTTTGATGGTCACTGGGATGATGTCAGGACATCCTTTCCAGAACTGTCTATTGGTTAGGCTGCCAGGAGTCACTGTTGGATAGTCTGTGAGTAGACATGATTGCCACCATCCTGCTACATACTCGTGGGTCATTTATGGGTGTCAGAAAACTGACTGGCTCAAATCAGATCAATACTCAGGGTCACTGTTGGTTCATGAGTTGATGGTCCATGACTAGAATTTCCATAACCTGCTGGACACCTAAGGGTGGTCCATGAGTGGCTAAAATCTGATCAATACTCAGGAGACACAGTTGAGTGGTCCATGACTAGTGGTGCTTTAGCCAATCCAGCATTCCCATCCCAATCTGATCAATACCCAGGAGTCACTGTTTGGTAGTCTTTAGCCAATCCAGCATTTTCCAACACATGCTAGATACTTAAGGGTGGCCCATGACTGGATAAAATCTGACAAGTACCCAGGAGTCACCATTGAATGGTCCATGACTAGAGGTGACTTTAGCCAATCCAGAATTTCCATAACCTGCTAGACACCCAAGGGTGGTCCATGACTGGCTAAAATCAAATAAATCCCCAGGGGTCATAGCTGGGAGGTTCGTGAGTAGAGGTGGCTTTAATCATTTCAGTATTCCAGTCTCGCTGCTAGATATGAAGGGGTGGTCCATTAACTTGCTTAAATCTGCTTAATACCCAACAGTCACTACTGGATGGTCCAGGACTAGAGGTGACTTTAGCAAATTCAGCATTCCCATCATCCTGCTGGACATGTAAGGTTGGTCCACAATTGGCGGCTAAAATCAGATGAATACCCAGGAGTCAGAGTTGAACGGTCCATGACTAGTGGGGCTTTAGCCAATCCAGCATTACCTTGTCAATCTGATGAATGTCCAGGAGTATTCATTCAGGTCTTTAGCTAATCCAGCATTTTCTAACACCTGTTAGATACTTATGGGTGGTCCATGATGGGCTAAAATCTGCTTAATACCCAGGAATCACTACTTGATGGTCCAGGACTAAAGATGACTTTAGCCAAACCAGAATTTTTATCACCCCCTACACACCTAAGTGTGGTCCATGACTGGCTAAAATCAGATAAACACCCAGAGGTAATGGCTAGATGGTTCATGACTAGAGGTGTTTTAGCCAATCCAGCGTTTCCATCTCCCTGACAGATACATAGTGGTGGTCCACGACTGGCTAAAATGTGATTAAATACCAAAAAGTCACAGCTGGATGTTCCACGACCAAAGAAGACTTTAGCTAATCCAGCATTTCCATACCTGCTAGACACCTATGGTTGGTCCATCACTGGCTAAAATCAAATAAATCCTCAGGGGTCATAGCTGGGTGGTTCGTGATTAGAGATAGCTTTAGCCATTTCAGCATTTCAGTCACCCTGCTAGATACTTAGGGGTGGTCCATAACTGGATAAAACCTGCTTAATACCCAGGAGTCACTATTGGATGGTCCATGACTAGAGATGAGTTTATCCAGTCCAGAATTTCCATCACCTGCTAGACACCTAACGGTGGTCCATGAGTGGCAAAACTCAGATGAAATACCCAGGAGTAACAGTTGAATGGTCCATGACTAATGGGGCTTTAGCCAATCCAGTGTCCCCATTTCCCTGCTAGATACTTAGGGGTGGTCCATAACTGGATAAAACCTGCTTAATACCCAGCCGTCACTACTGCATGGTCCATAACTAGAGGTGACTTTAGCCAGTCCAGAAGTTCCATCACCTGCTAAACACCTAAGGGCGATTCCATGACTGGCTAAACCAGATTTATACCCAGCAGGTGAAGGTGGGTGGTTTATGATTAAAGGTGACTTTTCCATCACCCACTACACAACTAAGGGTGGTCCACGACTGGCTAAAATTAGATAAATGCCCAGAGGCCATGGCTGGATGGTTCATGAGTAGAGGTGCTTTAGCCAAGCCAGCGTTCCCATCTCCCTGACAGATACAGTACGTAGTGGTGGTCCATGACTGGCTAAAATGTGATGAATACCCAGGAGTCACAGCTGAATGGCCCATGATAAGGGTGGTTCATGACTGGCTAAAATCAAATAAATCCCCAGGGGTCACAGCTGAATGGTGCGTATGGCTTTAACCATTTCAGCTTTCAAATCTCCCTGCTAGATACAAAGGGATGGTCCATGATTGGCCATTTAAGTAGGTCAGCACATGCTGATTGGCTCAAATCTGATCAATACCCAAGAGTCACCGTTGGGTGGTCTTCAGGTCCTGATGATACTGACCTTCACTCCACTCTTCTACACCGGACACTCAGTATGAATTCCCTCAACCAAACCCCTCCCTGTACCCCCTGCCCCCTCAGATCATCTTTTCCCAGACGGTCTGGGGGGTCAGTGTGTGATGGTGGTCTCTGGCAGGCAGTCAGTTCATCACAGATACCCTGCCACTCCTCAGTCCACTCTTCATGTAATTCGGTCATTTTGGACGCGGTCTGTAAAAGCAGCGACTGAAAGCAATCAAACCCGTTAATAAAAGAGAAGAAAAGCCCCGGGGGGCTGCCGGTGGGTGAGAGAGGTAACTATACAGTTTATTCACATGCGTCATTAGTAATCGGAAACACAAGCTTATCTGAAAAAACAGCAGATCTGGAGGAGGCGTCTTTGTGTCGTCAGTTTCATGTTTACATTCACTTGCTTGGTAACCAGACTTCACAAATATATTACTACATACAAACGTCAATATAAAAAAATACAACAAAATATATTAAAGCGTCTTTCTTTAGATCATTTGTTGATTTTCTTTCTTTAAAATCTCATACAAAAAAAAACAGGTTCTAAGCATAACAAGTGGGCTTTAAAGATGTGTGATAGAGGGGGAAAAAAAAAGAAGCAAATCCAGCCCTCCCAGCACAATGCTGCCCCCTGCAGGTTATGACTGACATCTATTCAGTGATTCATTTTCTGAACCCATTCTAGGGTAACTGGGGACCACCCCAGACCTACGGCAGGAACCAACTCTGGACGGGACACCAGCACTGCAGTTGACGGAGGGGATTTGCCTTTCACAGAATATGGGAGAGGTGCAATACATGTGGGTGAAGTGGGGGGGCCGGGGGGGGGGGTCATTGGGTTTGTGTCACTCGACCTGCTTCAACCTCCCATACACTTCCTGTAGCCTGCATGCCGTCTGTCTGGACTCGAGAGCTTCCTCCGAGTCCACCGATTCAAAATTCTCATCACAGACCATCGGGGAACTTCGCCACGGACCCTGCTTACTAAAACGTCGGACACTCTCGGCTTTGAGCGAGTAATGCCTGGTTACTTCACGGTGTAGAATGCGACAGCAGTAAGTGTGAAAGGTGTCTTGTTGAGCAGGACTCTTGATTGATCTGTGGTAGTAAAGGCGCTATACTGAAGGCTATTGCCATGCTACATTATTCTGTAATGGTTCCTGGTGACAGAGTGCGTGATATGAAAGGCGCTATATAGCAGTGACTCCACAGTGCAGACATGTGACACCTCCAATGCTCAGATACACCTCAGTCCCTTATATGACGTGTTTACTTCTATATAATCAGGTTGATGCCCACCTTCTGTGCCCCTCAGCAAATGCGCCCCCCTCCCTTAGGGCCACGGGGAATGACTGTAAAATCTCGGAGGGACGACTTTATGAATGATTTCCGCTTTTACTTCCCTTCCACTACTTTCCATGCCACTCCCTCCACTGAGACCATTATTTAAACCCACTTGAATGTTTGCCTGCAGTGCCCACACGTGGCATCTTCTTCAGTTGCCTGTGCCCTGGGAAGCGTGGCAGTTCGAAGGCATCAGTGGGTGCCATCACGCTGTCTTCAAGAGTTAAATCTGATCAGTGACTTTGAAACTCGTATCAAGCAACGCACTTCACGTCAATACGCGTAGTCAAGTAAAAGTCGGGAATTTATGAACATTGGTGGTGAAATGTACACTATATTGGACTTTAGCAAAGTGGTCCGAAACCCCTTCGGTGACTACCACTAGAATAAGAACTAACTTTTGTTTTTTTTTTCAGGAATATTGCTTTTCAAAGCATCTGGAGACTGTGTGTGCAGTGAGAAAGGCACTATATAGGAAGGTATCATCAATTTGCTGTGCCCCTAATAGGTTTGCCAGGTGCCCCTTTACAGACTACTTCAGGTTTAATGTCATTTGCAATATTCTTGACTGCTTGGAAGCCACGTGCCCACTATAAAAGGTGCCACAGGGACATTTATTCTACTTTGTGGTGCTCTTACTTGCTTAATACAACACCGGAAGACAACATGCTGCCATACAAAAGATGAACGTGGAGCGCATGCCCGCTATGCAAGGCAGAGGTTACGTTTCTTTGGATTTGTAAAGTGTCAAAGAGGCTTTATGACTGACTGGCAAGTGTGTGCCCCGGTGCCACCTATGCTCCAGGCAATATTGGACGCTTTACCTGAAGTGTTTTGCTATGTAGGTGGGCAGGGCTTTTTCTGGGCATAGGCTGTCCAGGTAAGGGCCTCTAGTGGTCAAGGTGCATTACTGCAGCCCTTCGTAGAGATTCCTATCTTTATTTTGTTTAGAAAGCACAAAGAAATGTTTATGTTGTGAGCCAGCCTCAGCAGTATAATGCACAGCACAATCTGTTTGCCATTGTGTACACTAATGCGGGCAGCATGCCAGGCATCTCGTGCGATGTGCGGCTGGCCTTCTCGCTATATGTAACCTGTATGTGTGTGTGCTGGACCATCAATTATGTTGTCTGTTAGGCTTTTCTCTGAATTTACTGTCTTAATCTTCTTTATTTATTTATTTGGTTGTACAATGCTATATACTGTATACCCAGCCGTTCGTTCTTATATTCTGTAAGTGCCTTGAGCATGGGAAAGGCGCTATATAAATAAAATGTATTATTATTATTATTATGTGCGCTGCGTGCGGGAGTGTGAGGCTGAGACGCTTCAACTTTTGGCAGTGAGCCGCTGCCAGGACCAGGAGTCAGGACTCAACCAACACCAGATCTCTTTCTAATGGGTGGGGGTTGTTTTGATGTGAACTTAGTGTTGTAAAATTTGACTTGCTTGTATGGAATGTTATTTGCTTTTAATAAATTCAATAAAATGTTAAGAAATTGTTAGAAAATCGAAAGCCATCTGTGCCGTGTTTAGCACTTTTTTTTTCTCCTTATTATGATTTACATATTATGGACAGTTGGGTGTTTGCCCTTATGGGTGAGTGGGCATTTTGGGGTTGGGACCGTGATGTCTTAGGGGTAGGATTAGGGGGACTGGTGGTTACGGCCCCTCTAACATCTAAATTTCATGAGTTAATGATTTTTCAGACATAGCTTGTCATTTGTTTTTCTTAAAGTCTGTAATTGTATATATTGTATATGTTTTCCTGTTTTTTACATTGCTTTGTATCATATCTTACAGGTAAGGTCAGGTCAGGTGGGGAGCAGGCACTGGTACAGCACATTGCCATACCCACCACACAACAAAACAGCTCGGGATCCCGGTTGGCAACATGAGGTCCAGTCCCGCCCTCCGGAAATGACCCTCTATCTGCCACAGCCAGGTGTTATGTGGGCATCCCCTTGGCCTGGTCCAGCCACTCGGGGATCATCCTCGGGTAATCGCGCCACGTGGCCATAGTGCCGCAACTGACGCTCCCTAAAAAGTGCAGGTCATTTGGGACTCCGTGAACAGCACAAAGTCAAACCTGTGGGACCCAATGATTCTCTGAAGAGACACCAAAGGAGTCCAGTCTTCATCTCAGGTCACTGGAGAGCGTTCATATCTCACAAACAGGAAGCACCAGGACTCTAAAGACTTGGACCTTCGTCCTTTGCAGAGATATCGGGGGCACCACACATCCCATTCCAACGACCTCATGACCCCCCATGCTCTCCCAATCCATCTACTGACTTCACAGGAAGAGTCACCATTCATGTCTTTCATATCTCACTCTCAATAAATAGCTGATCACAACAACAAGGCAATGGTTATGTTGTTAACAGCGTCTGACTGGCAGCAAACCTGCGGTTACAGCAGAAACACTATGGCTGAAAAAGCCTCCTAAAAAGACCCCAGTTAAAAATCTCGGCACGTGGTGTGTGTGTGTGGAGACCATTTCACACCTGTTGCTATGGGGAAAACCGTTCCGTAAAAGCAAGACTATACTTTGGCATTCAACGAACATCACGGAGCTTGTGGTAAACGTGAAGGACACGCTGCCGCTGGTCGTGTGTCATGTGCAGTCAGCGTGAGGTTCAAACAAATAGCAGCTGACATTGGCACGAAAATGAATTTGAGCTAAACCTTATAAATCACATTGATAACGAAGATTTCGGAAACTGCAGATGCGCCTAATGACGCGGACGCGACTCCAGCAGAACCCCAGATTGCCATCCAACTGGAAACACCAAGCATGCCACACCATACCACAATATGGCTGCAGCCTTTAACACCCGAGTATCTAAAGTCTTTTGTTCACTTCCTTTTGCCCTTTCTCTGTCTTTTCAAAGTTGTTTTTACGTATTCGTAGAACGCCTGAGCAGAAATGGGACACTGCGACCCCGAACGTTTAAAGTGCACGGACCGGAGGAGATTTGGTTTATGGATTTTTAGTGACTTGTCACCTGCCATGTCTTCAAGGGGTGAAGCGTCTCTTATTTTGGGGGATTATTATTAGGGAGGGAGGTCTTAACCAAGTAAACATAAGTGAGACCTGGGGATATCCGTCCAGTGAAGCTAGGTGTGTGTGTATGTGTGTGTGTGTGTTTTAAGTTTATGAAGGACTATAATGTCACCCACAAGGCTAGCAGTACTTCCACTCTAATGTCTTGTTGTGTTTTATTTTCTGCCACCAGGGGTCACTGTCTGTCTTCTAATAGGTGACTGGGCGATATTTAGGACAGCGGTGGATAGTGAGCTGGGCACGTGGGAAATCCGATGCCCACCTGGATGCTTGGATTATATAAACAAAGTGTCATTGTGCACTGGAAGAAGCAAGAAAAGTTTCATTAACACAACTTTGGTAAGAAATATTATACATTTATATATATGTATGGCATCTTTTCTTCACTTTGGTTGTCAGATGCCTACAAGGCACTATAATGGATAGAACTTCCTAGTGGACACCTCCAAGCCCATCACCATGACAACATCATGGAGGTCTCTCTTTTGTTTTTTTTTGTTTTTTTGGTTTTCTCTCTCTACCTTCGCTGAGGTCCCAGCATGACCTTGTTAATGAAGTTCACGATGGCTGTGGCTGGTTGCTCAGGGTCCAGCTCAGCAAACAGGTGGCAGACATTCTCTAGCAGGCTGCCCGGCTTCTTGGCCACAAAGCCAAACAACCTGGAGGAAGAGGACAGAAAAAAAAAAAAGAGAGAGAATTACTGCCCCCTTCAGACAGACACCTGTAAGTGTTCAAGAAAACAAACTGGCAATCAGAAAACCTAACTGTCCACCTGCAGTCCAGGAGGATCACGGAGTTTAATTCTCTGAGGCCGTTGAGGTGTCCATCTGTAGGCCTAGACAGTTGCCCAGTTGTTGTGCTGCAGCCCCAGAAGCGGTCCAGCTATACTTCTATACTCCTATCCGCTCTGTACTTCTCTAGTATACTTGTATACGCTCAGAGGACACAACACAGCTGTCCGCTTGCAGCTCCAGAGGACAATAAAGGGCCATTGAGCTGTCCTGTTGTGCTGCAACCCCAGAGGACCACGGGACCACCCTGCATTACCTAGCCACACTTCTAGACTGTAGCCCTCCATGTTCATACAGTATTTTATCTCCTGTTGAATTTGTAAGTTTGCTCACTTACAAAGTAATGAACAGTCTCGAATTTGTATGGCAGTTTCATTTTAATGCAGAGAGACAGAAAATCAACCAAAAATCCAGAAAAAAACACATGACATAAAAGTTATAAATCGATATGCATGTCATGGAGAGAAATAAGGATTTGATCAACTACAACCCAGCCAGAGTTCTGGCTCCTACAGATTGTCCATGTGCCATGGGGCAGGACTGTTAGAAGTCACTCAACCATCCAACTGCCATTCATTCTTACTTACTTGGAGGTGGTGCCATCAGGATTTGGCCATCTGCAAGATAAGAGAAGAGGGATTACTTCAGAAAGTGAGAACAATAAAGTGTTGCTGAGGAGAATGAGCAGAGCCATAAGAGGGACCACAATAGGGAGGGTCAGTCTCTTTGAACACACAGGTCAACAGAACCATTCTTCATAAAAAGGTTTTGGCACCTACTTCATCACTGGTCCATGTGCTTCACTCTGCTCATTGTTTTAGACGGCACTAGCATAAGGACTTAATAACATAATATTCTGAAGCCTGTGTAATCCAATTCATGTTCACAGGGAGCCGGAGCTGATTACAGCAGCACTAAATGGCCAAAATTGTAAGTGGACAAGTCGCATAACCAACTTGCACACACACACACAAACACACACACTGACATGGGGCCAACTGAAAAATCATTTACAAACACGACACACATCACAAAATTCAGAAGATCTGAAGAGAAAAAAGGACCCACAAAGACAACACAGGGAGAGCTCAGAAAGTCACCAGGTACTCGAGTCAAACACAGCATACTGAATCTGTGAGGCAGTGGGGCTAACCACTGAGCCACCAAGCCCTTCCTGGCTTTATTTACTGCAGTGTGTGTAACAAAGCAGTGCACAAAACAAGATACTGTGCCTTTCAATGTGATAGCTTTCCCAAAATTCTTTGTAAAGTGAACATTCTTTACGGCATATTCTTAACAGTCAACTATAACACAAAGCAATTCATCCACCATTTGATATTATTGTTATAGTGATCACTTTATGCAAAACAATAAAATATATATAAACAATCACAAGGTGCTTTAAAAAAGGAACCTATAGAGTGCTTTTGGTAATGGCTACTATTATAAATTAAATTCTTATAAATTAAAACATTCTTAAATTGCCCTTGGGATCAATACAGTATCTATCTATCTATTATATAGTGCCATTTACATCTATCTATCTATCATATAGTGCCTTTCATATCTATCTATCTATCTATTATATAGTGCCTTTCATATCTATCTATCTATTTTATAGTGCTATTCACATCTATCTATCTGTCTATTATATAGTGCCTTTCATATCTATCTATCTATCTATCATATAGTGCCTTTCATATCTATCTATCTATCTATTATATAGTGCCTTTCATATCTATCTATTTTATAGTGCCTTTCATATCTATCTATTATATAGTGCCTTTTATATCTATTATATAGTGCCTTTCATATCTATCTATCTATCTATCTATTATATAGTGCCTTTCATATCTATCTATTATATAGTGCCTTTCATATCTATCTATCTATTATATAGTGCCTTTTCATATTTATCTATCTATTATATAGTGCCTTTCATATCTATCTATCTATTATATAGTGCCTTTCATATTTATCTATCTATTATATAGTGCCACTATCTATCTATCTATTATATAGTGCCTTTCATATCTATCTATCTATTTTATAGTGCCATTCACATCTATCTATCTATTATATAGTGCCTTTCATATTTATCTATCTATCTATCTATTATATAGTGCCACTATCTATCTATCTGTCTATTATACAGCTCCTTTCACATCTATCCTTTCCAACCCGCTATATGTGGCTATATCCTAACACAGGGTCATGGGGGTCTGCTCAAGCCAATCCCAGCTAGCACAGGGTGCAAAGCAGGAACAAATCCCGGGCAGGGCACGTATACACACCAAGCACACACTAGGGACAATTTGCGATCGCCAATGTCTTTGGACTGTGGGAGGAAACCGGAGCAGACACAGGGAGAGCATGCAACGTCCACACAGGGAGGACCCAGGAAGCGAACCCGGGTCTCCTAACTGTGAGGCAGCAGCGCTACCACTGAGCCACTGTGCTGCCCATAGCTCCTTTCACATCTATCTATCTATCTAAAGTGATCAGTCTTTATATTGTATATGCTGGAATTAATACTACGCATCACACTGCACAAATGCAACGCATCTTTTTACTAAAATGTTTGTGATGAGAAAAATGACAATATCAATTTTTCTTTCTGTTTGGATTTGGAATAGAATGTACAGTGTTCCCAATGCATTGCGTGTGTGGAAGTAAAAGCTATGGTAAGAGAATATTGAGCTTCATTCACTTTATTAAACACACTGCTATTACTTTGAACACAACGTATATATATATATATATATATATATATATATATATATATATATATATACACCTTATATATTTGTGTACAGTATATATATATATACACACATGCACATGTATACACACACAGCGGCCTAATCGTTGTGCTGCTGCCTCACAGTAGAAAGCTCATGGGTTCGTGTCCTGCGTGGGGTGCAAAGTGTTTTAAATAGTGAGAAAAATGCCATGTAAATATAAAGAATTGTTATTATTGTTTGACTAAAATATTTATTTTATTTCAAAAGGGAAACTTCTGTTATTCCAAATACCAGGCGCTATTTTGTTTGTATGCACTTTGAGGTGTGCCCAGGTCAGACATGACCAAAACGTTTATTTTTCTACACATTTTTGTGTCAGATGTGACCAAATGTCAAAGGGAAACAAGGACTGAACTTGTTTAGCAATCCATTCATTTGAGTTGGTTTAAAATTTGTCATTGCCTTACTTGCCGCTGAGAATGTCTGGCCCAGCTAATTTTCTTGGTTTGAAGATCTGGCTCAACTGAATTTGTAATTAAATTGCCCCCCAACTAGACCACCTCAGAGGTTGCTGGATGGTAACTTTTTTTGCTGTCTGTTCAAAATAAAGGAAAAAGAAACGTAGCCTTGTGCTTTTGAATTGTTTGTTGCTTAAATCTCAATTGTACCAAACTGCAGTGTCAAGCGATCCGTAAACTTGGTCTCCAAGGTCTCCATCCCACCTGACAAGATTTGGAGAGGATCTGCAGACATGAATGGCAGGAAACCCCCAAATCCAGGGCTGTGAAACTTGTCACATCAGACCTTTGGAGAAAACTCCAAAGTGGGCTTCAACTAAGCGTGTCAAGGAAGATTTCAGTTTTTATTTCTAATAAATCTGTAATGAGAAGTCAAGCAAGATGCCACCATTTATTGGCTAACAGATCCGATTACAATATGCAAGTTTTCGAGGCAACTGAGACCCCCTTCTTCAGGCAGGTTGTAACGCCTTTGGCAAGTTTAGCCACAGCCTGCCTAATGAAGGGGCCCGAGTTCCCTCGAAAGCCTGCTTATTGTAATCGGTTCAGTTGGCCAATAAAAGGTGTCATTTTGCTTGACTTCCCATTGCGTCCATAATGGCTAACACAGTACAGCACCCTAGTGCTACAATAAATTTGTAAGAATTTCTAAACTCCTGGGTTTGCTTTGTCACTTTGGGATATTCAGTGTTGTTCAATGAGGAAATGATTTTATCACAAGGCTGCCGGGTGATGAAGACTTTTTTGCGAGGGGCCTCGGTTTTTCTTTTTGTGCATCTCCAGTGCTTACTGAGCCTCACCTTCGGTCCTGCGGGTCCAAGCTGCTGAATGTTACACTGTTCAGGGGGTAATGACGTCTGAAGAAGAGCCTGAAAGAGAAAGAGAAAGAGAGAGAGAGAGAGAGAGGAGTGGTGAGACAGAAGGAAAAAGGAAGGCGTCCCACCTGCCCTGTGATCCTCGCACTGATTGGCTAACCTGCGCTGGTTGTCCGTCAGCGTGATGCCCTGCACCGACACTTTGAAATGCACGACCGTGGCACCGGGGCGTGGGCTGCATGACAGTGTCGAGCTGATGGCCTTTGCCACGGCCTGCGGTCCTGTCAGCGACTCTGTCTCCACCGAGTTTAGGAACAGGACATTGCATGCTGGGAAAAGAAGAAGATGGCGTGAGCGAAGCCATTTTGGAGAAGACTGCGACCATCAGCAGAAATAAGTCCCGTGCGGCACTCACCTGCCCCCTGCTTGAGCAGGTCGGCTGCTGTGCTCATGTGGGTTGGGGTGCAGATTTCCTGGCCCTCTCCAATTGGGTCTGCAAGGCAAGGCTTGAATCAGTTATGGGTCCTCTGAAGGAGAAATATTAACTGACACGTACAGTCTATGATCACCTCATTCGTTCTTCCACCCATCCATCCATCCATTTGCTGAAACCAGAAGAAGGTCATGGAACGGGGCAGAGCCCAACCCAATTGGGGGCAGCCATGTTGTTGTGTTTAGCTGTGCCCCAAAAAAAAAGGTAATAGAGGACAGACAACTGACAGGTTCGGGGTCCCATATGCTCTCAGAGTTTGTTTAGGCTGGCTGAAGTCACTGGAGTTTACATTTGGGCTCAAAGGAATGTCACACATGCACACTTAGGGGTCAGCCAAAGGGTCCAATTCAGAGCAATCACCCAGGAGAAAAGGGTTGGTAATGAGTATTAGTGCCTTTCTCTTCTTCCTACAGACCTACGAAAGAATAATCATTCTCTCCAAACACTTCCATCCTGTCCCAATGACCTCACTTTTTACATCCAACCCTGATGACCTCACTTCCAGTTCCCGCCCTGATGACCTCACTTCTGGTTCCCGCCCTGATGACCTTACTTCCAATTTCTGTCCAGACAACCTCACTTTCATCCCGCCCTGATGACCTCACTTTCCATCCAACCCTGACGACCTCACTTCCGTCCTACACTGATGTCCTCACTTCCATTTCCTGTCCAGATGATATCACGTCCATCCTACCCTGATGACCTCACTTCCAGTTCCCACCCTGATGACCTCACTTCTGGTTCCTGTCCTGATAACCTCACTTCCGCCCCATTGACTGCACTTTCCGTCCGGTCCTGATGACCTCACTTCCGGTTCCCACCCTGATGACCTCACTTCCATCCTACCCTGATGACTTCATTTCTGGTTCCACCCTGATGACCGTACTTCCAATTTCTGTCCAGACAACCTCACTTTCATCCCGCCCTGATGACCTTACTTCCATCCAACCCTGATAACCTCACTTCCGGTTCTTGCCTGATGACCTCACTTCCGTCATACACTGATGTCCTCACTTCTGGTTCCTGTCCAGATGACATCACTTCCATCCTACCCTGATGGCCTCACTTCCAGTTCTCGCCCTGATGACCTCACTTCCAATTTCTGTCCAGACGACCTCACTTTCATCCCGCCCTGATGACCTCACTTTCCATCCTACCCTGATGACCTCATTTCTGGTCCCCACCCTGATGACCTCATTTCCATCCAACCCTGACGACCTCACTTCCGTCCTACACTGACGTCCTCACTTCCAGTTCCTGTCCAGATGACATTACGTCCATCCTACCCTGATGACCTCACTTTCAGTTCCCACCCTGATGACCTCACTTCCGGTTCCTGTCCTGATGACCTCACTTCCGCCTCATTGACTGCACTTTCTGTCCAGTCCTGATGACCTCACTTCCGGTTCCCACCCTGATGACCTCACTTCTGGTTCCACACTGATGACCTTACTTCCAATTTCTGTCCAGATGACCTCACTTCCATCCTACCCTAATGACCTCACTTCTGTCCCACCCTGATGATGTCACTTTCTGCCCTGATGACCTCACTTCCAGTTCTCGCCTGATGACCTCACTTTCCATCCCAATCTGATGACGTTACTTCCGTCCTGATGGCTCCACCTCTTACTTCCCACCGCCTCCCCATAAAAACCACCCACTAATATATTTACTTGTCTTGTTAAGATGGAGTCGGTCTTTCTTTGACTACTCCAGACTTCACAATACACGGGGAGGATCCCTAAACTTTTTTTTTTGTATGTTTGCCTTATTGCAGGTACAAAACATGAATGGAATGTGAGAGAAAAGCAAGCAATCTTGAGAATAAGATTAAAGCAAATGTCTGATCAGAACCAATGGCAAACAACTTGGCATTCCAAATCCAACATTATGGGATATTTCAAAAACCTGGATGGTGCAACAAAGTTTACAAAAAGCAGGCTGTCCCAGGAACACAATGGCAGGTGATGACTGGAGCAGTGAGGAGAAATCCTAATGTGACATTGAAAGAAGCAAATGACAGACTGTGTAGTAAAGGGTGCAGGGGTGCAAGAGTCAGTGAGAAGAGAAGAAATGCAGAAGCAACACTACAAGGTGCTGGCCTCTCAGCAAAGCCTGGATGGAATCAGCAAATAAGGAAGATGCCCAATCAAAATAATGAAATAGGGAAAGCAGCCATGTACTGTAGGTCAACTTTAGCAAGGTCCAGGCTATACCTTTGGATTAAACACCTCAAACGTGTGAAGGTGCGTTTAAATGAATTCCATTAAATCACAGCCAAGTACAAACAGACAGCGGGGGCTCCCCCCAGTGGTCACAGGAGGTATACCTTTTTCTGGGATGCGCAGCTTGCAGGGCAGAGAGATGGGTGTGATGGAATGCTGGTAGACCAAAGCCGAGAGACTTCCTGTGGAGGGGGGAGAAGGCAGAGATATCACAGTTGGTTCAAGTGCCCATCTAAATGCCAGCATCAATGCCCAGTCGCCCCAGCACCTACCAAAGTGAGGCTCATTCTGGCACCCCTTGATTTTCACCCCTTTTGGGCCCGTTTCGATGAGGAAGTGTCGCACCAGCTGCTCCTTTGGGTCACCTGTCGACAAATAAGCATATCGTCCTGAAGATCACATTAAAGCCCAAACACCTGCTGTCTGACCCCCCACCCCTGATTTGAGTCACTCAAGCCTGCCTGTTCGTTAGTGTCCTGCTGTATGTACCACTTCAGTGACATCAGTGCACAATTCAAAGGTTGGGGTGGCTGGGGGTCAGGGGGATAAAGCTTTGTTTTCTATGTGGCATCCCAAGATGCATTAGGCTTACCATACCAAATGGCATATAACAGAGACGTACGCATTGCATGGTGCACCATAAACATTAACGCTGAGGTCTAAGTCGATTATTTAGATTCTAGCCCATCTTAATACAGTCCTGGCCCACCTTATATCTCTTTGCACCTCTACCATCAGCGTCTTTTGGTTTGTAAATGCGTCGATCAGCACAAGCAGCCTGCTGTCCCATCCCCACCTTGATGGAGCTCAATTCAGGGGGGAAAAAGCTCTCCCAGCTCAAGCCAAGGCTCCTTATCTGTGTGTGAGATCTGGAGTTGTATAGGGTCAATAATACAGTATATCGTCATTTCATGAGTGTTCTGTGTCTACAAAGATCTGGGTAAGTGGAGGATGACAGGAAATGCGAGAAATGCTGAACACATACCTAAGGAAGAAACGTTTTCCACAGAGCTGACCACAGTGGGTGCCTTGGCTGATACCTGCTCAGAACTATTCGCCACGTTAGTGTTTAGATCTGGCAGCGCCATGCTGACGGTGTATGCGGCCAAACTTTACACCAGCTGTTACAGACAGAAATCAGAGGCTTCTTTTTGGGCGCGTACACCGTCAGCACGGCGCTGTCAGCGCTAAACAGTACTGAAGTGACTTTAGCTGCAGGTGGAAATCCCATTTTACTTTGCAGTGCCAAGCAGAGTGCAGCAGTCTATTAGCCAGCAAAAGTGCTGTGAAGAAGCTGTCTGTTGTTACGGTCCTGCCTTTGTCCAGTCTGGTAGCGGTCACGGGACATCATATCTTTGATTGCCGGCACAACAAATAGTCCTGAGCAGGCATCAGCCACAGCTATTATATAGTGCCTTTCATAACTCGTGTGGCATAGCGTTTAAGGCTTCGGACATCAAGTCCTGACAGGTTCAAATCCCACTACTGTCACTGTGTGATCCTGAGCAAGACACTTCACCTGCCTGTGCTCCAACAAAAGGAGCCGTAATGAATTGTATCTCAGATGCTGTAAGTCACCTTGGACAAAGGTATATTATGGCTATCCTTGAAAGGCGCTATATAAATCTTCTTTGACTCTATTCAATCCTTCTATTTTTGCAGTTGAGGACCTCATGAGGTTCACTCTGGATTAGGTAACGGCTTTCAGATTTACCAGCAGTACAGCAATCTTAGAGATGCCCCCTTCAGTCTCAGGCTAAAGACTCTCAACGTTAGTACGGCAGGCCAGACTAGAGCACCCATTAGCTCTCTGTTATATGCCATTTAGTTTGCGATTCATGAAAACACTGTTTATGTTTGTGACGCGCCATCTGTTGAAATGAAAACCCAAGTGCATTTTATTACTACAAATGTTTGTGATGTGCCATCTGTTGGAATGAAAACCACAGTGCATTTTATTACTACAAATGTTTGTGAT
>JANRMT010062791.1:167479373-167502141 GCA_026402145.1 Polypterus bichir lapradei | reverse complement strand
AAAGAAAGAAAGAAAGAAAGAAAGAAAGAAAGAAAGAAAGAAAGAAAATTCACCTTTAATCTTCTCAGGCCCTGAAGAGAAAATGAATTCCACCTTCGCATCAGCTGGAAATCTGTCATCTGCATCGACAAACAGAATAAGAAAGAGATGTCAATGAAACAAAGCTACCCGTCTGAGGTCACTGTCACTGAAGAAGACATTATGTTTATATGGTTCTCTTCTCACTACTAGCCCACCTGGAGGACGTGACGGTAGCCACTCTTGTGCCAGTACGCTCACCACGCACTACTTGTTAGATGGTGAAGGAGTGAGAGATAATTAGCCAATCAGAGACAGGGGATGATTAGGGGGACACAATGACAAGGCCATGGTGGGAAATTTAGCCAGGATATCTGGACAGACCCTACACTTTATGAAGGAAACCCAAGGACAGGGAGTCTATGATTTTTTTATTTATATTCCATCCAAAGAACGGTGCCATTTTGTACAATCTGGTATCCCGGTCACTGCACTGGGGCATTGGGATCCACACACAAACACCACAGGGTAAGCGTCCCCTGCTGGCCTCGCCAACACCTCTTCCATCAGCAAACCAAGCTTGTCCTGTTTGGTCTCCCAACCAAGTCCCGGCTGGGCCTGAGCATGCTTAGCTGCAGGTGGGTGACCTGTCGGGGTTCACTCGGGATCAGCAGAGGGCACTGTCAGGGGAGGCCCACCCTACTTTGTCTATGATCTGGAAGTGCTTTCTAGAGGGGACGGAATGATACCATAAGCATTCCTGGGTCCGACATAAAAGGAAACCCACTGCTACAGATGGGCGAGTTGGAGTCGGGAGGCAGAAGGAAATACTCGGCAGAGACCAAGAAGGAGGAAGGGATCATTTATTGGATAGTTAGTGACTTGTTATTATTATTACTACTGTAATTAGACAAGAGGATTGTGAGAAGGTGCCTGAAACAAGGAACAAAAGTCGTGGATTTTATTTTATTACACGCCTGGTATATTGCTGGGACTGTGATTTAGGGCTCTCTGGCGGCCTCTTGTGGTCACACCACAAAGACTCTGAAGGTGGAATTGCTGCTAAAGTGGCTTCCAGGAAGTACTGAATTGAGGGGTCTGAATACCTTTAGGAAGAAGAGATTTCGGTTTTTGATTTGTAAGAAATTTGCACACCATCCTGGAAACACGTTCTCAATTCGCCATTATGGGTTACCGAATGTGGCTTGACGGGTGTTAATCATCAATGTGTTCAATTTAAACCTTCAACAGGATAAAGTGTATAGAAAATGGAGGCCCCCCCCATCAGAGTCCTTCCTGAATCCACTGTAGATGGTGGGAGGCTTGGGCCATTCTGAGCAGCAAACGGCAGGTACCTGCACAAGCGTCGTCCAGCTCCCCTTTCCCAAACCACAGCTGGGCTCCATGGATGGTGCAAGTGTGGAATTGCACCCTGAAGACCACGTCACGGTCTGGAGACTTTGTACGACGGTGATAGCACTTCACCTGTAGGTGGAGAACAAGCACAGTCAGGTGGCTCCCCCCTGTTAATTCAACCCATGTAGGGACACTTACAGTATGTGGACCCTGTGGCTACTCTGATGGCAAACTACTCACCATTATGTCACCTTTCAGTAGGAGTGCTGGCTCGACGGTCACACACAACTTACGGTTTCCCTGGTTCTGAGCGTTGCTAAGGAGAAACACATAGCGGGTATAAGCCTGGGCCGCGCCAATCCAATCCCCACCTCCCTCGACTAAGGTGGTCCACCCAGTGAGGGCGAGCCAAGGGCAGCATTTGTGACAGAGACACAAAGCCAGCAGCTGACCAGTGAGAACATTCGCCTCGATACTCACTAAATTCCTGACGTGTAGACGAGCTGCATGGACTGGTAGATCTTCAGAAAGGGGAAGTAGCCTGAAACAGAAGAGGATGATGGGACCAGATAAAGCGACTAGAGAGATCCGCAGGTGAGACACAAACAAATCAACCAACAACTGGGCTGGACCAGGTGAAGCACCACAGCTTCGTGCCACATTACAAGCAAGCCAGTCGGGCCAGAGCATGCAGGGCAGTGCACGGTCAGTCAGGGTAGCTCACCTCCATTGGGCTCAAAATTGGGGATTGCTGGGATGAGGACTTGGTGCAGGAACAGAGGACTGCTGTTCATCTTAATCGTCCCAGAGAGCAGACCTCCGAAGTAGTAGACATACCTGTAAAGACATCAGGGGATGATCTCAGGGAGCAGCTAAGAGACTTCACTTATGCCTGCAGCTACAACTGGTGTAGTAGGCAAGATCACTCCTTCGACACAACAGATTTACTTGTAACCCACTTGGCACCCTGGCAAATCCCCCATTGAAAACCTTGTTGACTTCATATATTTAAGCACTGGCAGGCCCGTCACTGACACGGCCACTTTATTCATATGCCAGCTTTCCTATAATCCTCTCAGCCTGCTGGCAAATTTGGGTGGTTTGCTTATTTTATCACAGCTACTGGCATGCAAGTCCAGCAAATTCATTTGCAGACTGGCACCTTGGCCGAGGTCTCCTCCTCATCCGTTAACAAAATGGCCTGCCTACCACCGCCTGTGCTCATGGGTTCATTTGCCAAGGGCTGCTTCCTTTCTGCAGTGCCACACTTGCACTGGCACAATTTGCTTAATGGTACTTGGGTTAACTCAATGGTCACTTCACATACATGGTGGGGGTCAAGCTGTAAACACACTGATTGCCTCCACTTACAAATTGGCATAATTTACTTTCTCCACACAGTAGTTTTCCTATTCTTTCCACTGGCACACAGGACCAGGGTAGATGGGTACCTGTTTTGGGAAGGCTGCATTGATGTGGCCACCTTGTCCTCGCAGAACTTCCTCATGGCCAGTGTGCTGAGGGCCTGGTCTGCTCTAAGAGAGCCAAAGAAGAGAAGTAACAATGAGATCTGTGTCACTTCCTAAGCAAAACGCCAATCATGATGGCATCCGTGGGCAAACTCTTACCCTGCAGATATCTTGCTGTAGTGCATATAGGCTGCGATGATCACCCCCGTTTTTCCTTTGTTACCCTACAAAAAGCAAGACAGGATGTCAGGTCTCAAGGAGCTGATGTTATAAAAGCAGGACCCCCTATCTCTCCACACACCTTGCAGTGAAGCACCACCACGTGTTGGGGGTCAGAGGTCAGCCAGGTCTCCATGGATTTGCAGATGGCACAGATCTTGTCTAGTGGTGGAGTGTGGCGGTCTGGCCAACCAAAATCCTGAACCTGGAACAACAGAGGAAACACCCAGCTGGTGAAGACCCCTGCTACCATTTCTGTGAAGCCTACAGAAACCCAAAGCTCACTCCCACCATAATGAAAAGAACAACAAACAGCAGTCTGGCAGAGCAGTTGAAATAGTCACTCCAGAAATGCAGTATGGATCATCAAATTTAGGTTTAAGAGGGTCAATCTAGAATGACAATCCACCACCATACCCGGGGTGTCGTGCATGTGTGTCTGAGGCTCACCTTCCGAGCAAATCAAAGGTAAGCACTACCACCCCAGGACACCAGGGGGCGTGATCACTAACTCTCCTGCCTTTTTCCACCCACCGCTCCAAGAACATGCCCAATGAGGGAAACTAACCCCGCCCCCTACAGGTCCATGAGCTAGAAAAGCAGGAGGCGGAGCTCCAATCCATAAGCCTGACTGCTCTTTCCTTAGCTAATAGCTTTACGTTTATTATAGCGCCATGACGCGCCTGTTATTTATTTTTCCCCTTGTTCTGTCAGTAAATGGGGTGGCCCAGTTGGCAACCCCATCATTTCTTTTGAACTCTTTCATTACCATTTGTTGACAACAAGGGGTATATAGTGCGGCCCCTCAAAAGATCATTCCAGAATACTGTGACAGCAGCTCCAGCACAGTGCCAGGTCTAGGCAGCACTCACTCTTGGGGTCCGTCCATCCATCCAGAATACCCGGACACTCTGTGAGTTTATCTTCAATATTATTTCAATATTATCTTATTTTGGAACTCCTCCACACCTTTCAAAAATGCTTCACGTCTTACCTTAGGGTTCAGGCGGCCGATGTCGTGTCTCTTCTCAGATAAGTTGAAGAGCTAGAGGAGAAGAGGACAGAGGCTTAGGAAAACACTTCAACTCTCCATCTTCTAATTTACAATGAGTCCCTTCTAAAGTTCTCCACTTGACATGTCTCCGTTGGACTGTTTTAGTATTCATGCCAGACAAGCGGCAGGACCCCTCCTCACCAGCAATGAGATGTAAAGTGTCCATCTATTTGGGTATGGAATGAAACTTATATGGAATTCCCAGTGAAGGTTGGGTTTCTTGGTAAACCTAAATTGGCCTCACTCAGGGAGTGAGTGGACCCCAAGAAGAACTGGTAGCCTGTCCACCCTAATGCTACCAGGATAGGCACCATACCCCATCCCAGCACTGATTGGATTAAGCAAGGTTTGAAAACGAATGCTTGTAACGCCCAGTGTATACAGTGACCGATGCACCTACCAGGTACTTATCTTCATGCTTAGACTTCAACATGGCTGCCACTTCCTTCAAGTTACCACGGTAGCGCTGCTCCTCCAGGACTGATGGGAAGAAGACGGATATGATCCTCTCTGTGATGTAGGTCAAGTCGAAGTCATAATGTCGCTCCATGACCCTGTCCATGACTCGGTCCAGACTGAAGCTCCTTTATACAAAAAAAAAAAAAAAAACGTAAGAAACCAGAGAAAGGGTGGGACAGATGGACAAAGGTGACAACTGCCAAGGAGGCTTGTGGCATTTACGTACCTGGGGAGGGTGCTCCTCTGCTTGGGGTAATTCAGAGACTTGACCGACCCCTGAAATGAAGGACGTGATGATTATTTTTAATCAACTTCTAGATCTCTACACCAGGGGACTGCATTGGCATATCTCAAGGAACTCAATCTTGAAATTATATAGCGCCTTTTATAGTGCAGATATGCACTTACTTTTATAATAACAAGCAAAATAAGACACATTGAAACACTCAGAGCTTAAAACTGATATCACCGTTCATTGTATGGACTGTCGCAAGGCTTGCTGTCTATTGCTGTCACACACTGGGCAACCAAGATTTTACTTCCAGAACACTTTTGGGGGTGTTTTATAGACGTTGGCCTGCTGATTATAAAATGGTGGTCTACTTGACTAGGAAGGGCTTCCTGGAGACAGTGGTTTGGACAGCAGAAGTATTCTCAGGTTGGGTTCAAAAGAGAGTCCTCCACTTTGAATGGGGAGTCGAGGTCAGGAGAGGAGAAGGACAACACTCATCTGGGAGGAGCGAAGGAGAAAGAAAAGGAAACCGTGGATTATGCACCACGGAGAAGTGAAGGTACTATTGTGAAAATAAAATACAGGTGTCTTTGAACCTGGGATTGTCTCTATGTAGTTGTGTCTGGCTTTGGGCCTCAGTGACATCCCTGGGAAGCATCAGAAGAAGCATCAGTAGCCGAGGACAAATGAAAATCGACAGCAGAACATTTTGAGCTCAGTTGAACTCAATGTGTCAGCATCATTAAGTGGTTAAACACACTAAATGTTCATTTCATGTTTCTCCACATTTCTAGAGGGTGTCCCAAAATTCATGCAACAAGTAATTTTGATAGAGAACACAGGTTTTTAATTAAAAATTGTAAATTTTTAATTGATTCATAAAGTATACAGTATAGGGTTATGTATGGAATAGCATATCGGGTAAATGGCCTCTATGGCTTTGCTGCACATACGCACTCTTTTGTCGAAATTTTCCATGACCGTTTTGCATAAATGTGGCTGAATTTCGTTGATACAGATGTTCAATTTCCTCCTTCAAGGCGTGGGTGGTCGTGGGCTTGATGGCATAAACCTTAGACTTCAAAAAACCCCAAAGAAAAAAGTCCAAAGGCGTTAAATCGCATGGTCTGGGCGGCCAATTCTGATCACCAAAATGGGAAATTACACGACCAGGAAAATTGCGAACTGTAGCTGCCAAACCTTCATTATTTTTAACATATTGCTCAATAATGAAAACGCGTTGTTCTTTCGTGTAGCGCTCCATTTTTAATAACCCTGAACTGTGAGCTGTCATGCTGTCTTTTTTTTTCGTTGGCAACACTTTATCAAACAAATGGCACCAAATTGAAATCTTGCGTGAATTTTGGGACACCCTTTATGTGATACAGTCAATCTGAAATTATATTTGTGTCCATTGCGAAGGTGTCAATCATAATCACCAACGATAGAAAAGTGTTATCAGGGCGAGTGGAATCCATCAATGTTGGACACTGGAACGAAAAGTGTCAGGTGCGGAGGACAAATGAAAATCAACATAAGTTCAGTTGATCTCATGGAATGTGTAAGGATCACTAAGCAGTTAAACACATTAAATTCAATAAATGTGCATTTCATGGTTCTCCAAATTTCTGTGCGATACGGTCAATCTGAAATTCTATTTGTGTCCAGTGTAAAGCTGTCTATCATAATCATCAATGACAGAAAAATGATATCAGGGCAAGTGGAATCCATCAATGCTGATTGACAATTGTTGGACACTGGAACGAGAAACATCAGATGCGGAGGACAAACGAAAATCAACAGCAGTTCAGATGAGCTCATGGAATGTGTAAGGATCACTAAGCAGTTAAACAAACTAAATTCAATATACGTTCATTTCATGTTTCTCCACATTTCTACATGATACGGCCAATCTGAAATTATATTTTTGTCCAGTGCGAAGCTGTCTATCATATTTGCCAACATTAGAAAAGTAATATCAGGGCGAGTGGAATCTATCAATGCTGTCTGACAATGAAATGAGAAGCATCACAGGCTGACAACAAACAAAAATCAACAGCAAAACATTTTGAGCTCATTTGAACACAATTTGTTAGCATCATTAAGCAGTTAAACACACTAAATTCAAGAAAAGTTAATTTGATGTTTCTCCACATTTCTATGTAATACAGCCAATATAAAATTATATTTCTGTCCAGTGCGAAGCTGTCTATCATAATCACCAATGACAGAAAAGTGGTATCAGGGCGAGTGGAATCCATCAATGCTGTCCGACAATTGTTGGACACTGGAACAGGAAGCATCAAGTGTGGTGGACAACGGAAATCAACAGCAGTTCAGTTGAGCTCATGGAATGTGTAAGGATCACTAAACAGTTAAATTAAATTCAATGAACGTTCATTTCATGTTTCTCCAAATTTCTGTGTGATATGGTCAATCTGAAATTATACTTCTGTCCAGTGCGAAGGTGTCTATCATAATTGCCAGTGATAGAAAAGTGATATATAGGGCGAGTGGAATCCATCAGTGCTGGACACTGGAACAACAAGCGTAAGCTGCGGAGGACAAACAAACATCAACAGAAGTTCAGCTGAGCTTATGGAATGTGTAAGGATCACTAAGCAGTTAAACAAACTAAATTCAATAAAAGTTAATTTCGTGTTTCTCGACATTTCTACGTGATACGGTCAATCTGAAATTATATTTGTGTCCAATGCAAAGCTGTGTATCATAATCATTAATAATAGAAAAGTGTCATCAGTGTGAGTGGAATCCATCAATGTTGGACTCTGGAACAAGAAGCATCAGATGTGCAGGATAAAAGAAAATCAACAGCAGTTTAGCTGAGCTCACGGAATGTATAAGGATCACTAAGCAGTTAAACAGATTAAATTCAATGAAAGTTCATTTCAGTTTCTCCACATTTCTACATGATACAGTCAATCTGAAATTATATTTGTGTCCAGTGCGGAGCTGTCTGTCATAATCACCAACAATAGAAAAGTGTCATCAGGGTGAGTGGAATCCATCAATGTTGGACTTTGGAACAACAACCGTCGGGGTGGAGGACAAACGAAAATCAATAGCAATTCAGCTGAGCTCATGGAATGTGTAA
Organism: Polypterus bichir lapradei; assembly: GCA_026402145.1. Taxonomy (NCBI): domain Eukaryota; kingdom Metazoa; phylum Chordata; class Cladistia; order Polypteriformes; family Polypteridae; genus Polypterus; species Polypterus bichir. The sequence continues at coordinate 167,494,219 of JANRMT010062791.1, read as the reverse complement.
GGATCACTAAGCAGTTAAACAAACTAAATTCAATATGCGTTCATTTCATGTTTCTCCAAATTTCTATGTGATACGGCCAATCTGAAATTATATTTGTGTCCAGTGTGAAGGTGTCTATAATAATCGCCAACGACAGAAGAGTGATATCAGGGTGAGTGGAATGCTGTCCGACAGTAAAATGAGAAGCATCAGAGGCTGACGACAAACAAAAATCAACAGCAAAACATTTTGAGCTCATTTGAACTCAATGTGTCAGCATCATTAAGCGGTTAAACACACTAAATTCAAGAAAAGTTAATTTGATGTTTCTCCACATTTCTATGTAATACAGCTAATATGAAATTATATTTCTGTCCAGTGCGAAGGTGTCTATCATAATCGCCAGTGATGGAAAAGTGTTATCAGGGCGAGTGGAATCCATCAGTGTTGGACACTGGAACAAAAAGCGTAAGCTGCGGAGGACAAATGAACATCAACAGAAGTTCAGCTGAGCTTATGGAATGTGTAAGGATCACTAAGCAGTTAAACAAACTAAATTCAATAAAAGTTAATTTCGTGTTTCTCAACATTTCTACATGATACTGTCAATCTGAAATTATATTTGTGTCCAATGCAAAGCTGTGTATCATAATCATTAATTATAGAAAAGTGTCATCAGGGCGAGTGGAATCCATCAATGTTGGACTTTGGAACAACAAGCGTCGGGTGTGGAGGACAAACGAAAATCAACAGCAATTCAGCTGAGCTCATGGAATGTGTAAGGATCACTAAGCAGTTAAACAAACTAAATTCAATTTACGTTCATTTCATGTTTCTCCAAATTTCTATGTGATACGGCCAATCTGAAATTATATTTGTGTCCAGTGTGAAGGTGTCTATCATAATCGCCAACGATAGAAAAGTGTTATCGGGGCGAGTGGAATCCATCAATGTTGGACTTTGGAACAACAAGCGTCACGTGCGGAGGACAAACGAAAATCAACAGCAGTTCAGTTGAGCTCATGGAATGTGTAAGGATCACTAAACAGTCAAACAAATTAAATTCAATGAACGTTCATTTCATGTTTCTCTACATTTCTGTGTGCTGAATGATATTTTTGTTCAGTGTGAAATGCTCGATCATAATCACTATAACATGTTCCGGAAGCAAAATGTTGGGAAAAATGTGTTGCCCAGTGTAAATGTAACGAGCAGAATGACAAAGCCTTGAATCTGTCAGTCAGCCATCATTTCATATCATGCACGGCAATGGCGAGTGTTGCTGCACAGAGTCTTGGGTTCAAACGCCCTGTCGGATGCTTGTCCGTGTGAAGTGTGCACCTTCTCTCCGTGTCTGTGAGAACTTTCCTCTGGGTTTTCACACACATCCCAAAACTGCGTATGAGAGCACTGGCACCCATTCAGGGCCGCCTCAAACCTTGTATGATTTGCTGGTGATTTGGACCACATGAACTGCTCAGTGACTCCAAGAACAAAGCAAAGATGGTACAGGAGTGGCTGAGTGACAACTCTCGGAATATCTGAGTGGCCCAGCCAGAACTGACCGTCCACCGACGGTCTCCTTCCAACCTGCCAGAGTCTGAGGGGATCTTTGGAAAACAATGGCAGGAAGTCCCCAAACCTAGATGTGTGAAGCTCGTCGTGTCAAACCCAAGAAGACTCCTGGCTGGAATGGCTGCCAGACTACAGAGTAAAAGATTTGAACACCCGTGTTAAGGTGAGAGTTCTAAAATCCTTCTTTTGGTTTGTCATTCTGGGGTATTCGGTGTTGTTTAGAAAATGGACAGACCTTATCATCCTATCGGCCAATCAAGTTCTCAGTTTTCTGACTGCTATTTTTATAAGACTGCACTTCTACAAGGTGAACCGAGTGACCCTCCGTGACAAGGGCAGACTTGACAGTGGCAGGAAGGTGTGGATGATACTCACCAGATGCTGGCTGTGCCTTGAGGAGGCCGTGCCTCGTCTCTGCTGGGAATGAGAAGGAAACACACACCGGCAAGTTAGCGAGAGGCTTTCACCCCGGCGGTCCCTCCCCGTCACTCGCACCACCAAATCAGCTTCCCGATCCACTCCACAGCTGGGCGGTGAGGTCGTGACTCTCTCTCCCTGAGTGCCCCCCCTCCCCAGCTCTCATGAGAACAAGCAAGACCCCCAACCCTAAAACTCGCCCCCCACACTGGAATGTTCCAGCTGCTATTTTTGGTTAAAGCTTACATGGGAGAGAGAACGTCCAGACTTTCTCACTCATTAAATCTACTGGAAGTCTCATCATACTGGGAGCATGGAGGGTAAAAGCCTTAAGCGACCCTCAAGGGGGTCAGCATGCCAACGTGACAGTCTCCGATGAAATGGAGGCAGACTTTCCCTGTACTCCTCTGCCTCTATTTATAATGTACTCTTCTTCCTGTCTGCACAAATTGAAAACATTCTGCTGTTTGACCACAAGAGGGCACTGGCATCCTTTGACAGCCTGGCCTTGCACAAATGTCACCTCCTGTGCCAAACTTAACTTGCTATTTATTATACTTGTTTCGTTTTCACCTTTACCCAAGGTGATTTTTGTTTTTCCAAACGGAGTACAGGCAGGTGAAATGGTCACACAGTGTGAGTAGTGGGATTTGAAACCACCAGTCCAAAGCCTTAACCACTACCAAACCTCCCCAAGCTTCAGTGATATGAAAAGTCACAACTAGCTGTGCCCGACGTCTCATTGGTATACTTACCAGGTCAGAGGGGGGCACTGGCTGGCAGGATGTGACCACCTGTAACAGAATAAAGCTTAAAGTGAATCTTGGTTTCTGACTGGCGGAGCACCCATATTTGTAGCGTGCCAGTGCAAGGGGAGTCATGGCTTATACATCATTTTATGAACAAGAAGAAATGGTGCCCCCTTGTGGAGGTGTTCATTTGCTTCACCATGCTCTAAAATGGATAATCTCCTCTGTCACATAAGGCAACTACATAGAGCCCCCCCCCCCCCCCCGTTCTGTGATATCAAGTAAGCCCACCTCAGTCCAAACAGAGTCCAACTCAAGTCCCCCAGCAGCCCCTGTTTAAAGTCGTTAACCTTGCAATTGTAAGGAGACTCCTAGCTGTGACCCCAAGAATACAAACAGCCCGTTACACTAAATGATATCTAATTTATAGTGCCTTGCATGGTGATCACCATTCCAAGGAGTGGTAAGTGACCCCCTTTATGAAATGCTGCCTCCACTACCTTAAACTTAGCAAGTCCGCAATTTAAATGAAAGCCCCCTCACTAACAATAAGAGTAAGCATGAGCTCCTTAATCCACACTGGTCACCCTTAGTTTAAAAAAAAAGAACCCAAACCCCTTACTGAGCACCCCTGTGGCCTGTAGGGGGAGCTCCAAACCCCAGACACAGTTGCACAGACAAGTCCCGGGTTCACAATGAATTCTTTTATTTCACTACAGGACCAGTCCACAGGCTTCCCTTCCAACCACCCAGCACAAAGAAATCCTTTTCCCTTTACTTCTCCACTCCTCCCAAAATGAGCGTCGTCCTGGTCTGCTCACAAGTCAAGTAGAAAAGTCTCTCTTTTAACACCCAACCTGAGAGGCCTTCCAGGGCACAACCCATTCACTCCTGGAACCCCCCCTGGTCACTCAGTACTTACAGTATCTCACAAAAGTGAGTCCACCCCTCCCATTTTTGTAAATATTTTATTCTATCTTTTCATGGGACAACACTGATGATATGACACTTTGACGCAATGTAAAGTAGTCCGTGTACAGCTTATATAACAGTGTAAATCTGCTGTCCCCTCAAAATAACTCAACACACGGCCATTAATGTCTAAACCACTGGCAATAAAAGTGAGTACACCCCTAAGTGAAAAATGTCCAAATTGGGCCCAAAGTGTCAATATTTTGTGTGGCCACCATTATTTTCTAGCACTGCCTTAACTCTTTTGGGCATGGAGTTTACTACAGCTTCACAGGCTGCCACTGGAATCCTCTTCCACTCCTCCATGACGACATCACGGAGCTGGTGGATGTTAGAGACCTTGCGCTCCTCCACCTTTTGTTTGAGGATGTCCCACAGATGCTCAATAGGGTTTAGGTCTGAAGACATGCTTGGCCAGTCCAGCACCTTTACCCTCAGGTGTGTTTGGGGTCATTATCATGTTGGAATACTGCCCTGCGGCCCGGTTTCTGTTTCAGTATGTCACAGTACACGTTGGCATTCATGGTTCATTCAATGAACTGTAGCTCTCCAGTGCTGGCAGCACTCATGCAGCCCCAAACCGTGACACTCCCACCACCATGCTTGACTGTAGGCAAGACACACTTGACTTTGTACTCCTCACCTGGTTGCCGCCACACACGCTTGGCACCATCTGAACCAAATAAGTTTATCTTGGTCTCATCAGACCACAGGACATGTTCCAGTAATCCATGTCCTTAGTCTGCTTGTCTTTCTTGTGCATCATCTTTAGAAGAGGCTTCCTTCTGGGACGACAGCCATGCTGACCACTTTGATGCCATGTGCGGTGGGCGTATGGGCTGAGCACTGCCAGGCTGACCTCTGCAGCAATGCTGGCAGCACTCATACGTCTATCTTCAAAAGACAACCTCTGGATATGACGCTGAGCACGTGCACTCAACTTCTGTGGTCGACCATGGCGAGGCCTGTCCTTAGTGGAACCTGTCCTGTTAAACCTGTCGCTGTATGGTCTTGGCCACCGTGCTGCAGCTCAGTTTCAGGGTGTTGGCAATCTTCTTATAGCCTCGGCCATCTTTATGTAGGACAGCATTTCTCAACCTTTAAGTATTTGCAACCCGAGTTTTCATAACAGTTTTAATCGCACCCCCCTAACGTTTTTTTGAAAGGTGCCCACTAATACCAATTTGTTCTTTTTTAATTAATGATATTTCATTGATGCATATTTTATTATACCTACTTAACTTTTATCGACATTTATCTAACTCTATATTTATTGTTCTAGTATCAGAATGTAGTTTAAGTTAATTTGTTTTGGTTTCAATAGATGTATTTTTCATAGTTTCGATTCTTGTTTTCTTTTTTTCACATTTTTGCGCCCCCCCCAGGGGGGCCCGCCCCACAGTTTGAGAACCACTGCCTTAGTTCAAGTAAAACTCTGTATCTTAGTAAGCATCCCCTTTTGAAAAAGACCCCCACAATGTTTAGCAGCCCTCATTAGAAAGTGAAGCAGGCCCAGATAACCTATGCTGTATCAGTAAATGCACCCTTAGCTTAAGGGGGACCCGATTACCTTACCTGCCCCCCCCCCCAATTTAAATAAAGACCCCCTACAAAATACCACATATAACAATAACCAGACCCCTTAGTTTAATTGTGAATCTACTTGAATAATAAGAGCCCACTATATTATTTAATATTGCGCCTTTCATGTTGGACACTTAATGAGTGGCACGAATGTAGCATGTGCTCCCCCCCCCACTAAATCCATTTTATAGTACAGACCACCCGCTCCCTCTTCAATAATAAAAGCCCACTATAGTAAAAACAACACCTTTGATGGTGAACATCCCACCTAACAACTGAACACAAGAGATGCCCATAGTGCTAAGTGGTCTGCTTTAAGCGAATGAGACCCCCACTTTCTAAGCAGGCTCCCTAGTTTTAAACTATAACACCCAAACTTTAGACAGTAGCCCCCCCAATAAGTGGCTCTTCAGCCCCACCCACCGTTACATTAAGTGACTTTCTCGTTAAAACAGCAGGATGTCCTGTGCCAGCTGGCCGATCCACCTCGCTGCACTCAGCTGCCAGTCAGGATCTGCCTGCATTCTGCACTACTGACCTTTTTCTCCCCCAGTGGACATTTTGTGCTCGTGCTGCTGACGACCGCTGCCATGTCCCAACAGTGGCCATTACAAAGCCTCCATTCATGTTAGTCAAGGCTGGAGTAACGTCATGTGCAGAGGAAACAGAAACACATGAAGGTGAAGTAACAGGAGATGGGCGGGGCTGACATGCAAGAGATGGGCTGGAGAACCCACCAGGTGCATTGTGGGAATGAGCCACTTTATTCTACCCTGACTCAGTGACACACGTGGAGCAGGCGCTTTAACTGAGCAGTTGACAGCACCAACTCAGGTGCAGGCGGAAAGCCATGGAGATCCAACAAAGGAAAACTCTGGGAGCTGAGGGGACCTAAAAGTAGGACACACGGGGAAGAGACAGAGCTTAAGAAATCTTTGGGTGCTGGGTGGGCAGGACCCTGGGACATGCTGGGACTCTAAAAATAGGAACTGCAGTCGAGAAGACATGGCTCAGGTACACATTGGGACATATGTAGACTGAACTGGGGAATGAGGGGCACAGCTCATGGGCGGGCTTGGAACTGAAGGGACATTGCTCAGGGTCACTTTGGGACTAACTGTTGTAGATGCCACATGGGCTTTACGAGCATCCCGGCCAGAAGAGAGGATCAGACCTGGAAGGACGGACAGCCCACTGGAAAAGAAAGATGTCGCTGGAGGTTTTTTATTCCCCCAGTACACTAGGTGGCAGCAGCCTCGGATGTCGGTGCACAGTAGGAAACCAGCAGGGCATGCTGGGAGATGTAGTCCGGAAGAGCACTGGGTGCCACGAGAGGCCGCTGCAGGGAGACAAGCTGCCTATTGTAATTGATTTCCATGCAATCCGGAAGTGCGTTCATCGGGCAATAGCCCTGGCACCAGAAGTACTCGCGGGTCTGTAATAAAAGGGACACAATGCTTGAGTGGAGGAGGGCAGTACGGTAGGGAGAAGGAAAGTGCCGTGGAGAGGAAGACCTGTGTTTGTGATTGTGCTTGTATAACCTTTGGAGGTAGTTATAATAAAACCATCCATTATGTGCACCCAGGACTGTGCAGGTGGGTTCGTGTTGGGGTTTGGGGCTCGCTGACAACCAAATTATATCACACTTGTCTAAACTGTGGATTAAAGAGACGTGACTTGTGGACATCCTGGGACTTGTAGACTGAACTTTGATGTGACTCAGAGACACATTTGGACTTGCAGTGTAAATTGTGGGCTGAAGGGATATGGCTCAGGGACATAATGGAACCTACCGACTTTACCTGGGGACTGAAGGGACCTAGCTCAGGGACACATTGGGGTTAACAGGCTAAATTTTAGGCTAAAGGGACATGTCTTGGGGACATCCTGGGACATACAGACTGAACTGGGAACTGAAGGGACATAACTTAGGGATATATTGGGACTTGGAGGCTCAACTTGGGGCTGAGGGGACATGACTCACAGACACACTGGGAACTACAGATTGAGCTGGGAGCTGAGGGGACACCACCCAGGGGAGCTTATAAACCAAACTCACAGGTAAGAGGACGTAGCTCAAGGACACACCAGGGCTTATCAACTCAATTGTGGATTGAGGAGACACGTCTCAGGGAAACTTTAGGAGCTAGTGGGATACACTTGGGCCAACAGGCTAAACTGTGAGCCAAAGTGACACGGCCTATTGATATCTTGTGACTTACAGACTAAACCGGGACCTGAGGGGGCATTCATCAACTGGGAGCTGAGCTGAATGGATGTAACTCAGGGACACACTGGGACTCACAGTGTAAAGTATGTGCTGAGGGGATGTGACTTGGGGACACATTGAGGCCTACAGACTGAACTAGGAGCTGAGGGGACATGCCTCAGAGACACAATTGGATTCATTGGCTAAACTGTGGGTTAAAGGGACATGACTTGGGGACATCCTGGGACATATGGACTGAAGTGGGATCTGAGAGGGCCACACTGCAACTTTTAAACTAAACTCAGAGTTAAGAGAACATAGCAGAAGGACACACCGGGGAACCTGCCAACTCAGCTGTGGATTGAGGAGACATGTCGTCACAGACAGTTCAGGAGCTAGACGGAGACGCGGCTCAGGGACACACTGGGACTAATAGGTTAATTATGGGCTGAAGGGACTTGGCTCAGAGACACAACTGGGGACTGAGGGGACATGACACCAGGGACTCATTGTGGCTAGCAGTCTAAATTGTGGGCTGAAGGGACATGACTCAACAACGTCACTCAGAGACACCCTGGGACTTCCAGAGTGAACTGGGAACTGAAGGGACATATTGGGACTTGGAGGCTCAATTTGGGACTGAGGGGACATGACTCAGCATTGTCAATCAAAGACATCTTGAGACTTACAGAGTGAACTGGGAGCGAAGGGGACATGACTCAGGGACACATTGGGACTAATAGTCTTAAATTGTGGGCCAATGAGACACTGTTCTAGGGACATCTTGGGACTTCCAGACTGAAGTGGGATCTGAGGGACATATTGGGACCAAAAGACACCACTGGCGGCTGACTTGCAGACTGAACGACGAGCCGAGAGGACACAACGTGACTGAAAGACTCATCCGGGTTCTGTGGGGGAACATGGCACAGGGGCACAATGTGACTTCTGGTCTGAACTTCGAGTTACGAGATAAGGCGCAGGGACACACTAGGAGACGGGACCTGAAATGAAAGCTAAATGAGGATGCAGCCGATTGGCCTCTTTCTGTTGCACCCACCATACCAACTGCGTAACTGGACTGGAGGTTAGGAGCATACGCCAATAGGGGGTGCTGCCACCACACGGCTGCAGCGGGTGACACCTCAGCACCACACAGGTTCACTAGTTTTTTTTTTTTTATGGTGGCTGGAGTGCCAATTCTGCCACCAACCCTTGCGTAACACTCCCCTATAGGCACTGCCTTGTCTCTCTATATTCACATACTGGAACCGTTTTTTCCTGCCACGTGATGGATGTCAGGATCTCTTCTTCTGGCTCTTTACTTCCTAAAAAAACTGAAGTGCATACTTATTGGGTGAGTTCATCCCGGCTGGATGGACACTCGCCTTTCCAATGCTGGTCTTTACCCCTAACCACTGCGCCGCTGGGCTGCCCTCACAAAGAGGACTCAACAGCTTCCCCTGCTGTGCATGTCCATGAAGCCTGAAGAAGGGATGCTGACTGACCTGCCCCTGGTAATTCAAAGCACTCAGTCCCTACTTGTAGGAGGGCAGGAATCCAGGAGGACCAGCGATGCCAGAACAAACAGGCGAGATTCCAGCTCTGGGGCCAAGTGTTAGTCACCAGCTTCCTGGAGCTGTGCTGCCTTCCTCCTTGAAACACAGGCCTGGCTGTTTACGGAGTCAACGACGCTCTTTGTCAGGGCCACTCGACGACACGGAGCCATGAATAGGCTGCTTCAACTCCAGGCCACGTCCCCCCCAAAAGGGCACGGCTGGCCAATGGGTATGCGAATGCTTCAGTCTTTCCACTGCTGCCCACCGCTACAGAGCCCTGGCCCGTGCAGCTTCATTCACACACTGGCCGACGTCGCCAGTTTCCAAAAGTGGCCTGCTGCCCTCATCGGCAAGGCATTCCTTTCCTAAGACTTCAAGGGGTTAAGCAGGGTGGGCATTACAGAGGGCAACTCTCAGGTTGTCAAATGTCTGCCTGAAAAGGCTTAATGAGTGGACCCTGAGATGTTTGATATTATGACCTTAACCGTCGTCCACCCTGAGACCTACCCTGAGGGGTGACCAAATGTAAATTTATGTAAATTATGTAAAATAAACGTAAATCTGAGGGGGCCTTATGTTTATCAGCCTGTAGACCTGAGAAGACCCCAATGGTCAACAGTTTGTGCCCTGAGGGTTTGACTTTATCTTCTCCAGCCTGATGGGTGCAGCACATGACCTATGAAAGTGACACCAAGGTGTGATCTTCTCCCTAGGTCCCCTAGCTGGTGGCATGGACAATCTGGCCCCATGTTTATCAGCCAGTGCGCCGAGAAGATAACTGCCATGTTCTTCATGTTAACCAAACATTTGCCTGGTCACCCATCCTACTGTGACGTAAAAAGGTGATTCAATGTGACCTTTGAAGTTCAAAATCAAAGTGTCCACTATAGTGCCATCTCAGCAACCACCACGTGCCATACATCCATCCTTTAACCTGAACCGAGGACCACCATGTGTACCAGCCTGTGAACCAAGGAGATGACTCACCTCTCTCTAGGGCAATGACTCGTAACCCTTTTTTGAGTCACGGACCCCTTTAAGAATCTGATGAAAGCTCTGGACCCCCCTTCCCCAGCAATATTTACATAAACCCAACTTTGCATGCAATGAATAGAATGGACTTTATTTATCGAGGTTTGATGGTCTCATACATACAGTACATGACATACACAAAGTCCTGTTGATTGGGACAAGGACAGGAGGGCTGTATCGTGACCCTATGTTTCTCACGTGACATTTTTCTCGTCGCTATTTTTCACGCATTGGGCTCAAGGTGAGATAAATACTTGCAAGAAAAATAACACGTGAGAAAAATCATGTGAGAAAGTTCACGCGAGAAAAACCAATGGTACCGGGGCTGTGCAGTGAATATAAACGTTCATTTTTATCTGACCCTCATGGACCCCCTGAAACCCCTAGGGGTCCAAGGACCTCAGGTTAAGAACCCCTGCTCTAGGTGGTGGCCTTTGACACCTGACTCAACTGTCCAGAATCTACAGGCAACATGAACTTCATGCTGTCCAGCCAATAGGCTAAGGTGATGGCTACAGCGTTTCAGCACTCCAAACCTATGGAGATGACCTAGCGGTCCTGAGTCTGCAGCACAAAGGACTGACCCCCATGCCAGTCATTCCATAATATGAGCTGGTGACCCCCCCTCCCCAACTTGGCAAAAATGAGGAGATGATCGATACATTCAAGAACGTGACCTCACACACTCACCATGCTGCCCATCTTCTAACCTGTGGGTACGACTGCCATGCTCTCTAGTCTTGACCCCTATTTCTGATTTTGCACTTGAAGAATGGACTAATGGTACAAAATCTGCACCCACGGGGTTGACCTCAGGCTGCCAATTCTATAACAGCACCCCTCAAAGAGATGATCAATGGACACCAGCCTTTGGCCTTACCAACTGACCCCATGGTGAGCCCATGTGGCAAATTAGGGTTGGCTGCATGCTGTCCATCCTATAATCCCCCAAACCAACCAATGTGTCCTTAGAAACACCCAGCTGTCCACCCTGTAACTTGTGGTGATGATGGTCATGTTCACCAGTCTTTGACTTCCAGACCCAATGGTTGTGAGTCTGCACTCAGAGAACTAACATACATGGTCCCAAATCTGCACCCACGGGTTGACCTCAGGCTGCCCATTTTATAACAGCACCTCTAAAAAGAGATGATCAATGGACACCAGCCTTTGGACTTACCAAATGACCCCATGGTGAGCCCATGTGGCAAATTAGGGTTGGCCGCATGCTGTCCATCCTATTATCCCCCAAACCAACCAATGTGCCCTTAGAAACACCCAGCTGTCCACCCTGTAACTTGTGGTGATGATCACCATGTTCACCAGTCTCTGACTTCCAGACCCCATGGTTGTGAGTCCGCACCCACTGATGTACAGTATATGGTCCCAAATCTGCACGTGCAGGACTGACCTCATGTTCTTTCTACAAAATGAGGTGATGATACTCACGTTCACAATTAGGTGATCACAATGCTCACTGGCCTGTAAGCCTTAGGGCTTCTTTATACTTCACGTAATCGCATGCATCATGGCTGCCACGCGTTCCCAGAATTCATTTGATGCGTCCTCTGAGCAGGTCCTTAGAAATTAAAGTGACGTGTGTGCGAGTTGCAGTCCCAGCAAAAAGTCAGGGGTGCGCAGTGTGATAAAAGTCGGAAGGTGACGTCAGAGTCTCTTTTTTACTATCTACATGTGACAGAAAGGCTGCTTAGTGGATCCTACGAGATCGGTGTGTGCGCTTCCTTGTTTGATGAACGGTTCGATGTGGTGAAGCAAAATGGCGACATCCAAATACATTCGTGGTGCTTTTATATTAAAGTGTCGCATATTCCACATCGTAATGACACAATACATTTTAAAAGTCTCACGTACCATCGTCTGTGCCGTCTTTTTTTTTTCTTTCCACCTTCACAACACATCAACAGAATGTACGCTGGCATATTTGAGCTTAAGAGAGAAAAATTAAGGGCACAGTGAAAAGGTGTATTTTGAGATTAAAGTTGAAATTTCGGCCTAAATCTTGAAATGTCCACTTTAATCTCGTAGTTTACTTTATCATAAAAGTAGACCATCGTAAACGTCATCTTAAAATGGACCCAGTTGTTAATCGCTACCCGCTTCTGAGGCTTCCTCCTGACCTGACAGTAGCAATCGCCACACAGAACACGTGACATTTATGATATTCCAGCTCTCTGCACATTTAGAATCCTTACATTTATACTTGATAACACTTGCATGATGAAATACATTAAAGTATGTATGTTACATTTTACCGATAAGTCGTTAACTTCATTTAAATAATGAATAATTACACATGGGGGGCGGCACGGTGGCGGAGAGGGTAGCACTGCTGTCTTGCAGGAAGTCCCGTCCCTGGTGTTCCCTGCCTGGGGTTTGCATGTCATCCTGGTGGGTTTCCACAGTGTGCTCTGGTTTCCTTCCAAAGACATGAAGGTTTGGGGATTTGGTGACAGTAAAATGACGCCTGTGTTCACCTTGCGATGAGCTGATGCCCCGTCCAGGGATTTTGTTTCTGCCTCGTGCCCGATGCTAGCTGGAATGGGTGCATCCGTGGATTGATGGATTTAATCATTAAACATCCTTTTCAGAGGTATTGTGGCAAGGTGTCTACAGAATTTAATGGATGTTTCCGGCAGTTCACAACACAGCGAAGCTGCACCTGTCCTCACCGTGATGATATCTCGCACTGCCACCTGGTGGAATCTTCCAGATTTACATAAAGTACGCACACAAGTATAAACAGCACAACGCTTGCACGGCAGTAGAGCCCACTGGAGCACACGTCCCGTGAAGTATAAACCCGGCCTAAGGTGATGATGCAAGCCTCTCCAAACAGTGACCCTCAAAACTGACCTCATGGTCCTGGGTACAGCCCCTGCAAGACTGCCCTAATGCTGTCCATCTCATAGCCTGAGACACAAAAAGACTCAAAGTGTCCCAAGCCCCTGTTCTAACCCCTCGGCTTCACCACATTCTGCCCACTGTATGGTCTGAGGGTGAGTTTCAGGTCAGCATTTCCTGCCCCTGCCCCATCCCAAGGCAGCTGGGGACTGGAGGTCTACCAAAATGGGTGACGCACGCAGATCAGAGAGCATACAGGCAGGCAGAGTTCAAGACCCCTGTCCAGTAGGTCAACTGTGTGTGTCTTCAGCTCAAAGCAGGGGGCTTCATCTCAGCTGGTGGTCTGGCTTGAACTTTCACCACTAAGCAGCTGACCATCTGAGAGAGGAAAAGGGGGCAGTAAACTGTTCAGAAGGTCAACACTTGGGGACTCTTCAAATCTGTGTGGCCTGATAGTCAGTCTGGTGACCGTTGCCCACTCCTGCCTCCATGTCCTGCAGCATCCTTATATGAGGCCAGAGAGGTCCTCGTGGTCCACTCAGACCACTAACCTAAATAGGAAAATCATATGACCAGGTGCTGGACTCGACCCAAGTGTCTGTATCTAAACCTGGGGGAAGGTGAGGTGACTTGGGGACAGTTGGGGTTAGTGGATAAGATGGGAGCTTGTGAAGAACTGGATTCAGACATTGTGACACATTAGGTGACTGGGGACAAAGTGGAAAGAGTGACCTGTGAGACAGGAAAGGAGCACAGCTTGAGTCAGTCATTGAACCTGGAGGGGACACCATCAGATGTCAGGGGACCCAGAACAGGACAAAACTGGGAAGGCGACACTAAGAGGTGAGGCTTGGTCTCAGATGACATGGGTGATCAAAAAAGACATGGGGTCAAGATGAACTGGGACCCACAGAATGAACTGGGAAGTAAGGAGACTGTAGGTTCACGTATGCAGAGATGTTAATCGACTGGTGACCAGCTTTACAGAGATGGGACATGGACTTACATAACCAGGAGTATGGGATTGAACTGGGATGTGAGGGGACTCAAGCAGCGGAAACCTTGGACTTCAGGTGACCATAAACAGGAAAAACAAAACTGGGAAGGGGAGGTCAGACTGGGAGATGGAAGATGGCATTCTCAGCTCAGGGAGAAAATGAACAACAGAGGTAAAAAAAGGACTGGGAGACCTAATGGGAAGTTAACTGGCCAGGCTCAGGGATAAACTGGAATTGAAAGACTAAATTGGGAAATTAAACCAAGCCTTTGGTCAAACATAAAAGGGTTTGAGGTAGGGAGAGAAAACCAGTTTAGAAAAGCCGTGATGTTAAGTGACTGGGACTTGGCCTGGCACGCCTGAGGAATGGGACAAACTGGGCACCAGTGATTGAGCAAGGAGGGGTGGAGACGTCAATCTAGACACAAGTGGGGATACCGAACTATAAACTGGAAAAGAAGGACTAAACTGGGAAATATGACTCAACTTTAAATGACACAGAAAGTTAAATGACAAGGGTCCGAGACAAACTGGGACGTCAGAGACTTAATTGGGAAGGCTGGTCTGGAAGTCAAGGATAAACGGGAAGTCCTAACTTGAAGATGGGACTCAGCAAGTGAACTGGAAGATGAAGAGACCTGGTTCAGGGATGAACTGGGAGTCAAAGTAAACTGGGAAATGAGATTAGGCCATCAAAGATAACTGGGAGTAGGAAAATGAACTGGGATATGAGAAGCAGGGGCAGACTAAACTGGTAGATCAGAATTGGCCTTGCACACCCGAGAACAAACTGGGCACCAGTGCTTGAACTGGGAGGTGAGTGGGCCATGAAGTGACCTGCTTTAGGGGCAAACTGGGAATCAAAGAATGAACTTGGAGATGATGAGACTTTGGTTTAGACACACATGGAG
>JANRMT010062791.1:167446965-167479363 GCA_026402145.1 Polypterus bichir lapradei | reverse complement strand
GACACAATGGGAGTCAGAGAATGAACTTGGAGATGATGAGACTTTGGATTAGACACACTGGAGGATGGGAGAACTTGGACTAAACTTGGAAATGACACTCGGCCTTAAATATTCTGGATTAAAACTGGGGACAAACTGGATATCAGGCTGAATCAGGAGACGGGTAGACATGAGGTTCCCCAGACATGGACATGAAGGTCTCAAGCTGAGGACAAAACGGGGAGCCCGTGATTTAAGTGAGAAGTGAGTGGACTTGACTGTCACAGGCTGTGGGACATTCAAACACCCCATTCAGGGACAATCTGGAAGTGAGTGGCTGAACTGGAGGACGAGGCTCTCAGATATGAACTGGCTGAACTGGGACTGAGTTCAAAGATCACCCAGAATGACGCGAGTCCACGATAAACTTTGAATTAAAAGGCAAGACTGAGGCACTGGGCAGTGAAGGGACTGGACTGCGGACACAGAGTCAGGGACGGAATTGACTTTGGGACAGTTTGGGCTTTATGTGGGAGACAGAGATGCATGCTGGGTATTGGGGCCTAATGAGATGCAAAGAGACCAGACTCAGGGTCACCCTTAGGGTCGGTGACCGAAAGCTTAACTCTGTGAAAGCAACTGTGTGCTGAGAGGACTTGCTAACATCCACAAGGGGCTTCCAAGTCTGAGGACGCACCAGAGGCTAACACTGAACGGGGAACAAGAGGAGACGCAACTGGGGGTCACCCCGGAAGATTCCAGACACCCAGTACGCAAGCTGAGAACAATTCAGCGGAGCGGGGAATTCGGTACTTTCCATGGCAGCTGTTAAGATCTTGGAATGCCGTGACGTGACCACCCCAACGCTCCACCCCCCCATCTAAGTGCAAAGAATGCACTGAACCCGCTGTTTATGCTGCACCAAAATAGTCTCTGCCTAAAGACGCCCATTAAGAGGGAGAGATAAGGCTGGACAGATGGCATCAGGGTTGCGGTTCCGCTGGCAGGAACTTAATGAGCCTGTCATGTTGATGAACTCCCCCCCCCTTTCCCGCCCACCACTGGGCCATGCCGCACATCTGGAGGTGGCAGGAAGTGCAGCGCTAGAGAATGCCAATAACAAGCTGGGATGTTACAGAGTGGTGCTCTTCACATTTACCAGGCCGCCGTGTCCTGCCTCATCCACAGGCGATTAACAACGGCGGGGACCACCATGTACGGCGGCCTGAAAGCTGAGCCGCAGCCATCTGTAACTGAGCCGCCCGCTAGTTAATGGAACATCTGGCGAGCAGGAAACTCGGCCAGGGGAGCCATGAGAACAAAAGGAGCCAACGACTCAAGGTGTGGGGATCTCAGTGGCCTGCTGCTCTCTGCTTGATGAGGAGAGAACAGAGTGGGGGACCACCTCAAACTTAAGGTGGGATGCTCAGTGTAGCTGTCGTTTTAATGGTTTCCACCAACACTTGATCAACAGTGAGGACTGAGGGACTTTATGCTTAGGCTTTAGTGGGCAAGGTGGGAGGCTCAGTGCAGGGTCCATTACACTTAAACACACAGACCACTACTACAAACTCCACAGCGCCCCCTGTCAACTCACCTGGTAATACATGTAAATTGTATATGCTGAGAAGAGCGACGTCCCCACCCTAAAGTTAAACTTCAGTACGCCAGGCAGGACACTCAGTGTGCTGAAACTACAATTCTACAATGGAGCCCAACCAACACAATGACCACTATTAAAAAAAGCTCCACAGTGCATGTGGACTCTCCTAGTAATACATGGAAATAATAGTTTTAAGCAAGAGTGGCAACCCACCATAAAATTAAACTTCAGTGCTCAAGATGCGAGTCTTAACGCAGGTTCCATTATGATGGACTCCACCAAACATGTGGACCACAACTACAAACTCCACAGTGCCCCCTGTGGACTCTCCTGGCAATACTTTTAAACTGTAGATGTTGAGAATCATAAAATTAAACCTGAGTGCTCCAAGTGCGAGATTCTGTGATACATCCCCACTAAAACATATGGACCACTACTACAAGTTCCATGATGCCCCCTGGAACTTTTCTAATAATACATGTAAAATGTAGACATAAAAGAAAGATGTGAACCCCAGTCAGGTGGAGGAACCCTGGCTCAAATGTAACAGTATGGACAAGGGAAGAGCAAATACACCATATTTTTATAGCGTCACTTAGGGTGACATGAGAAACGTGACTGAACCCACCTCTCGTAGTCACCCTCATTCGTTGGTCAGGCGCCCTGTCTTCTACTCAAAAGAGAAGCCCAAAGTGAATGGGTGCCCTGTCTGTGGACTAATTCCATCTTCTCTAGGTATTTATTTAACGGTATTTCTGCCAAAAAATACATGTGCACTGCCCACTGTGAAAGACAATTGGATCCTGTGGATCATGTGACACAAGTCACATACTGTAGATTTTTTTCATGGATGTTTCTGATATTGTTTGCTGTTTTCCAGCGCTGGACACCATCGGGTCCCATTCTATCAGAAACTTTGCTATGTTCGTTCTCCACAATAATCAATTAAATATAAAAAAAAAAACTTCCCACCCATCACTACTAACTGCGGTTATATATGGTGGTCACTTGGGAGACAACTTAAGGGCGCTGGTGATGGAAGTTACCCTCCAAACCAAGAGCTGGCACTGTGGTTTAATGTCTTCCATCTTTTCCTCTCTGCAGAACGCAAGATCAATGGCCATTCCACCTTTGATGTTACAAATCGAATCCAATCAAAGTGAGTGAAATTGAAACAAATCAAATTTAATGTAATATACTTTAATCTAATTTAATCTAATTGAGTCAACTCAAATCACATCAAATTGAAAATAATCTAATTTAATCTAATCGAATTGAATCAAATCAAATCAAAACAAATAAAATCTAATCTAATCAAGGCAGTCAAATCTGCTTGAATTGAATCAAACCAAACCAAACCGAATCAAATTGAAATGAATCTACTCTAACTTAATTGAGTTGAGTCAAATAAAATCAAATCTAAATCTAATTTAATTTAATCTAATTAAATCAAATCAAAGCAAGTCAAATCTAATCTGATCTAATC
The DNA here is from genome assembly GCA_026402145.1 of Polypterus bichir lapradei. Classification (NCBI taxonomy): domain Eukaryota; kingdom Metazoa; phylum Chordata; class Cladistia; order Polypteriformes; family Polypteridae; genus Polypterus; species Polypterus bichir. The sequence continues at coordinate 167,476,295 of JANRMT010062791.1, read as the reverse complement.
AAATTAAACTGAATCTCATCTAACCGAGTTCAGTCAAATCTAATCGAATCAAGTCAAATCAAATCGGATTGATTCAAATTGTAAGAAATCTAATTTAACCTAACTGAGTTGAGTCAAATTGATTCAAATCACAGTAAATCGAATCTAATCTGATTGAATTTAATCTAATTGAATCAAATCAAAGCAAGTCAAATCTAATCTAATCAAATCTACTCACATTAAAATGAATCTAATTGAACCTAATCTAATTAAGTTGAGTCAAATCAAAGTGAATCAAATCAAAACAATGTAAACTAATCTAATTGAGTTAAATCGAATCACATCGAATCGAATCTAATGTATTTTAATCTAATTGAATCGAATCAAACCAAGTTAAATCTAATCTAATTATATTAAACTGAATCTAATTAAATCTAATCTACTTTAATCAAATTTCATCTAATCTAATTGAGTCAAGTTAAATTGAACTGAATCAAATCACATCAAATTGAATTTAATCTAATTTAATGTAATCGAATTGAATTAAATCAAATCAAAACAAATAAAACCTAATCTATGCTAATCTAATCTAATTAAGTTGGGTCAAATCTGATTGAATCGAATCAAACCAAACCAAGCTGAATCGAATTGAAACAAATCTATTCTAACCTAATTGAGTAAAATCGAATCTGATATAATTTAATTTAATCTAACTGAATCGAATCTAGCAAGACAAATCTACTCTGATCTAATCACATCAAACTGAATCTAATTGAATCAAATCTGAGTTCAGCCAAACTTAATCGAATCAAGACAAATAGAATTAAACTGACTCAAACTGTAAGAAATCTAATTTAATCAAATTGAGTTGAGTCAAACTGAATTGAATCACATCGAATTGAGTCTAAAGTCAAATGAAATCTAATCAAATCAAATTGCATTAAAATGAATCTAATTGAATCTAAGCTAATTGAGTTAAATCAAATCAAATCAAAACAATTTAATCTAATCTAATTGAGCCAAATCAAATCAAAACTAATTTATTTTAATCTAGCGGAGTCAAAACAAAGTGAGTCAAATCTAATCTAATCATATTAAACTGAATCTAATTGAATCGAATCCAATTTAATCAGTGTCGAGTTAAACCGAATTAAATCAAATCACATCAATCTGAATGTAATCTAATTTAATCAAATCAAACTGCACTGAATCAAATCACATCTAATCTAACTGAAAGTAATATAATTAATTTAAATCTGTATTTAACTTCTATTTCCATGTAATGGTGTTCTAAGAAGGAAAAGAGGAATCTAATCTAATCTAATCTAATCAAGTCAAATCGAATCAGATCTAACTGAATCGAATTGAATTGAATCAAATCAAATGAAATCTAATGGAATGGGATGGAGTCTAAGCTAGCCGACTCTAATCAAATCAAAGCTGTAACTGTATTCTGTTTTCATGTCATGGTATTCTAGGAGAGGGCAAGAGGGTCGAAACTTCAGCTCACATCACACACCTCAGTGAAGTGCCCTTCATCGCGATCAATAAACCCACGGAGTTCCCCTAAACGCCTACCGTCATCCATTTCTTCTCTTGGTTCAGTAAACCCATTTCCCTGTATATAGGATGTTTACCAATGTAGACTTTCATTTTGCTATTTTAGTTTGGAAATGTCAGGCAGTCAGTGAGGGCGTGAAAATCAAATTAAATAACACAAAGAAGGTCCTGTCCAATAAAAGAAAAGGGGGGGGGGGCCCGGGGTGGAGGCGGGAGAGCAATAAGAATTCCTCCTTTATGCAGGGTGTTGCACAGCTTACAGAAATTCTCTAGTTATGGGTGTTAAGGTCTGGGTGGCAGGAAAGACATCACACTGGTGCTATGGACTGCAAAGGCCTCGGGACCAATAAGCGGACAGATGTGTTCATTAAAAAAAGAACGAAAAAAAGAAAAACGCAAAACAGCAAGCCAAAGTCTCAGCTCCCTAGGAAACAGGCACAGCTGTTTCTGCTGACCCTGAACAATGGCGTGCGCGTCCAGAAATGAACACATCGATCCTTGCTGGCAGTGCTCTGCTGCTGACACAGCCTGACAACCGAGGACAGGTCTGCTCCCAAAACACTAAACACATTGACATGAAATAATGAGCTCAGTTAGTCCTGCTGACCAGGAGCAAATGGACACCTTTACCTCTGACAGTCCTTGGTGTGGTCTGCTAGCTAAGAAATTGGCTGGGTGTCGCTGAGCATTAGTCTGCACAATAGAAACAGACACAATTATTATCACCGACATTATGCAATGAGCTGTTCCTCCTCTATCTGTAGGCTCCTTCATAAATATTGGATATATTTATCATTTCTGACTTTGGACAATGGCCAGGCTGCCCTCTAAGAAACACACCTAATAGACTTGCCTGTCCATGGACCACTGACCTGCTCCTTCAGAAACTAACACAATCATTAAAGCTGAAGGCCTGTTCTCACAGAAATGGAAACATTGCCCCTGTCCGGCCATAAGGTCTAATCCACCAGCCGCCATACCCCCTGTTCTTCAGAGGAGGTACACCTAGGAAAAGCTTGGGTTACTGCTGGAAGAGATGTTGGTGAGGTCATGAGGGGCTGGTGTTGGCCGTGGTCTGTGTGGGGATCCCAATGCCCCCAGTGCAGTGATGGGGACCGTGCTTCAGATGACATGTAAAAACCAAGGTCCTGACTCTCTGTGGACATCTTTTGAAAAAGAGTAGGGTGCACCTTGATGCCCTGGCTAAGTTACCCACCACGGCCTGGTCATTCTGGTCCCCTAATCATCCCCTGTGCCTTGTATATAAATGTAATCTGTACTAATAAAAGGCAAAGCCCTCACTGACTCACTCACTCACTCATCACTGACTCACTCACTCACTCATCACTAATTCTCCAACTTCCCGTGTAGGTAGAAGGCTGAAATTTGGCAGGCTCATTCCTTACAGCTTACTTACAAAAGTTGTTCATTTCGAAATTCTACGCGTAATGGTCATAACTGGAACCTATTTTTTCATCTATATACTGTAAGAGACTTCAGTTCGATGGCCGTAGGAGGCGGAGTTGCGTCTCACGTCATCACGCCTACCACGTAATTGAGTGCCTGCCCATATAAGGTAAAGTGAGCACTTTTAATTTTTTCCTCCTGTCCCTGAGCTATAGCCTAGACAACTGCAAACACGGGATCCCATTTCTAGACCGCGGCAAACTAATACTAAGGCGCTTCGCACTTTCTTTTGTATGTATACGATTATGAGGTCGTCAGTTTGGATTATGAAGACACGCACAGGAGTGGAGGACCGACAGTGCCATCCCGGCCAGTTAATAGCAGGGCCGTCTCTCCAGTCTACATGAGACCCGCCACGACGCTTCCCAAAAGGCACTCATATCGTCAGCACTACACTATATAAAACAAAAAGGCAAGTTTCCTTTCTTTACACCTTTTTTCCTTTTATCCCAAACCAAAGCCTTTCTCTCTTAACACTGCAGATGACACAAAACTAATTTTCTTTAATTGCTGGTAAGGCACATTACCAGAGGCAGAAATTTGGACTTTCACATAGAAAATGTAATTTCTATACCACAGCCGTCGTGTAGCGCCTTTCAAAAGGGATCAACTACCGAGAGATGATCCATATACATTTTAGCTGCTATTAGTACTACTTACCTCTTCTGTTATACCGTCTTTAAAATGTAGTTTACCCGCAACCACTCCAGTAGTGCTCAATGTATCTTTACTTCTTAAAACAATAATGTTTTAATGTTTAATTACTTATAGACTACATTTTATTTTTTTCCCTTGCACTCAGTGAGCGAGGCCAATGGGTGATCAATTATATATATTATATATATGTATATATATGTATATATAAATGACCTCCAAAGAGCGCGGAGACTTTTGATCATGTGTCTGCAAAAACTGGGGTCTCCTTCCCAGCAAAAGTCGAGCAGCCGGCGCGCGCGCATAGCTGTGCCGGCTTTTGAGACGCTGACTGCGCTTCTGCCTTAAGTCAAAGTGAGCACTTTTAATTTTTTCCTCCTTCCCCTGAGCTATAGCCCAGACAACTGCAAACACAGGATCCCTTTTTTTAGACCGCGGCAAACTAATATTAAGGTACTTCGCACTTTCTTTTGCACGTATACGATTATGAGGTTGCGGAAGACACGCACAGGAGTGGACGACCGACAGTGCCATCCCGGCCGGTTAATGGCAGGGACGTCTCTCCAGTCTACACGAGACCCATCGCGACGGTCCCCAAAAGGCGCTCATATCGTCAGCGAACACATCTCTCTATACTATATAAAAGAAAAAGCCAAGTTTCCTTTCTTTACACCTTTTTTCCTTTTATCCCAAACCAAAGCCTTTCTCTCTTAACACTGCAGAGGACACAAAACTAATTTTCTTTAATTGCTGGTAAGGCACATTATTAGAGGCAGAAATTTGGACTTTCACATAGAAAATGTAATTTCTATACCACAGCCGTCGTGTAGCGCCTTTCTAAAGGGATCTACAACCGAGAGATGATCCATATACATTTTAGCTGCTGTTAGTACTACTTACCTGTTCTGTTATAACGTCTTTAAAATGTAGTTTACCCGCAACCACTCCAGTAGTGCTTAATGTACCTTTACTTCTTAAAACGATAATGTTTTACTGTTTAATAACTTATAGACTACATTTTATTATTTTTCCCTTGCACTCAGTGACCAAAGCTATACACACACATATAGACACATACATATATATACACATATATACCTGTGTGTGTATATATATATATTATATATATATATATATATATATATATATATGACGATTATGACAGCAGCAATCCAAGCTGTGAGAAAACACTAAAAAGGAGGCGTGTCAGACATTGCGGTACATTTTCTGATTCAGCTAGACGAAAACAACTTCGTGACGCTGCCACCAAATACTCGCAGAAAAATCCACAAGTTAATAGACACACTGTCGCTAAATACTCGCAGGCAAATCCACAACTTAATAGAGACGTTGTCGCTAAATACTCGCATAGCGATTTGGGTAGTGAACACTTCGATGAATGAAACCTGTTATCTTTACAACGGTTGACAAACACGGAATGTGACTTGAACACAACACATCCTCCAATTACGAACCTGATTGAAAAAAATAACGATAATCAAATCCTCGATGACAACAACACTCATGACAATGACAAAACAATTACATTGACAATCATGTTACGTTATTTTTAAAATGTTTCCTTTTCTTTTTCATAACTTCTTTAACACACGACTTCTCCGCTGCGAAGAGCGGGTATTTTGCTATTTAATTATAAATTCATAACTTGTTAAGGAGCAGACAGTTATTGACACTGACACTGTATACCGTATGTCCAACTCTTTCATGAAAATAGACAGCTTTCCTATACTTGGGCCAAAGCTCTGGCAGATGTCACATTACATGACATTCCAGCAATTTTAAGTTGTGGCCTTCATTTATGCCATCATAGAAAGTTGTGCGCAGTCCCAGGCGGTCGTGTACAGTAGTGTGACATCCCCAGTGACTCGGTCATAGTGCTCTGTGACAAGCCAGGAAATTTTGTCTTCAGTCAAAAGGAGGAAAGAGTTGACAACCAATGAATGCTTATCCAGAAGAACAAAGTATACAATGCTGACGCAAGAAATGAAGCCAAGCGGGTGTTCTGGACTGCGTAAACGGAACAGGGCCTGCTCCTTCGCCTGATGTTCTTGAGTCTGTCACACCGTGACAGCGTGGAAAACGGAAAAAAGCTGGGCTGAGGCTATGGCTGAACTCGCCATCCCAGGAAAACATTTGTACGGCAGCCAGCACCATTATCTGGCTGTTCACGATATCATGGAAATCTGAAAGTGCTCTGAGAAGTCGCAAGGCCATTGTGACAAATTACAGCAATTTTCAGTTGCTGACTTCATGGACATAATCCTAGTGAATCGTGGTGTGCTCCTGTGACCAAACAGCCATGTGTGCAATGTGACATCTTAAGTCAGGATTTCTTTTTCTTTCTTAATCTTTTCAATGTCTATGAGACAGAGTTCATGATGACTGTCAGATCGGGGGGTGTCACCCTTGGAGAAAACCCACTGATAGTTATAGCAGGTTTCCACCTTGGAGACCTTCTGCTTAAACAACCTGTACAAACCCATCACGAGACACATTACAAACCATACGCGACCCATTCCCATTAAATCTAATGGTGAGTCACGTCCCTACACGACCTGACAGTGGCAACCCACGACCGACATATTGTTTAAGAAACTGTGTCCTATTTGACTCACCCTGATTGATTCTGCGTTAAGTCATAGGGTCGGACTTCTGAGCATGGGAGAGCCGACAATCAACAATACAGCGTCCTTAAAGACATCGAGAATTCCTGTAATGAGTGTCCTGTGTTTATGCATTTTTGTCTGCTAATGAAACCCTGCAATGTCCTTCAAAAATCAGGCCGGGACCCTCACCAGACAGCCCACCATCACCACCACCTGTAGGCTTCCAGGCCAAAAAAATAAGATGCTGGCTTATAAATGTATATTTACTTATAGATATATATATATATCTCAAAAGACTCTCAAGAAATATGAGAAATGCCCAATAAGGAAGGGAAACCATCAGAACTCTGGCAGGTAACCAAGAGGCAAGGAGGATTCTTAATGAATGAAGATTTATTTTAAAAAAGGGAAGATAATGTAACAAAATCTTTCAAATAAAAAAGAAGGCAATCCAAGCTAACGAGTCTCAAAAGAACCCAAGAGCATAAGCCGAAACAATCGAAAAAAACCACTAAACTCACAGACCTACAAACAGCTTCAGTGCACAACTGGCTGAGCTCCTCATCGCTGAGTCTTAAACAGCCAGACGGAGGGCTCAGGAGAGGTGACACGCCATGGTGGGGGGGGGCTTGGGCTACCACCCACAAGACTCACATTTAAACACAGAGCACCCTGTTACAAAAAATAATCTATCACTCTATCTATTATATAGTGCCTTTTCTATTTTTCAATATATATGTTTTATGATAATATTGATACTACCAATTATCTATCTATTATATAGTGCCTTTCATTTCTATCAATCTATCTATTATAGAGTGCCTTTTCTATATATTTATCTATATAATGAGAATACTAATTCAACCAATTATCTATTTATCTATTATATAGTGCCTTTTAATCTATATATCAGTCCATCAATTATACACTACTTTTTCTATCTATATAACAATAATACTTATATTACCAATTACCTATTTATATGTCTATTATACAGTGCCTTTTCTATCAGTCTAGTTATCTATCTATTATATAGTGCCTTTTTATCAATTTATCTATATATCTACATAATGATAATACTATGTGATAGACGGCCAGGAACCCTGCCCCACCGGGATGCCTGGAGGAAGGAGGAACCGGGAGAGCGGCACTTCTTCTCCCTGGGCACCCGGAAGTTCTTTGATCCCTGGGGGACAGCGTTTTTGGGACACCATGAAGTGCTGACAGACCAGGGATGGTTTATGCCCGGAGTGCTTCCGGGCGCAAGTGTAGCACTTCCACCACACTGGGGAGTGCTGCCGGAAGTTCATCATCAGGCACCTGGAGCACATCCGGGGCAAGATAAAAGGGGCCGCCTCACTCCATTCGAGGAGCCGGAGTCGGGTGGAAAAAGGACGGAGCTTGTGAGACAGGAGTGGAGGCGACCGAAGGAACCAAGGACTGGACATTGTAAATTCTGTAAATAGTTGTTTAATAAATGTGTGTGTTGTGGATACTGCGTTGTCGTGTCTGTCTGTGGCCGGGCTAGCCCTTACAACTGATACAACCAATTTTCTATTATATAGTGCCTTTTCTATATATATATATATATATATATATATATATATATATATATATATATATAGGGGGTCCTCGGGTTACAACGTTTCGACATACAACTTTTCGAGTTTACAACACTCACTCCCATAAAAACTTAAACAAATTAAGACATGAGAAGGAATAAAGGTAAGCATTTTTTACACTCATTTTTTCTGTTACTACAGTACAGTGTACAGTACAGTATATTTATGTCCTTTTCTTTTTTCTCAGTCTTAGATTTTGTGTTTTTATGTTCTAGATTATGATTTTGCAAATGTGTTAAGATAGGTAAGTGACTTAGGCTAGAGTGTATTTCGACTTACACCAAAATTCGGGTTACATCACTGTTGTAGGAACGGAACTGTGTCGTAACCCGAGGACCCCCTGTGTATATATATATATATATATATATATATATATATATATATATATAAAATAATAATAATACTGATACAACCAATTTTTGTGCCTTTTCTATCTATTTATCTATATATCTACATAATGATACAACCAATTTTCTATTATATAGTGCCTTTTCTATCTATTTAACTATATAAATGATAATACTGATACTACCAGTTTTGTATTATATAGTGCCTTTCACTTCTATCAATCTATTATATAGTGCCTTTTCTATCTATTTATCTATATATCTACATAATGATAACACTGAAACAACCAATTACATATTATATAGTGCCTTTCATTTCTATCAATCTATTATATAGTGCCTTTTCTATCTATCTATATATATATAATGACAATACAGATACAACCAATTTTGTATTATATAGTGCCTTTCACTTCTATCTATTATATAGTGCCTTTTCTATTTATCTACAGTGGCTTGCAAAAGTATTCGGCCCCCTTGAACTTTTCCACATTTTGTCACATTACAGCCACAAACATGAATCATTTTTATTGGAATTCCACGTGAAAGACCAACACAAAGTGGTGTACACGTGAGAAGTGGAACGAAAATCATACATGATTCCAAACATTTTTTACAAATAAATAACTGCAAAGTGGGGTGTGCGTAATTATTCAGCCCCCTTTGGTCTGAGTGCAGTCAGTTGCCCATAGACATTGCCTGATGAGTGCTAATGACTAAATAGAGTGCACCTGTGTGTAATCTAATGTCAGTACAAATACACCTGCTCTGTGACGGCCTCAGAGGTTGTCTAAGAGAATATTGGGAGCAACAACACCATGAAGTCCAAAGAACACACCAGACAGGTCAGGGATAAAGTTATTGAGAAATTTAAAGCAGACTTAGGCTACAAAAAGATTTCCAAAGCCTTGAACATCCCACGGAGCACTGTTCAAGCGATCATTCAGAAATGGAAGGAGTATGGCACAACTGTAAACCTACCAAGACAAGGCCGTCCACCTAAACTCACAGGCCGAACAAGGAGAGCGCTGATCAGAAATGCAGCCAAGAGGCCCATGGTGACTCTGGACGAGCTGCAGAGATCTACAGCTCAGGTGGGGGAATCTGTCCATAGGACAACTATTAGTCGTGCACTGCACAAAGTTGGCCTTTATGGAAGAGTGGCAAGAAGAAAGCCATTGTTAACAGAAAACCATAAGAAGTCCCGTTTGCAGTTTGCCACAAGCCATGTGGGGGACACAGCAAACATGTGGAAGAAGGTGCTCTGGTCAGATGAGACCAAAATGGAACTTTTTGGCCAAAATGCAAAACGCTATGTGTGGCGGAAAACTAACACTGCACATCACTGTGAACACACCATCCCCACTGTCAAATATGGTGGTGGCAGCATCATGCTCTGGGGGTGCTTCTCTTCAGCAGGGACAGGGAAGCTGATCAGAGTTGATGGGAAGATGGATGGAGCCAAATACAGGGCAATCTTGGAAGAAAACCTCTTGGAGTCTGCAAAAGACTTTAGACTGGGGCGGAGGTTCACCTTCCAGCAGGACAACGACCCTAAACATAAAGCCAGGGCAACAATGGAATGGTTTAAAACAAAACATATCCATGTGTTAGAATGGCCCAGTCAAAGTGCAGATCTAAATCCAATCGAGAATCTGTGGCAAGATCTGAAAACTGCTGTTCACAAACGCTGTCCATCTAATCTGACTGAGCTGGAGCTGTTTTGCAAAGAAGAATGGGCAAGGATTTCAGTCTCTAGATGTGCAAAGCTGGTAGAGACATACCCTAAAAGACTGGCAGCTGTAATTGCAGCAAAAGGTGGTTCTACAAAGTATTGACTCAGGGGGCTGAATAATTATGCACAACCCACTTTTCAGTTATTTATTTGTAAAAAATGTTTGGAATCATGTATGATTTTCGTTCCACTTCTCAAGTGTACACCACTTTGTGTTGGTCTTTCACGTGGAATTCCAATAAAATTGATTCATGTTTGTGGCTGTAATGTGACAAAATGTGGAAAAGTTCAAGGGGGCCGAATACTTTTGCAAGCCACTATATATATCTACATAATGATAACACTGAAACAACCAATTACATATTATATAGTGTCTTTCATTTCTATCAATCTAATATATAGTGCCTTTTTATCTGTTTATCTATATAATGATAATACTGATACAACCAATTTTGTATTATATAGTGCCTTTTCTATCTATTTATCTATATACAGTATCTATATAATGATAATACTGATACAACCAATTTTGTATTATATAGTGCCTTTTCTATCAATTTATCTATATATCTATATAATAACAATACAGATACAACCAATTATCTATTATAGAGTGCCTTTCATTTCTACCAATGTATGACATAGTTGCCATTCCTATCTATGTCCCTATCTATCTATTATACAGTGCCCTTTCTATCTACAGAATTTTAATACTGATAATACCAGTTATGCTGTATCTATTATATAGTGCCTGTCTATCTATCTGTCTGACACTGTCTCAATCCCGGTCTGCTCTATAAATGGCAGGTGCTGGACAGTTTTTCCCAAATGCCCGTGTGCTCTCCGTCCATTCTAAGCCCTGGCCTACTTTTTTTTTTGAGCTGTGGCTGACCGTTCAGCACTGGCCTGAACAACTGAGCTAACACCGATGAACTCGAAGGCTCCAGCTTGCTCCTGAAATTACGGGGCCAGCGTTAACGTTTCTTAGTTATTCTAGCAGATGGTGACCAATGACCTGCTCTAAGCTCTAATGCACCGAATGTGTTCATGCTGGTGCCCCTCAGCCCTGGCTTACTCCTGAAGAAGTTGTTGTTGGGGGCCACTCCAGTTACTTCCCTAGTCACGCTTAGCCAGACTTGACTGGTCTTTTATGCTGGCTGTTCCCAGACCCTGGCTAACCACTGCCTTGTCCTTCAAGCACAAGGACATGTTTTTTCCTTGCCTGTTTGTGACAGCTGGCTGGCTGGGTCCTCAGTCTTTCATGTTGACCTGCACTTCTTGATGCACGTTAATCCCTGCCAGGAAAAGGGGACAACTACCCAAACTGTCCCCTAGAGGTGACCAATAAGCTCAGCAGGCTATGTCCTGCTCTAAAAACCTTCCCTATTTTTTGCCACCCTGCCAACAGCACAGCGCCCCCTACTCCCCGATGGTGGTACCTGCGACTTGACGGGTTGCAGCTTCTCTGGCACTCCTGGGCCCAACAGAAAGTGGACGTCCAACTGGTGTCTGTGCTTCCCAGAGCTCTGTACTCGTCTGGCTCTCTTGCTCCGTCTTTCTCGCAGTCCCTCCCCTCACACGCCACAGCACAGGAAAACACGGACACAGAAACCGCCTGCAGGCCTGGCACCCTGCCAGGTCTCCTTCAACATCTGACCGTTTCCACAGTTCTGCAGTATCCCAACCATCGATTTACATTTTTTTCCCCTTAATTTGAATCAAAAATAAAACAAGAAAGCCCTCAGAGCAAAATGTCAGGCAGCAGCTGCATGGACAGGTCCAGCTTGAGTTCCACCAAAATAAATTCGCTGAGTGAAAAATAATCCAAGAGCCTCCGTGTGGGCTCCTCAAGCTGCTTCTCTGCCCACAGCCACTAAAGGGACAGAATTAAGTTTGTTTAGGAATGAAAAAAGGAACGCCCAGCTGCTGCCGTCGGTGAATGGGAGGACTGATCTGCGGTCAGCCTAAGGACTGCTTCTGGGGACGTGGTGGCCATCTGGCGACGTGACAAGCCTCTGCTTGACTTCATGCGAGAGCCTCCCGCTGGTGTGGATGCAGGACATGTCTCCACACAAAACGACCCCAATGCCCCTACACTTTCTCAGTCTACCCATCATAGGGGGCTTTACTGGAGGGGCCCGGAGCTCATTACAGGATCAACAAGACACAAGGCAGGAGCCGTCACAAAACTCCATTGTCCTTCATCTCCTTCCTTCACAGATGTGCCAGTGTCCTTAAGAGGTCCTACCCCGGTTCTCTAGAATCAGTCTCAAGATCAAGTTCACGTTGGGTGTGCCCCCCAAACAAAATGGAAGTCTTCCTTATTGTGGAAAGCACTTTATGGAGGATTACAGGGAGAACACAACAAATCAAAGCAAAGTGATTGCCAGCTGATGTATTGGATCTGACTAAATAGGTTATGGTCCCTCACTGCTGGGTGGGGTGCCCATTTTGTCTCGTCACACCTCTCAGTCTCTTTTTCTGCTTCCTCTCCAACTCCATGTTCATGCCATCCATCCATCCATTTTCAATCATGCATGGGGAAACAGTCTACTAGTGAATTAAATATGAAAACAAAAGAAATGAATTGTGGTGTATTTGAATACGCCCGCGTTATGGATCTTCTTCTTCTTCTTTCGGCTGCTACCGTTAGGGGTCGCCTTAGAGGATCCTCTTCTTCCATATCATTCTGTCCTCTCCATCTTGCTCTGTCACACCCATCACCTGCATGTCCTCTCTCAGGACATCCATAAACCTTCTCTTAGGCCTTCCTCTTCTCCTTCTTGGCACCCTTCCCTCATTATACTCATCATCTCTCCTCTGCACATGTCCAAATCAACATAATCTCGCCTCTTTGACTTTGCCTCCCAACTGTCCAACTTGAGCTGACCCTCTAATGTCCTCATTTCTAATCCTCGTCACACCCAAGGCAAATCTTAGCATCTTTAACTCTGCCACCTCCAGCTCTGTCTCCTGCTTTCTGGTCAGTGCCACCGTCTCCGGCCCATATAACATAGCTGGCCTCACTACCGTCCTGTAGACCTTCCCTTTCACTCTTGATGATATCGCGAATCTGAAAATAAAAGGGAAACGACACAGAAACAGTAGTGCCGCTTTGACGTTGGGCGCCGCCAGTTGGCAAAACCAGCCAGAAACGTGGGTGTGAGGCTGCCCTGAAAATGTGCGTAGCATTCCGGCAAGATTAGTTTTTATACATTTCGAAGTGAGTGTGGAAATGGGGCTTACGCAACATGTTTGTGTGAACGCACCGACAGGGACATGCAGTCAGGGGAGGCAGGTGAGGCAGAGCCATGTCATCATGAAAAGTAAAAAAAACTAATAATAGCCAAGTTTCCATCCAGTTTTTTGCGACGTTTTGTTATCGACAAACAGAATATACGTAAAAAAAATGTGCGAAATTTGCTGTCTTCAGCCTGTTTCCATCCAACTGGCTTTTTATCGATAAACTGGTGTGTGTGGTGACGTCATCCCCCCCAAAACGAACTGACGCATAAGTTTTGTTGTATCGCGAAAAAAATCTGCCCTTGAGCCGTTTCCATACATAATTTTGTGTATGTCGCAAATTATCTACCTTTTGTTTTCCACGTTACACCCCCTCCACTAAACAAAGAAACAAAGAAATGGAGAGATTATTTAGACAGTTTTTTGAAATTTGCCAGCTTACTGTTATTTCAGTTTCTCAAATAATTGGAATTGTACATAATATCCGAAGACGACAGCAGAATGAAGCAGTTGCCTGTCCGATAGCCCTAGAGCTCGAAGAAAGTACCCCAGTGCGACGAAACCCACGGGTATGGTAGAGACGACGGAATAAGACCTTCTGGGAGGAGGTGGTGAAGAGACACTTCACAGAAAATCTCTGGCTGCAACATTTTAGAATGACACGGCCGACGTTTGAGATGTTGTGTGGATTCATCAGTCCTGATGTTGCGCCCATCACAGGTTGCCACCGACCACCGGTTCCAACCCAAAAGCGGATTGCCATCGCCCTTTACAAGCTGGCAACCTGCGCCGAGCATAGAGTAGTTGGAGAAACTTTCGGTGTTAGTAAAACTACCGTCCATCGATGTGTATATGCTGTGTGCACCGCTATTAAAGAAAAATTAATGCGGCGTTATATCAGACTTCCGACTGTAGCGGAGGCCAATGAAATTGCATACCGCAATTCCTTGGTGCATCTTGTGCCACAGATTTACGGTGCGCTGGATGGCACGCATGTGCCTATTCTTCCCCCGACGGAAGGCTACCGCGATTACATTAATCGCAAAGGATGGCCATCTATTGTTCTCCAGGCCCTTAGATGACAGGTGCATGATACGAGACATTTGCGTTGGCACTCCTGGAAGTGCCCATGATGCAGCTGTGTTTGCTGCATCGGATCTGTACAGGTGAGCCTACCTTTCAACATCCCTTCTCAGTGCGATAACAACTGAATTAGTACTGTAACCTGCTTCCCTTAAGGTTTTTAATTAAAATTGAAATTTGAATTAATACAAAATAACGACGTTTAATAAAAAAAAAACTAAAGTTAATATTAACGAGAGAATTTCTCATATATGCTAAAACATCTGCCATTTAATAATAAGAAAAACATGTTTAGATAATGAAACACACGGTTTATTAAATATTTTGACTGGCACAGTAAATTACCTTTGCGGTTTTTGTATTATTTAGACATCCTGAGAGACACCCCCAGGCTACAGTTGATGTGGAGGGAGTTCAGGTACCCCTTTTAGTAGCAGGAGACCCAGCCTATCCGCTACTGCATTGGCTCATCACGAGAAATAACGAGTCTCTTCATCAGACCATGCGAACCGCTCCGCTATTCTCGTTTTGATTGCACGTGATGAAAATGTACCATGTGACACATTTTATTTGCGTTAAAGCCCTTTTTTTCCGACAAAAAGTGTTTCCAATGTAGTTTTCGCGACATCTGAAGTATCGATATGGAATTTATGCGCTAAAGTTAAACGGAAAAATATTATGTCGACATGTACAACATTTTATTGATAATTAGCATTTCCATCAGCTTAAATTTGAAGCGCTAAATATTTTTTCGCAAAAACTCCTTGGATGGAAACCTGGTTAATGATAACATAAAATAAATGTGTCCACTGGTCTTTTTGTCAGATGTTTCTATGGTATACTAAAGTAGAATTACAAGCATTTCATAAGTTTCAAAGGCTTTTATTGACAATGAAATAAAGTTTATGCAAAGATTCCATATCTGCAGTGTTGGCCCTTCTCTCTTCTTCTTCTTCTGAGCTCTCAGGAGTTCAGTGAATTCAAGTCTGGTACCCCTGATAGGATGGCACCTGTGCAGTAAGTCCATTCTTGAAATGTCCTCGCTACTAAATATTCCACGGTCAGCTGTCAGTGGTATTATAACAAAGTGGAAGCAACTGGGAAAAACAGCAACTCAGCCACCAAGTGGTAGGTCACGTCAAATCACCGAGCGGGGACAGCGCATGCTAAGGTGTGCAGAAGTCACCAACTTTCTACAGAATCCATAGCTACAGACCTCCAAAAGCTCAACAACAGTGCAGCATAGAGAGAGAGCTTCATGGGATGGGTCTCCATGGCCGAGCAGCTACAGCCAAGCCTGACATCACCAAATGCAATGCAAAGCGTCAGATGCAGTGGTGTAAAGCCCACCACCCAGCACTGGACTCGAGAGTAGTGTAGATGTGTCCTCTGGAGCGACAAATCACGCAATACGATGGACGTGTCTGACGCCTGACTGCATTATGCCAAGTGGGAAGTGTGGTGGAGGGGGGATTATGGTGTGGGGTTGGGCTTGGCCCCTTAGTTCCAGTGAAAGGAACTCTTATTGCTTCAGCATACAAAGCCATTTTAGACAATTTCAGGCTCTCAACTTTGTGGGCACAGTTTGGGGATGGCAACATGATTGGGCACACACACCAGTGCACAAAGCAAGGTCTATAAAGACATGGAGGAGCGAGTTTGATATGGCTGCACAGAGCCCTGACCTCAACCCGACAGACCACCTTTGGGATGAATTCGAGTGGAGACAGTGAGTGAGCCAGGCCTTCTCACCCAACATCAGTGTCTGCCTCACCAATGCTCCCCTGGTCACAAATTCCCATAAACACACTCAGTCCTACACCTCATGGAAAGCCTTCAGAGAAGAGATGAAGCTGTTAGAGCTGCAAAGGGAGGGCCGACTCATATTAAAGCCTATGGGATGGCATTACAGTTCATATGTGGGTAAGGGCAGGCGTCCTAATACTTTTGACATTATAGTGTAGGTGTTGGCGACCCTGGGGAGTCAGCAGTTGTTTGGACTCATTTAGAACCCCTTGTTATTAGTTATAATGGAGCAGTGGAGTGGTGTGCAACGTGCCTTCGCTGTGAAAGCCTTTTATAAGACTAGTGATAGTGTGACTGCTGTGCAAAGGGAATTTCGGCATCATTACCAGTTAGGACATCATGATCGTGTCCCGTCTGCTCGTGTGTAATTTCGAAGAAACTGGTTCAGCCTTAAAAGAGAAGTCCCCAGGTGGAGCCACTTCGCACACTGCCCGACAATCGATGTCAGCTATTTGACGATTGTTTGGAAGGTGCGTCATTTCACACAATGGTGACATTCCATGGCCCACGAGATCCCCAGATCTCACTGTTTCTCTGGGGACGTCTTAAAAGCCAAGTCTACCGCACATGTCCTGCAGCCATTGCTGAACTAAAAAGGAGGATTGAAGAGGAAATCGTTGGCATTCCTCTTGACAGGTTACGTCAAGCAATGCAGAATTTCCACAACAGGCTGTCAGAATGCGTACAGAGAAATGGACAACACCTTCATGATGTTTTCTTCAAAACATAAAATGAATATTGATTACCATTATTAACTGCATAACTTGTTCATTTCATCAATAAGTGTGTTTTGTAATGTGTTTATTCGTGCATTGAACGTCAACTGATAATTTCCTGTTTCCCTGCACCACCCTGTATAAGCCTTCATCTTCATCTCCCCTGTGATGCCCAGCAGTGTTAGGGCTCTGCAATTCCCCGAAAGCCCACCTTAATGGGCTCAGTGTGTTCACTAGCCTGGCCTGTGATATTTGTCTACCAGCTCCTAGTACTTTACATGTTTATGCTCATTGGCTTCCTTTTGTGAGCTCCATTGTAACCCTCCTTTAATTTGATGGTGCCATGGACAGCAAGTATGGACTGGCATCTTGGCTCTGATGATTCATGGTTCCTTACCCAGCAAGAGGCCCGTTTAATAGAAGGATGGCAGGAGACCGCCATCCTGCTCCCCCAGAATGACAGGCGGCAGTAGCTCTCTGGTGGGTCTCCCATATACCCTCCTGCAAGGCCTTATGGGAACTGGAGTTCGAATGGGCAGCACTGCTGGGTCTTATTGGAGCTACCTAAGCAAGCTGTGGAGAGGAAGTTTCCTCCATTTAAGAAGGTCCCACCTGACCTGGAAGTGCTTCCTGGATACAATGTGGGAACACCGGAAGTACTCCCACTCACTCACCCACTCTCCTTCACTCATGAAGACAGAGTCGGGTGGAAGAGGATGAAGCTCACCTGGAGGAGAGGAAGGAGAGGAAAGAAAGAGGGTGGAATAAGATAATTGTTTGGATTTTGTGCATTGTGCTACGTTGGAGAGAGGCCTGTGAGAGGTATTTATGGAAAATTAAATGTTTATTTGTGATGGTGTGTTTGGGTGGCACCCCCTACTGGTCACAAAGGTTGATCAATTTTAGGGCCATTTTGTCCGCCATTTTTGTTTTTTTATGCTCACTGCCATTGTTAGGGGCGTGTCCTCAGAGGTCACAACACGGCATGATGGGTTCAAAGGTCCCCTTTGAAATCACTTCCTTGATTCCAAGTCCTATTCTAATCAATCTTTCCTGTGAAGGATTCTGGGTCAGTGACTTCTTGCTCTTGTATTTTTGTCTCTCATTTTAGCTTTGACGCTCGTACTTTTTGATCTCCCGGCATTGACGTTTTGTTGGCTTTGTCCTGTAGCAGCGCTGTAGCTCTGCCACTTAATGTATTTTCTGGTTTGTCGTTTGTCTCTCAGTCTTGACCCAACCCCATTTATGAAAGTGGAAGGAGAGAAATGGGCACATTAGGCAGACGGCAAAAGGGAGGACCTTTGTGGGGTACGGTCAGTTGCAATGATTTCTGGGAGGCTGCCATGGTAGTGGATGCTAATCTACTGTTAAAAAGGAGTGTGAAAAAGGGAAAATAAAAAGAATGGAACAGGTGTAGCCTATCCAAGGCCAGGTAGGAGATTGTCTTGCTTAAAGGTCGAAGCCAGTTTCCAGTTTGGAGGTGGCCATGTACTACAGAAAGAAATGGATGGGACAGTCAAGAGCGTCAGGACTGGGTGATCTGAAAACCATCTTTATTGTTCTGGGACAGCGCGTTCTGGCTACTCTACATATAAAGAGAGGAACAAAGACTACAAGTTCATTTAAGAAGCGACAGAACTGTGTGGGCTTTGTGAGTTATCTGTTGTTCAAGTTTCATTTCGTGTTCTTTGTATGGGTGCGAGTGGTGAGGTGTGCAGTTATGGATCTGATTGTTTTTTGTTTATCTCTGTTATATAAAAAAAGCCAGGGACGAGACAGAACTTTTTTGAAGAGATTTTTTTCAAGTCCCACGAGATGAGTCTTTGGCCATGAGATGTTTTCAAGTCCCGCCCCTCATTCAACCACGCCCACAGTCCACTCACCTGTCATTCGTGTGAATGCGTTTGACAGACACAGGTTCTGCTCTCTCAGCTCTTATAAATTTTAACGTTTTCCTCACTTTAAGTTCCCAATTAAAGAAGATGTATTATGTCCAAATCTTATTGATGAATTTCATCACGAAGGGTTACCAACTGAAAAAATGAGTACACGGGCAATCCTAGCACCGAGAAACGATGAAGTCAAACGAATTAACAATCGGTTACACGGCAAATTGGTTAAATGCGTATCAATAGACTCTGCTGAAACAGTTGGTGGTGATGGTGCAGAAGATGAAAACATCAACTTACAATATCACAAAGAATATCTACAACCGTTAACACCGTCCGGTCCTCCACCGCACAAATTACTGTAGAAAGAAGGATGTATCCAAGAAAGGTCATGTAGTACATCTTCAGGGGATAACATTAGACACCAAAGGAGATCTTGATATGCCATTCGTATTAAAACGTTTACAGTTTCCCGTTAGAAGAGCTTTTGCAAAGACAATTAACAAATCACAGGGACAAACATTCAAAAAAGTCGGTTTATTTATTGGAGAGAAAGAAACGAAATTCAATCACGGGCAGTTATACGTTGCGTCGTCATGATGAAAGTCCAAACACAGAATCAAAATTTCAAAATAATTCAAATAATTAAAAAAATTGTGTAATAAATAAATAAAAGTGTAAGTTTAAAAAGTATTTGCGTGTTAATTTCAAAGCCAAACTGAACCAAAATGTATAACGCAATAAATAACTCTAACACAACATGAAACATAATTTACTTTCAAATTATTACGCTTGACTATTTTTACAGTGGTGAATTACTCGCTGTAGTGTAAAACAGGTCTATTATGCATATGTAACAATTCCTATGAAAATAAATATCTGTTTAAATTGTACATCCGCATCCCCATACGCGAGCGGCAGAACCGCAAAGAGGCTAGCGCGTAGTGCAGGCAAGGGGGGTTGGCAAGTGAAGCGAGCAGGGGGCAAAGCCCTCTAGTATTATATAAATTGATTTATTACATTTGTTCTCCGCTTTGTCTGTGGTGCTGGGTCATTTTCTTAGATTAATTTAATTATTGTATTTAATCTGCCAATATTGCAGGAGGAGTTCCAAGGGTGGTTTAGGGTTGACCTGCTGTTCAGCAGCAGTATGTAAAAAGGTACAATATCCCTGGTGGTATAATTCTATTGGACAGTTCGGAGAGTGCTAGGGCTGCTAGGAAGAAAGTTGAGCCAGCAGGCCCTTTAAAATAAGGGAACTGGCAAGGTACTGATGGATTACGATCGTCCATCTGTCTGATCATACACCGTTCACCCGTGTGGATTACCTGTCGTTTATCTTGGATTTCTGTTCCTGTCTGGGTGTATGGTCTGTTTCGTGCCTGCCTGTTCATGAACGTTTGAATAGACTGGATACGTCTTCATCAGGGGGGCACTCCCAATCACCTCATCAGGACAAGCTTTACATTGCTTACAGTGAACTGTTCACAGGGTTTTTCACTCGCCCTTCCATCGTCGACTGCCTCTGCTACATTGGACTGTGTTGTGGACTTTGTCATTAGAGTTCATTGTTTAAGTTTATTGTTAGGTGTTTATTAGTTTGCCAAGCTACGTTTATTACAATTTAGTAATAATAGGACAATTCATATACAATTTAATATCGTCGTTGGAGCTCTGGGGAGCGCCTTTTCCATACGTGTTTTTGTTATATTGCATGTTTTTTTTTTCTCTTCATTTGATTAATCTATTTCACTATTCTTTATCGATTCATTGGGCCACTAACTGTGTCTCTGCTGAGTGAGTCTGTGCACGCATGATGAAGGCTGGGTGTGTTCTTGGAGTTCCCACAATAAAAAAAATAAATCACCGTCTTTCGGACGGTCACCACAACCGCTACACTGCTATTTCAGATCAAATACATCACCAAGGCGGGTGATTTATAATGGTATCGCTTGGGACAAGCATTATAGAGCTACTTAATTTGACTACAACTCCCAGCAGCCCTGGTAGTATTATGTTATTGGGCAGTTTTGCAATTGCTGGGATTGCCGGAAAGGAAGGTAATCTTTCAAAAAAAGTGCAAGAAAAGATGCCAAGAGGATTGCAATTATCTGTGTATATTTGCTTCTGCGCTTCACACTCTGTCAGATTATAACTCCAACCACCGTGGATCACGGTTAACATCTGGACTTACGTGAGTGTCCTGTGTGACTTAATCTCGGTCAGATATGTCTTTGTCTGGAATGGGGCGCTCACAATCATGGCAAATGTTCACGCAACAACTGGAACCTGGTAGGACAAAACTTCACTCAGGGGTCTGCCCCTGCTGTACTGGACTGTGTTTGGACTTAATTGTTTAATTGTTAAACAATGTTAATTGTTTATGGTGTGGCGACTGGTGTTTCCTTCAGTAACATTTGTACAGCGTTTCTAAATAATTATTGCTGTCAGGGAATTAAGAGGGCTTTTGCATATGCATTGTTTGTTTAATAATTACTTTTTCTGTGCTTAACATATACTTTATTATTATCCTTATTATTGATTCATTAAGCCTCCAGAAAGCAGTAGACAGAGCAGGAGGTGGCAGAGCTAAAGATGCTAAGATTTGCATTGGGCGTGACGAGGATGGACAGGATTAGAAATGATGACATTAGAGGGTCAGCTCAGGTTGGACAGTTGGGAGACAAAGTCAGAGAGGCGAGATTGCATTGGTTTGGACATGTGCAGCGGAGAGATGTTTGGTATATTGGGAGAAGAGTGCTAAGGATAGAGCTGCCAGGAAAGAGATAAAGAGGAAGGCCTTAGCGAAGGATTATGGATGTGCTGAGAGAGGACATGCAGGTGATGGGGGGTGACAGAGCAAGATGGAGAGGACAGGAAGATAATCCTGCCTATCCCCATCACACTCAATGCAAATCTTAGCATCTTTAACTCATCCACCTTCGCCAACTCTACTTCCTGCATCCTCACCATTCCACTGACCTCCCTCTCATTTACACACATGTATTCTGTCGTGGTGGTCCTACTGACCTTCATTCCTCTCCTCTCTAGATCTCCGCCTCTTTAGGGTCTCTTCAACCTGCTCCCTACTCTCGCTACAGATCACAAAGTCATCAGCAAACATCACAGTCCACGGGGACTCCTGTCTAATCTCGTCTGTCAACCTGTCCATCACCATTGCAAATAAGAAAGGGCTCAGAGCCGATCCCTGATGTAATCCCACCTCCGTCACTCCTACCGCAGACCTCACCACTGTCACACTTCCCTCGTATATATCCTGTACAACTCTTACGTACTTCTCTGCCACTCCCAACTTCCTC
The DNA here is from genome assembly GCA_026402145.1 of Polypterus bichir lapradei. Taxonomy (NCBI): domain Eukaryota; kingdom Metazoa; phylum Chordata; class Cladistia; order Polypteriformes; family Polypteridae; genus Polypterus; species Polypterus bichir. The sequence continues at coordinate 167,454,247 of JANRMT010062791.1, read as the reverse complement.
ATACAATACCACAACTCCTCTCGAGGCACCCTGTCATTTGCTTTCTCCAGGTCCACAAAGACACAATACAACTCCTTCTGGCCTTCCCTCTACTTCTCCATCAACACCCTCAGTGCAAACATCGCATCTGTGGTGCTCTTTCCCTGCATGAAACCATCCTGCTGCTCACTAATCATCACCTCACTTCTTAACTGAGCTTCCACTACTCTTTCCCATAACTTCATGCTGTGGCTCATCAATTTTATCCCCCTGTATTTAATACAGTCCTGCACATCCCCCTTATTCTTAAATATCGGCACCAGTACACTTCTTCTCCACTCCTCAGGCCCCCTCTCACTTTCTAAGATTCCATTAAACAATCTGGTTAATGGCCAAAACTAGCAAATGTATTCCTTTGAAATTAAATGTACAACAAAATAAAAGTTTGCAGAAAGTGTAGGGGTCTGAATGCGCACTGAATCTGCTGTCACATCCAGGCACGGCCTACATAGCTCGGGGTCACAGGGCACAGCAGAGAGTGGCACAGTCAGCACAAAATTCAACTGGTACACACAGCTCCCTTCTGTCCAGGGTATTTATGACACACACTGCCTCAGAAAAGCAAGCAGTGTTGTTATTAAAAGCCTTTACTGTTATGAGGCTTTAAAGTTTTGCAATACGCAGAACCCGTTCTCGTGGAATTCTTGTCCTTATATTTTCATTCTGCCCTCCTTCACTCTTACATTGGTGGCGTTGACACATAACCATTTTCTTGTTCGCTTCTTCTCACGATTGCAACCATTTTGTGTTTTTCCCGTAGCCGCAGTCACACATTTGCTAAAAGTGGCTCCCCCGTTACTTTTACATGGCGTGTGAAGTCCTGTGCCAACAGTATTTAAGATGGAGGCACACTATCGAGAGTTTCTAGTTGTTTTTAAAACAAACGGTAAGGTGTATTAGTATAGCAAGAGTAACGAATTCAAGGCAATGAGACTTAGGGAGAGCATTTGACTGCCATTCTAGGTTTGGCGATTCGGCTTTGTTTTGATGTCTTGGTTAAGATCCTGGGGAAGAAAAACGAGACTGGGGGGGGTCACATAGTCATTTAGGGGTAATATAGCTATTGAGCATTAAGTGTTTTGGCATGCTTTCCACACTAAAGTACAGCGTCCATCTTAGAAGTAGTACAAAAGGGTTAATATGTCAGGACTTATTCAAGTACATCAGGAAACCAGATAAAGGTCAAGTGAACAACAAAGAAGAAGGTGGTTCTGGGTGACGGTTCGAGACGTTGACCAACTATCAGGTACCCAGTAAAACTTGACAAATGTCACATACACTCACAAGAACTCAAGAAGTACTGGAGAGTATTGTAAGGACCAAGAATGCAGTAGAAACAAGACTTTCACTTTGGGGTATGTAAGCTGGTTATGCTCTCCACTGGAATCTCCCATGTCTTTTGAGCCAATCAGAGTGAATGCAAGCTAGAGAGCCAATCAGAGTAAGCAGTAATTCAGCACTGTTATGCAAATGCAGTTATGGATAAGAATGACTGTCTGTCTCCGTTCTGCGACCACTTACTGACAATCTCTGCTCAGAGCTCGGTCCCTTTAGTAGAGTCCTGTTACAGGACGTTCCCTCTTCTGAAGAGAAAATAAAAGATGTGATGAACAAGTTTCCTCCTGCCTGGTTCCTGACTAAAAGAGGTCCTACTTGACAAACGTTCTACTCTCGGATATAAACTGCTAAAAAAATTAAAGGAACAATTCTGCTGGCTCTCTCTACTGCTATGAACTGGTGATGTGTTAGGAAGCCCAAGCCTGTCTGCTGTCAAAGTCCTTCTGTGAAGATATAACAGATTACAAATTATCTTCTAATGCATCTAGTTTGGTATCATCTGCAAACTTAACCAGCTTGTTACTTATATTGCTCTCTAAATCATTTCTATATAAACTCAGCAAAAAAAGAAACGTCCCTTTTTCAGGACTGTGTATTTCAACAATAATGTTTTAAAAATCCAAATAACTTTACAGATCTTCATTGTAAATTGTTTAAACAATGTTTTCCATGCATGTTCAATTAACCATAATCAATTAATTAACATGCACCTGTGGAATGGTCGTTAAGACCTTAACAGCTTACAGAAAGTAGGCATTTAAGGTCACAGTTCTAAAAACGCAGGACACTAAAGAGACTTGTCTACCGACTGTGAAAAACACCCAAAGAAAGATGCCCAGGGTCCCTGCTCATCTGCGTGAACGTGCATTAGGCATGCTGCAGGGAGGCATGAGGACTGCTGATGTGGCTAGGGCAATAAATTGCCATGTCCACACTGTGAGACGCCTAAGACAGCGCTACAGGGAGACAGGAAGGACAGCTGATCATCCTCGCAGTGGAAGACCACGTGTAACAACACCTGCACAGGATCGGTACATCCGAATATCACACCTGCGTGACAGGTACAGGATGGCCACAACAACTGCCCGAGTCACACCAGGAACACACAATCCCTCCATCAGTGCTCAGACTGTCCGCAATAGGCTGAGAGAGGCTGGACTGAGGGCTTGCAGGCCTGTTGTAAGGCAGGTCCTTACCAGACATCACCAGCAACAACGCCGCCTATGGGCACAAACCCACCTTCGCTGGACCAGACAGGAGTGGCAAAAAGTGCGTGAGTTTCTGCATGACAGCAATGTCAGTGTTCTGCCATGGCCAGCGAAGAGCCCAGATCTCAATCCCATAGAGCACGTCTGGGACCTGTTGGATCGCAGGGTGAGGGCTAGGGCCATTCCCCCCAGAAATGTCCAGGAACTTGCAGGTGCCTTGTTGGAAGAGTGGGGTAACATCTCACAGCAAGAACTGACAAATCTGGTCCAGTCCATGAGGAGGAGATGCACTGCAGTACTTCAAGCAGCTGGTGGCCACACCAGATACTGACTGGTACTTTTGATTTTGAGCCTCCCTTCATTCAGGGACACATTGTGAAACATTTTTAGTTTATGTCTTATGGTGTTGACTCTTTTAGTTTTCATACAAATATTTACACATTAAGTCTACTGAAAGTAAAAACAGTTGAAAGTCAGAGGACGTTTCTTTTTTTGCTGAGTATATTAAAAATAGCAGCTGCCCCAGCACTGCCCCCTGCTGGTCACCACTCTTAACATCAGCCAATTCCGATGAGGTTCCTCACGCCATCACCCTCTGCTTCCTGTGTCTGAGCCAATTCTGCACCCATCTACACCTTGATCTCCCACTTCCTTCATTTTGATGCACAGCCCCTCATGAGGCACCTTATCAACTGCTTTCTGAAAGTCCAGATAAATAATATCATAAGCTCCACTTTGATTGTATCCTTTTGTTGCTTCCTCATAGAATTTCAAAATATTAGTAAAACACGACCTCCCTCTTCTGAACCCATGCTGACTGTTCCTAATAACTCCACTAAGTTGACTATTCTTTGCTTTGCAAGCCATTTTCTTGTCATCCTTGTTTCTCACAATAATCTTCTTCTAATAACCTTCTTCTATCAAGAACCTTTCACATTCTCCACCACACATTATTATGGTTACTTAATGAGACATAAAATACAGAGAGCCAAACTCAAGACACTAAATAAGAAGTTTCAAGAACCAACAAGACTAAACAAAACACAGCTAAAAGCATTTGGAAATATCCACAATCTTGGACAAGTTTGAAGCGCACAATGATGACCTTTATACCATTGTGACAATGGTTCTGATTGCCTTAACATAGCAACTTGGTTAAAAACCATAAACGTATTACTATGAACAGGAAGTCCCAAAGCACGTAATTCCCCCAAAAAAAGCACTTCCAAAATTACCCACGGGGGGAGGTGGGGTTTACCATCAAACCCCTAACTAGATATAAGGGCAAACACCAGGTCCTCATAAAATAAAACAGATTTAGGAGTCGTAGTGGACTTGACACTATCATCTGCCAGACAGTGTTGAGCCATTAAGAAGGCTAACAGACTGTCAGGTTACATAGCACCTTGATGTGTGATGTACAAGTCCAAGGAGGTTCTGTTCCAGCTTTATAACACACTGGTGAGACCTCATCTGGAGTCCTGGGTGTAGTTTTGGTTTCCAGGCTACAAAAAGGACATAACAGCACTAGAGAAGGTCCAGAGAAGAGCGACGAGGCTGATTGAGGGCTACAGGGAATGAGTTACGAGGAAAGATTAAAAGAGCTGAGCCTTTACAGAGATGAAGAGGAGACCTGACTGAAGTGTTTAAAATTATGAAGGGGATTAGTCCAGTGGATTGAGACTGAGACTTTAAAATGAGTTCATCAAGGACACGGGGACACACGTTGGAAATTTTGCACAGACATCAGGAAGTTTCTCTTTACTCAGAGAACCACAGACACTTGGAATAAGTGAGCAGGTAGTATGGTGGACAGGAGGACTTTAGGGACTTTCAAAACTCGACTTGATGTTATTTCAGAAGAATTAAGTGGAGAGGACTGGCGAGTTTTGGTAGGCGGAATGGCCTGTACTTGCCAAGATTGTTCTAATGTTATAAACGTTTTATTGTCACAAAATGCTGTGTTACACTGTAAAGCTCCAAAATGAGCAAAAAACATAAAGAAGCTGCCGGCACAGGCAATCCAGGGTGAACAAGGAATACAACAACAACAACATTTATTTCTATAGCACATTTTCATACAAATTATGGAGCTCAAAGTGCTTTACATGATGAAGAAAGAGAAAAAAGATCAAATAAATAAGAAAATAGAATTAGGGAACACTAATTAACATAGAATGAAAGTAAGGTCCGATGGCCAGGGAGGACAGAAAAAACAAAAAAAAAAAAAAAACTCCAAACGGCTGGAGAAAAAAAACTAAAATCTGCAGGGGGTCCGAGGCCACAAGACCACCCATCCCCTTCTAGGCATTCTACCTAACATAGATGACCTCAATCATTTCTCATTTTATTCAGGGTTCTCATGAAAGAACTTGATGATGACGGTCATGTGGACTTCTGGCCTTTAATCCATCAATGTAGGGACATCACGGTGCTTTGATCAGGAGGTGGTGGTCCGTGTTGTTCAACAATGGCGCAATCCCACAGCAGAGTGTCCATTTTCACTTGACCTTGCCTTCAGCTAAAGTAACAGCAGAGTGCCGCACTGTGCTGTGTGTCTTCAATTTACCCATAAGTCATTGCAAATGTGTTGTATTGGGTCAGCTTCTATCTATTGTGGTTACCGGGTACTTTTTAAATTACCGTTACTTTGTGATTTACTGTTGTAGACCTTTATTTGCTGTTATAGGAGACAAATAGCAACCCAAAAAATCCTTAAAAAGTTTACTAAATGGTTGAATATAAGCCAAGACATTAAAAAAAGATTAATAAAATTTCTACATGAAGGTATGTGTTAAGTCTCAATTATCTCGCCTCGTCCGGGCCTCTTCTTTGAGAACAAAAAGCTGGAAACCCTAAGAAACAGACAGATGTGCGCCACTAATACGTGTTAATGAAGTGCACACCAGGCAGTGAAGGACGCCAGTGACCCCATCCACGGAGAAGTGTAAGTGGATACATACAGTGTGTGAAGGAGAAGATAAAACAACATCAACATTAATCCAGCAAGTGATCTGCCTTACAAGCTACTATGGTTCATTTGAAAACCCTTTTATAAAACAAAATAAGCAAATGAGACACCAGACACACGGACACCATCTTTAATTCTTTTCAAACTGTATGCACTTTAACAGTGAAACAGTTTTGATTAGAACATTGACGGTAAATCAGCGACAAGTTAGAAGGGTAACAAAAGTCTGAAGTAATGTAAGCCACTCTAATTCGGGGAGTTCACAAGAAATGTAACGATTTACTTCATGAGATAGAAGAACATAATAAACAAGAATAGTTCTGTCAGGTATTTGAAATATTAAAAGGTGTGCTTCAGGATGAATGTTTAAAATCGAAATATTCTCGATTGCATCAGACATATTTACATCCTCTGAAAGACGGCCAGATCACCAGTAAAGGATCCGAAATAACATCGCTGACCTTGAAATGGACTAAGATGATTCCCTACGGTCGAAGTCAGACGTTTCCATACGCTTGGGGGTGAATTCTTTAAAAGTCGCTGGGTAAGCCCTCCACAGATTTTATGCTAACAGACACTACATTTGGCATATCATTTAACACAGGGGTGTCCAACTCTGGTCCTGGAGGGCCGCAGTGGCTACAGGTTTTCATTCTCACCCTTTTCCTAATCAGTGACCAGTTTTCACTGCTAATTAACTTCCTTTTCCCTTCATTTTAATAACCCTGTTTTTAAGGATTCAGTCCTCTGAATTGATTCGTTTCTTCATTAAATGGCAGCCAAACAGAAATGAGACGTGAAACGAGCCGACAGATGACCAGCTAAACTGGGGCTTCAGACTCCAACCAGTTTCACTTTCTTAATGAGAAGCCGCTTCTTGCTGTTAAGTAAAGCCGTTCTTGAATATCAGGACATGTTGCTGCTCTCATTCTGCCACAGTAGACTGTTGATTTTCTGTTTTTTTCTAAAACCACCTGTGACGATGCGGGTTCTGGCTCCACACTCCCATTACTATTCGGGAGCCCTTCAACCCAACACCGTTGATAATGCTACCGAGTGAGCCAGTCAGTGAAGGCAATAACATCTAAGCAAGGGGATGGTTGAAATGTGCAAAAGTGCTTCCATTAAAACAATCAAAACAAAGTGTCCATAAACAAATAAAGTGCAGTGCTCCCAGTTCTTCAATAAATAATCCATTAAAAGAAAACGTGGAGGTTAAAACAAACAATAGAAAAAAAACAATCCTTTTAAAACGAGGTTAAAATGGTCTTCTGGAAGCAATTCTTTAAACCAACAACAAGCCCGGTGCATCTTCTTTTATGCTGGCGCCTCACCTGCTTCTCCCGTACGGGCCCACGCAACAGGCGAGACGCTCTCTGCAGCTGCCCTTTTCTCACTCAACTACGAGACTGGAGACCTCCCGATCCCTGGCTTCGGTCTGGCACTCAACCCAGCCTCGGAGACTTGGATTCCCACAACGGCCAGGTCGCCCACGTTGGGGATTCCAGCACCAAGTCTCCCGACTTCCGCTGCCTTTCCGCGGCCTCTCTGCGGCCAGTCGCCTTCCCTTGGTCACTCCCGCTACCTGATCGCTCAGCGGGAGCGACATCCAACTCAAACGCCTGGGTGTAGGCCCAACACCCCAGGCCCTCGCAGCTGCCCGTGAGCGCTCGTTCGCGGCTCTCTCTCTCACCGACCTGCTTCCTCTCCTGCTCCCGGTAACCTC
>JANRMT010062791.1:167417315-167431965 GCA_026402145.1 Polypterus bichir lapradei | reverse complement strand
CAGGAGAAGGTGGGAGCGGAGGATGCCATCATCTATATGCTACACTGATCTCTCTCCCACTTGGACAGGGGCAGTGGTGTTCTAAGAATTATGTTTCTGGACTTCTCTAGCACCTTCAACACCATCCAACCTCTGCTCCTTAGGGACAAGCTGACAGAGATGGGAGTAGATTCATACCTGGTGACATGGATCGTGGACTATCTTACAGACAGGCCTCAGTATATGCGTCTCAGGAACTGCAGGTCTGACATTGTGGTCAGCAGCACAGGTGCGCCGCAGGGGACTGGACTTTCTCCGGTCCTGTTCAGCCAACATACATCAGACTTCCAATACAACTCGGAGTCCTGCACGTGCAAAAGTTCGCTGACGACACTGCTATCGTGGGCTACATCAGGAGTGGGCAGGAGGAGGAGTACAGGAACCTAATCAAGGAATTTTTTAAATGGTGTGACTCAAACCTCATACACCTGAACACCAGCAAAACCAAGGAGCTGGTGGTGGATTTTAGGAGGACCAGGCTCCTCATGGACCCCGTGATCATCAGAGGTGACTGTGCAGAGGGTACAGACCTATAAATACCTGGGAGTGCAGCTGGATGATAAATTGGACTGGAATGCCAATACTGATGCTCTGTGCAAGAGAGGACAGAGCCGACTATACTTCCTTAGAAGGCTGGCGTCCTTTAACATCTGCAATAAGATGCTGCAGATGTTCTATCAGACGGTTGTGGCGAGGGCCCTCATCTACGCGGTGGTGTACTGGGGAGGCAGCATAAAGAAGAAGGACGCCTCACGCCTGGACAAACTGGTGAGGAAGGCAGGCTCTATTGTAGGCACGGAGCTGGACAGTTTGACATCCGTGGCAGAGCGACGGGCGCTGAGCAGGCTCCTGTCAATAATGGAGAATCCACTGCATCCACTGAACAGGATCATCTCCAGACAGAAGAGCAGCTTCAGCGACAGACTGCTGTCACCGTCCTGCTCCACTGACAGACTGAGGAGACCCCACACTATGCGACTCTTCAGTTCCACCCGGGTGGGTAAACGTTAACATTATACAAAGTTATTGTCTGTTATACCTGCATTGTTATCACTCTGATATTTAATATTGTTCTTTATCAGTTTGCTGCTGCTGGAGTATGTGAATTTCCCCTTGGGATTAATAAAGTATCTATCTATCTCTCTCTCTCTCTCCCTGGTACCCACTCACACTCAGGTGAGTAACCACACTCTCCACCCCGTATTTACAGTTAGGGTTAATATCTGTAGCCTGCATTTAGATGGAATTTATTTTATATTGTAAACAGTTTATTTTCCAAAAGTGCAGAAAGAATGAGCAATGAAAGGGATGGAAGAAACGCAGTAGAACATACTGTTGCAATTACGTTCGGTTACCACACTTTACAAGCATGGCCATCCCAATTTCTTTTTATGAATTCCTTTTTCTGCTCCACTATTTATTAACGTTTGCCAATTTGGCTCTTTAAATTCCCTCCTGACTATGATGGCTGTTTCGTTTTTTTTTTTATACGACTCTGTATCTTCCACCCAGTAAGTGCCACTTTGAAGAGCGGTGGTATAAAGGCGAGCGCCCTCAGAACTACCACAATACCTTTACAGGGTCCTGATCACAGGAGATGAGTCGCCTCCACCTGTAGAGATCTTTGACATCCTGCTAACAGAACAGACCACCAGGACAGGTGTTTCTCATTATTATTGTAATTCCAAAAGGACAAAAACAGGAGAATGGCGATGGGTTTAGTGGGCACTTTAATAAAACTCTTCCACACCGGCCCTCTAGGTTACAAGTGGACCTCGGAAGCAGACTGTGGAGGAAACGAGGAAATGAGACCTGCGGCTCAGGGGCTGAAGAAGCTTTTATACTCATTAGAGAGCTCTGGGAGGATGGAACCAGGGCTTCGAGAATACAACAATGAACCCTTAGGGTACTTCCAAATGGGGTATGAAGCCCCATCTTGCTCATTGGCCAGGTGAGGTTGGAGTCAAAGTCGGTGGAAGAGAAACCGGAGGTGTGAAAAGTTTTTGGGAACTACAAAGCTGAAGTCTGGTTGAACTCTGGCAAATGCACCTGCGTACCGCAGAGCACTGAGAGGAAGGTATAATGATAATAATAATAATAATACTTCACATTTATATAGCGCCTTTCTCACTACTCAAAGTGCTTTTCATAGTGAGTGGGGAGCAACTTCAACCACCAGAACTGTGCAGCACCCACCTGGATAATGTGATGGCAGCCATTTTTATGCCAGTATGCTCACCACACATGGGCTATCAGGTGATGAAGCGGTGAGACATAGTTAGCCAATCAGAGACAGGGGTTGATTAGGGGGCCAGAATGACCAGGTCATGGTGGACAATTTCACCAGGACATTGGGATACACCTTAATCTTTATAAAGGATGCCCAGAGATCTTTCGTGGACCACAGAGAGTCAGGACGTTCAATTTACATTTCATATGAAGGATGGCACCAAATCTGTTCAACACAGTGTCACTGCACTGGGGCATTGGGATCCACATTCAGACCACTGGGTAAGTGCACCCTGCTGGCCTCACCAACACCTTTTCCTAGACGGTCCCCCATCCAAGTCCTGGCCGGGCCTGATCATGCTTAGCTGCAGGTGGATGACCTCTTCTGAAGTGTATGTGGTATGGCTACAGCTTCAAATACAGATGGAGCCTAATGTCACTGCTGCTGGGACCACCTTCAACCTTTACGTTGAGGTGGGAGGGGTTGTCACAGCAGTCGTTCATTGACAGCGAGTGTTGATTTTTGGGTTTCTACGCTTTATTTACTTCGGTCTTTGGTTCTCCAGTATTGCATATCATTTAGGATTGGTCTGCTGTTGCCTAATTTTTGCCAGTTTTGTTTTACCAATAAATACAACTTCATTTATAAAGATTTCAGCATTGGACTTAACACTTAAGCCAGAACGTGTATGGTTCCTCTCCCCTGTGGGATATTTAAAAGGATATGTTGAACTTATTGGTGGCCCATGGAGTCTGCCTCTGGAGTTCAGAGTCTGGCTGCCTGGGGTGAGGCCACATCTAATTAGCTTGGTGGAGGTGCTGGCCTGTTTTGCGTGATTTGTAGGAGAGCTTTTGCCATTTTTGTACCACCCTTCCACAACAATTGTGTCAGGGTGTTTCTAATTCATGCTTTATGTCTCTTTTGTTCATTTTTGATTATTTTTATTTGTGTGTGTCATTCTTAGTTTTTCGCTTTGTCTGCATATGTGAGTTGCCCTTTGTCATGTTCCATGTGTTTCGTGGGTGTTTTCCCAAGAGGCGGGATTACCTGCCAATCACGGCCCAGAACGGCTCTCCACCCAATAAATCAGGAGGGTCTTCCAAAATTCTTGGCGGTTCATTTGTAACGCACTTAAGAGCGGCGAGTTCTTGTTCTTTTTGTGAAAGCGCTTAATGATTTACTGGAATTTGGACACTTTGTCCTGTATTTCGACTGTTCCTGGGACTTCTGGTTGCATGGGATTACCTTATAATTTGAATTTGGGCAAATCTTATTGCTTTTGTGTTCCATGTAGCTTTGTAATTTTTTGTGAAGAATAAATCTTTAATTTTTAAAAGATTCTACAAGTCCTTTTTTGTGTCTAGCTGGGTTTTTTGATAGGATATCCCCCTCTAGTGGACATTTTTGGAGACGATTTTTGGGACTTGGGTGCTTTGGGACCCCTAGTTGTATTTTGGAGTTAAGACTCAAGAGTGCCTCCCTACTGTTGATGATGGTTGAAACATTTACTTGTGCTTTTACCTGCTTTGGACCGTGTCATGTTGGGATTCTTAATTTTTTTACATGTGTGCACTTCTCAAAAGCTGTCATGGTCTCTCCTGGGTATCTTTTCTGGGGTTTTCAAACCCAAAGAATCAAATTCTGCAGTTTAGCTGAAGGCTTTCTAAAATGTTCATAATTTTTAACGTTATCTTCTGACACCATTTTGGAGTTGTTATTACTGAAGGTAATCTTTCCCACAATTCATTGGGTGATGATGATGTCATCAATGCCGCTATTTAAAGGACCACCCTATTTAGTTCTCATTTATCTGAGGGTGGGATGTAAACCCGTTGATGATTTCTTGCCATTTTTTGGCTATAAAAGACCTTTCTTCCTACGTTTTGACTGCAGTTTCGGTCGTGCTCTTTTGTTTTGATGACGCTTGAGATTTCCTTCCATATACCAAACTTTGCGCATCTCCGACTACATCGCCTCCTCCGGTTCTTTTCAAAAAAATCTTTCTGTGTAGGTTAGGCAGAACAAATTGAGCTTTCAGAAGGCTTGGGGCCACCTTGTGACTTTTGAAATTGCCATTCTGCCGACACGTTAGGCGTCTTCACTAAGCCTACAAACAGCTCCAGACCTTCAGGTCACACCATCCCCGCCTCTGGGGGGTCTCCATCACACCTCTAAAACTCTCCACATTACCTTGCTAACCCTGACCAGTGCAGCATTTCCTCCTCTGCTACACATACCTCCAAAACCCTTCGGTTTGCCCTCCTCATTCCCCCTTGCTGGGAACCCCACCCGTCACATGTTTAAACCCCTCGGCTGTGTGGCGAAATCAGCACAAAAGCAGCTCAAGAAAATAAACAATGCCACACTGACTGCACACAGAGGGGTTAAGTGGGGAACCTAAAAGGCTGAATTTTGATAGAAGGCTCTTTGTGCTCCAAGAGTGACTCAGCGGACCCTCAGCCAGCTTCTGGTTCATTTCTGACTTCATCTGATCTGATAGGAACCACATGGGCATTGGGGGGGTTTCTGTGGAAACACACACACACACACACACACACACACAAACAAAGAAAGGCAATGCTGGGGACGTTTTCCTACACCGTCTGCGGGTCCAGAGTCGTGCTGACAGACTACAGTGGTCTTGTCAGTGGTCCCACATTTAAACGTCCTGTGAAGCAGCCAGTGTCCATCTTTCCATCCAAGTCTCTAATTACACAATATTGTGCACCGGTTACCCTGACAACCCCCCGACTAGGAAACTCGCCCAGCTATACTGGGAAAAGGCGTCTTTGAATGAAGTGTAGCAGAATAACACGGAATGCTTGTTTTATTTTTTCTTTCCTTTCTTCCCCTGGCATTCATTCATTTCGGTACGGTTCTGTTTTTCTGAAGGATCTTACAAAATGAACCATTTTCAGGGCCTCTTAGTCCTGCCAGCTTGATCATCAAGGAGACACCAGGACTGCCCTCATCTTACTGGACTGCGCCTGACAGGAAGGGTTTCTTAAAATGGGACGTCTGCAGGGGTCTCCCTCGAGAATAAAGACTCTTTGAAATGTCGCTCATGGCAAACATCAAGCTGCTCCAGAACCGTGCTCTTCAGCCATCCATTACTAACCCACCTCGTCCTGGCACACAAGGCAAGTATCCAGGAGCATTGGGCATAAAAGGTGGTATGGTAAGCAATTCTACACGGGGTGTCCCAACATGCCCCCTTCAAACACAATGTTGAGTCTGTGTTCTGTATGGCAGATTTGAGAACACGAGAGGGTGGGCATCAAACTAAAACAGGTGAGAGTTCAGGGAGTGGTGTGTGGACGGGTGCAGAATTGGCACAGACACCGAAGGGTGATGGTGCGAGGAACCTCATCAGAACAGGATAACCTCTGGACTGCTAAGGAGCTACCGAGGGATTTGAAAACTGAAGAGGGAGAAGAGCTGCTCCGATTAAACAGGCTGAAATCAAACAAATCACCAGGAGCAGATGGCATTTATCAAAGAGTGTTGGAGAAGGTTAATAAGTGCGGATTTAAACCCTTGGCACATATTTTTAAGAAGTAATAATAATAATAATACATTTTATTTATATTGCGCTTTATATAAAGGGCTGGGAAATAGCAAATATTATCCTGTTATATAAAAAAGGTGATCAGGCCATTGAGCTTATAGTGTATCAAAGGTGAATTAATGGAAAGAATTATTACAGAAAAGATGGAGCAGCACATGACCAGAATACATTAACAATCAGCATCGGAGGTCGTGTTTCACTGATATGCTGGAATTCTATGAGGAAGCAACAAAAGTAGCCAACCACTCCATCAGCTATTATTTATCTTGACTTTCAGGTCTGTAGTACTAGGGTGTTGTGCTGTGTTAGCCATTATAGATATAGTGAGACATCAAGCAAAATGACACCGTGTATTGGCTAACTAAAAAGATTACAATATGCATCCTTTCTTATTACATCTCGCCTGAAGAAGGGGTCTGAGTTGCCTTGAAAGCTTACATACTGAATGAAATCTTTTTAGTTTGCCAATATAAAGAGTCATTTTTGCTTGACTTCTCATTTCTTGATTTTCAGAAAGCATTTGATGAGGCGCCACATGAGAGGTTGGGCATCAAAGTAAACAGGGTGTGGTGTGTAGATGGGTGCAGAATTGGCACAGAAACACAGAAAGCAGAGGGTGATGGCGTGAGGAACCTCATCAGAATTGTTAAGAGTGGTGTCCAGCAGGGGGCAGTGCTGGGGCTGCTGCTATTTTTAATATATAGAAATGATTTAAATAAGAATATACAGTAAGTAACAAGCTGGTTAACTATGTAGATCAGGGGTGTCGAACTCCGGTCCTGGAGGGCCGCAGTGGCTGCAGGTTTTCATTCTTACCATCTTCTTAATTAGTGCTGATTACTTCTTTTAATTAACTTGACTCAGGCCCCATAGTTATTTCTTTTTCCTTAATTAGCAGCCAAACAATAATGAGACACAAAACAGTTGCCATATGACCAGCTCACCTGTACCCATCACAAAATATCTGAAAATAAAGAAAGGTGACGGTCTCAATAAGGCTGGTTTCCGAGGTCATGATGGTGTTCTTAGAAAAAGCAGAAAAACAACAGTTTTGGAAATGTGTGCTGTGGCAGAATGAGAGCAGCAACAGGCTCTGGAATTAAATAACGGGTTTAATTAACAGCAAGAATTGGCTTCTCATTAAGAAAGTGATTGGAGTGAAACTGGTTGGAGTCTGAAGACCCAATTGAGCTGGTCATCCATCGGCTCGCTTCACATCTCATTTCTGGTTGGCTGCCATTTTAATGAAGAAACAAATCAATTCAGAGGACTGAATCCTTTAAACAGGGCTTATTAAAATGAAGAGAAAAGGAGTTAATTAGCTGTGAAAACTGGTCACTGATTAGGAAAAGGGTGAGAATGAAAACCTGCAGCCACTGCGGCCCTCCAGGCCTGGAGTTTGACACCCCTGATGTAGATGATACCAAGATAGGTGGGATTGGCAGATAATCTGGGATCTGATGAACCATCACAGAGGGACTTGGCCAGCAGACAAGGCTTGGACAGATTTGTTGAAGATGAAATTTCATTGTCAGTAGGCAAGTTATGCTCCAACGTGTGGTGACAGGTAAACTGACTCAAACAGAGGCTGGTGCGTCAGTGAGGAGGGCCCTGCCCAGCTCACTACTCCTAAGGTCCCACACCCCTCCCCTCGACCCACTATGTCTCTCTTGGGTTCACGCACATAAATCGGTACCACAAGCGAACTATGATACTTAGCGAGATGAGAAAACCAAATTATAGAAAAATACCCAATCTAAATCCATTAAGTTATGAAAAGCGGACAGACAGACGTTGGATTTTATATATATGTATATATAGCATAGTTTACTGTCACATAATGCAAAGAGTATGCGACACGTGTTTCACCCTTGTTTGGGCTCATCAGGCGTACACACTCTACTGCTCCCCTTGTGGGGATCGAACCTTGGACATCAGCGTCAGAGATGAAGTGCCTTTACACTGCGCCAAGGCATGTGGTTCGTTTATTTGACAGCCTGTAGATCGGAGTAATTATATTCATTGGATTCGTAGTCTGAGTCCCGACCTGACTGTATGGGTGGTTTGCCATTCAGCAAACATCCACCACGGGGTGACCACCCATACAATCAGGTCGGGATATTGTGGCGAGCAGCTGGGGGCGGTACCCAGCCGGGACGCCTGGAAGGACTGGGAGAGGGACTACGCCTCATCCGGACCACGAAAGGGCAGCCGCCCTGGTTGGTATGGGGATCATGGGAACAGAGCATGGAAGCTCAACCCTGTAGGGGCATGTGGTCACCACCAGGGGGTGCCCAGATGCCTGAAAAGCCCTGGACGTCACCTGGAGGTGCTGGCGGAAGGAGTACCAGGGAGTGGAGTCGGGTGGAAGTGGACGTAGCTTGTTGGAGAGGAATGGGGATGGTGAAGGAAGGCTGGATAGTGAGAGACCCGGACTGAGGGTGATTGGTGCTGGGGCACCGGGTTGTGTGCGGTACATTGTATATAGTGTAAATATGAATAAACATGTGTTGGTGACAAAACCACCGGTGTCTGCCTGTCTGTGTCCGAGCTGGATCCCACTATATATATTATATATATTATATTTTTATATTATATACTATGATATATATATCTATCTATATATAACCAACCAACCATTTTCAAACCCGTTGAATCCGAACACAGGGTCACGGGGGTCTGCTGGAGCCAATCCCAGTCAACACAGGGCACAAGGCAGGAACCAATCCCGGGCAGGGTGCCAACCCACCGCAGGACACACACAAACACACCAAGCACACACTAAGGCCAATTTAGAATCGTCAGTCCACCTAACTTGCATGTCTTTGGAATGTGGAAGGAATATTTATATATATATATACTGTATATATGGAGAGAGAGAGAGACAGAGAGAGATTAAGTCATAATCATTTTTCTTTAATGAATTCAATGCACTTCCATAATGTTATGACTCTGATTCGAATTTTTTTTTTAAATGAATATGTATTTAACAGTTATTAAAATTACATGAGATGTCCCCCATGACACACCTTTTAATGATATCCTGACACCACCACTACTGCTGCTCTCCTGCACACTCCTCAGACAAGTGACATCGCCAACCCAAACTGCAGGACTACACCAGAGTCCCCATGTGAATGACATAGAGTGCCAAGTCTTCTCTTCATTCAAACATGAAGTTGCGTTTCTGTCGCTTCCTCAACGCCTTGACCTAAATCTCTAAATCTGCCTTACGCAAGCGCTACGCCGGCCACTGCCCCTCATGCTTCCTGCGCATTTAGGCAGATTGCGATCAGGAAGGTGGCCGGTGCCATTTCCAGAGTTGGCTGCCTGATGGACACAAACTTGGCAGGGCTTTCAAAGTGTCTCATCGGTGATAAGGCAACAGGGCACACAGGCTGTGGATGACCCCGAAGGCCCAAAGGAAATGCTTCTGCGCGTCTGAAATGACAAACGACCTCCATACTGTGCTTTTATCACAAAATGTCAAACACACATAACGTCAGCCCAGAGGTTAAACAGAAGTCGAGGAGTCGCCAGGTTGACATGCCAGCTCAACCCTGCGAGCCCCACTGGGAGAGCCTGACAGAGGAATGCGGCTCGGGATGGACATGCCTACTCACCTTGGCTTCGCATTTCTTGTGCACTGCTGTCTTACACACTGTGGAGAGAAAAGATAAAAAGAAAGAATCTCAGTTGGGGAGAAGATCTGCCTTAAAGGAGCTGAGCTCATGGTTCATTAAAGGAATATTCTACCCAAAAATTAGATATACATTTACTTTCTCGTATACAAAGTATAGGGAAACTATTGTAAACATCCAAAAATTCGATGTCGAGATTTTGAAGAATCTCGATGTTTGAGACCTCCTTGAGTCCAAAAATACAGTTTTTGGAATCGTGTGTGTGTGTGTGTGTGTATAAACACTATAACTTGAGGACACTTTCACTTAGGTCAACCATTATTGCATACAAGTGTTAGGTACAAAACGTAGATTTCGACCAACTTTTGAGCTATTTCCGCTAACCAGAAATGGTACTTTACCTTTTATTCACGCAGCTGCAGAGTCCAATTTATTCAACTTTACTTTTATAATCATTGTTCAATATATTATTAACAAGTTGTGCCCCGCGGCTCCACTCGCGTATTAGTGAAACAGGACAGTGAGTAGGGCAATGCCCCGCCTCGCCTAGCTCCACACTCCTGACATCACACTACCCCCTCCCCTCGGCCTGCAGCCTCCATCTTGGATTAGCACTAATAAATCGCTCCTGCAAGCAAACTTTGATTCTTAGCGCGATGAGAGAAGTCGCAAAATCAACCAGAACGTTCAAGCAAATCATAGAAGATTAAGTTAAGTAGTTCTCTCGTTCGCTAGCTAAGCGGAGGTAAGGTTACGCCCCGATGCGGATGCGCGAGTGATGAGGGCCCCACCCATCCCCTCAGCCCGCTCTGTGTCTCTCAGATTTGCCCAAATAAATCGATACCGCAAGCGAACTATGATGCTTGGCACAATGAGAGAAGTCGCAAAATCAACCGGAATGTTCAAGCAAATTATAGAAAAAAAGCCTGATCAAAATCCGTTAAATAGTTCTCTCATTCGCTAGCTAAGCATAGGTAAGGTACACGCCCCGATGCTGGCACGTGAGTGAGGAGGTCCCCACCCCCATCCCTTCGGCCCACAGCCTCTGTCTCGGATTTGCCCGAATATATCGTTGCCGTAAGCGAACTATGATACTTAGTGCGATGAAAGACGTTGTAAAATCAACTGGAATGTTCAAGAAAATTCTAGAAAAAACCCGATCTAAATCTGTTAAGGAGTTCTCTCGTTTGCTAGCTAAGTGGAGGTAAGGTGCACGCCCCGAAGCTGGCGCGTGAGTGAGGAGGGCCCCACCCCCTCGTCCCGGTGCGCGTCTCTCAGATTAGCGCGAATATATCATTGCCGCAAGCGTACTATGATACTTAGCGGGATGAGAGAAGTTGCAATATCAACCGGAATTTTCAAGCAAATTATAGAAAAAAAATGATCTAAATCCGTTAAGTAGTACTATCATGAAAAGCAGAGAGACAAACTGACAGAGAGACATTGGATTTTATATATATAGAGATTTGATTTGTTGTTGATGGTTCTTTAATGTACATAATATAAAAATATAAATCATTATCTTGGTGGTGGTTTACTCATCAAGTATCCATCGCCATATCTGAGTATACGAGAAAGTCCAGCAGAGATCACGCCCGATTCCAGTTCCTTCCCTCATGTGTTTTGTAGTTAAGGCCGAGAAACTTCTCACCTGAGGTTTTCATGCAGAAGTGAAGATTCTGACGTCACAGAAGTCTATGGTGACCAATGTTGGATAACAGCAAATAGAAACATCTCACATAATCAGTTGTATGATCATAGTCTTCCAAACGCATGGCTTTTTACTAAAACTTTGTTAAGCCTTAGCTACTCACGCTGGTGTATCCTTTTAATTGAACCTACCGGCAGCTTCCGCCGTCAACGCTTGATCTACCACAAGTCCAGTGTCACAATGGTTTCCCTCCAGTTTTCCCTCAGCCAGTTTTTATGAGTGGATGCACAGTTGCCAGTTCCACATGGTGGCGTTTGATACTTATGTATGTATGACAACGATGAGATGTTCATCTTGCAATGACTTTATCTGCAAAGAACATTCAACAACGGAAGTGAAATGCGATCCGTGTGCAAATCCTGCCGTGGATGAAAGTGTGACCAGTGACGAATGAGCACCAGAGAAGTGGATCACGTTTAGTTTTAGTGTGGTGACGCCCTGATTATGGAAGGACCGGGGGAGAGAGTATTTCCAGGACAGTTTCTTCCCTGTATCAACAGAGGGTAGCCCCCCTTTGGTTTCCAGCGGGGCCTTGGGTCATAAGCATGGGAGCTCAACACAGCTGGAACCCGTGGCCACCGCAAGGGCCCTATTCCGGAAGTGCGGCCGGAAGAACCTCATTGGGGCCGGTCACCAGAAGTCAATGGCCAGAGTCGGGAGGAAGAGGATGAAGCCTGAGGAGAAGTGAAGGTGGAAGGACTGGCGGCAAAAGGGACTGCGTGGTGTTGGTGCTGAACTGTTAATAAACTGTGGGCTGTGTGGCAATTGGTGTCCTGCCTGTTTGTGTCGGGGATAGAATGGCTGTACGCACCCTGGGCATCACAACAGATAGTCCTAGACTGTGTCACACTATTGTAGTAATGTGGTATTAAATAACAGCAAAAATAAGTACAACTTAAAATGATTGCATTATTTTATATTACAACATCACAGCATTCATATAAATAGCCATTTTAACAGTGGTGCATAAAGTACACCACGCGGGTACTTATGAGAAACGGTGTGAGTAGTTAAATAATTCCGGAAGGCCCCAACGAGCATTTGAATTGAAGACCCGCCCCCCCCACTCATTCATTGGTCCAACCCAGTAACAGCTTAACTCATTGGCTAACACTGCACACCATGTGATGTCAACAGTGTGAAGCTCACTGACAGGCCGGATCAACAAGGTAGTGTGGTGGCTCTGTGGCCAAGGGTCTGCGCTGGTATCTGGACGGTTGTTGGCTCAAATCCCACTACTGCCAGAAAGGATGTTCCTCTGTTGGGCCTTAACCAGAAAAGTGATCCCTACACTCCAAAGGTCGCGTGAAAAGACAATTTCTCCTCAGGGATTAATAATAAAATTATATAATAATTAATTATAAAATTAATAATAATAATTAAAAAAAAAAAATTCAGATGTGAGCGCCACTAGGCCTTATGCCTGAGGAACCAAGTTACCCGAGTGATCCGATAACATTTCAGTAATGATTTACCGCTCTGATCTTTCTGATCATAAAAGAGGTCATTACGATAGCAATTGATGAGAAGAATTCCTAATGAATTGCAGAATGACGGTATTTGAAGGGTCCTCTAGAGCACAGGTGTCAAACTCCAGGCCTGGAGGGCCGCAGTGGGTGCGGGTTTTCTTTCTAACCCATTTCCTAATCAGTGGCCAGTTTTCACTGCTAATTAACTTCTTTTCCCTCTATTTTAATAGCCCTGTTTTTAAGGATTAAGTGTTCTGAATGAATTCTTTTCTTCATTTAAATGACAGCCAAACAGAAATGAGACATGAAACGAGCCAACAGATGACCAGCTAAATTGGGGCTTCAAACTCCAACCAGTTCCTTAATGAGATGCTGATTCTTGCTGTTAATTAAACCCAGTTATTCAATTCCATGGCTTGTTGCGGCTCTCATTTCCAAAACTGTTGATATTCTGTTTTTTTTCCTAAGAACTCCTAAAATGTTTTGGTAACCTGAGGGATCAACCTTACTTCAACTTTATTTTCAGATTTTGTTTGATGGGTACAGGTGAGCTGGTCATGCCCTGCTTGTTTTATGTCTCATTACTAACAACTAATTAGCCGTAGCTAATTAAAGCTAATGTTAAAGAAGTTAATTAGCATCAAAAACTGGTCACTAAATAAGAAGATGGTTAGAATGAAAACCTGCAGCCACTGTGGCCCTCCAGGACTGGAGTTCGACACCCCTGCTAGAGTGCTGCCTCTTTCTCTTGTACGATATGGCTCAAAAACGAATCAGCACATCATCAACTCTTAACAGGCTTAAGTTTCGAGTTTGGTACTTCTCCATCCAGCCGCTTTAGCTCAAGGACGTCCTCAAGACACACAGATGCACACACGCACCCATCATCGAGATATCAATGTTTTCGGTATCAGGGGACCCTAAAACATCGAGATTCGTCAAAAACCAGAGATCAAAATTTTTGATGAATCTAAAGATCCTCCCCCACAGACAATAGTAGGTTTTGGGGGGGTTTTGCTTCTCAAAGCAAAAACAAACAAATAAAAGTTAAAAAAGAACTTTATGAGGAGGAGAATCTGAGAAGCCTCAACCAGCTAGTGGTCAGCTCACCCGTGCAGATCCACAGACCACCATTAAATGATCCCAGGCAGCAGGTCTTTAGTTCAAACGCTGTCATGATCTACTTTCAGTTTTTAATTTTTCTTTCTTGCATTTTCACTTTTCTTTGTCCTGTTTAGGGTTTTTATTATCCGTCAAATCCACTTCCGGAATTCTTTTGTTTTAAGGGTCCTAAAAACACCTGACATCTTCCTGGGATGCCAGTAAGTTTCCACACACATGCCGCCATTTTTGTGCTGTATTGTTGTAAGCCAGCATTTCTCAACCTTTAAGTATTTGCGACCCGAGTTTTCGTAACAGTTTTAATCGCGCTCCCCTAACGCTTTTTTGAAACCCTAATAAAATGTATTCCTATATTTTTTGCTGCCGATACACCGCTACAAGTTTTATTATACCTACTTTTATCAACATTTATCTAACTCTATATTTATTTTTCTAATATCAGAATGCAGTTTAAGTTAATTTGTTTTGTTTCAATAGATGAATTTTTCATATTTTCGATTCTTGTTTTCTTTTTTTCACATCTGTGCGCCCCTTTTTCTGCTACTTCAGCCACAGGTTGAGAACCGCCGTTGTAAGCAGTTGCTATTGTGTTGCTACAGGTGACGTCTGGGGGCAAAGATAACTGTATGGACATCCCGCTATCCGTGACTGGTTAACAAGCCTTTCCTTGCATGTTCAGGGATCGTAAAGCCCTACAACAGATAGTGAAGACAGCTGAGAAGATCATCGGTGTCTCTCTTCCTTCCATCATGGACATTTACACCATTCTCTGCATCCATTCTCTGCATTCACAGTGCCATCAGCATTGTGAATGACCCAACAGACCCATCACACTCACTCTTTACACTCCTGCCATTGGGAAAAAAGGTA
>JANRMT010062791.1:167402909-167413115 GCA_026402145.1 Polypterus bichir lapradei | reverse complement strand
ATTTTGGTCTATTATGAAATTTAAATCGTGGACAAATTTTTACCCTCAAGAGCCAGAACTGAGTCACTTTGACCCAATGTCTCTACAAATTCATTTTTTCTTACTCTTTTTCGTAAGAGAATTGCGACATTTTGTGTATTTCATTGTTAGGTTTTCTGCATTAAGTGCACTTTTCAGACAATTGCTATTGAATGTTGATGTTACGTACTTTGATGTTAATCCCGAGTTGTTACGATACTACGTCGTTATTATTATTCATGTTCAATAAAGGCTGGCTGGATGCGTCGCAAGCGATTAAGGCTCCTTAGTCGGTCTGAGTGCGCATGTACGGTGAGTGTTGAATGCACATGTGCCAATGGCGAGAAAAAATAGGCCTTTTTTGCACTGCAGCATCAGGTCCAATTTTGTCTTAATCCGGCCCTGCACATGCCAATGTTTGAAATTTGTCATGTTTTAGCCTTCTGAGATTGGTGTTCAGAGGGCTGGGACCACTGGTAAAGAGTCCAATATCAAACGTATGATTATATTTGTGATCAACAACCTCAAAAGAGCATAAACAACACTCCCCGTGCCTTTATTGCTGTCTTCATTTTTTTTTAAAGTTTTGTGAAAAGGAGTAACTTTGACTCCTCGTATCCCATTAGGGGGTCTGTTGAGGTGGCATTACACAGCCTTGGTTTCCTCTTCATCATAAGGGTGTAGTTTCCTGCACAAAACATGGTCCTAAAACGGCCCAAAAAATTAGAGTTATTTTGGGTCAAGAGGGCCAAAATATTGGCTGGAGAAACCCAAAAAGGTCAATGTATTGCCTAACTAGACATCAAGATGAGCTGAGTGGCATCTCAAATTAGGGGGTTTTCTTGTACCGGTTAGGAGGTGCTGGACAAGAAAAAAAATATGAGATGATTCCAAAGCATTTATAAGTACAGTGGTGCCTTGGTTTGCGAGTGTAATTCGTTCCGGAAACGTGCTTGTAATCCAAAGCACTCGTATATCAAAGCGAATTTCCCCAATAAGAAATACTGGAAACTCGGATGATTCGTTCCACAACCCAAAACTATTCATATAAAAATGATTAATACAAAATAAAAAGTAAAAATACATCAAACAAATTAACCTGCATTTTACCTTTGAAAAGAATCGTGGCTGGTGTGAGGAAGACGAGAGAGAGTTATTGTGTTGGACGACTTTCACTCAAACTAACGGAATCCCTGCTATCGGTTGGCTCACTGGAATCTTTTTCTTTTTTTGCGACTTTAACAAGGAGACCTATCCAATGACGGCTGCTTTTTTTCCTGAAGAGTCACTACACTCGGACACAAAATTTAAAAAAAAATGCTTTACGCACTTCAAGATTTCTAAACTCTTTCAAGATTGCGGTCACGCTATAAGCGCCTGCCGTAGATGGGGGATGCAAGGATCATAATAAATGCTGGGCACGGGATTACTTAGCCTCTAACCTGGTCACGACCCTGCCTGATTCCTGTGTCTGTATATAGGAGAGCGGTAGATCCCGCTACAATAAATAACCATGCTGGTTCCTGTTTCACGCTGAATACAGCTGGCTTTGCTAAAGTACTGAGACTCAGCCTCGTGTTTTGGGGTGCATGACGGGGACTCGCACGTTACAACACACACGTGGTCACCATGCTATAGTAAACAGTATACGCTCATATGGATGTTGACTATATGAGTGAGGCACGCCGACTGAGAATGAGCATGGGAGACAATTACCCACAATCCCGCAGCGAGAGGAATCATCATTGGCGCAGTTGTGATCACGTGATGCTCAGCCGACAAAGTGTATACGCACTACTCATATTGCAAGACCTCGCTCGTTTATCAAGTTACAATTTATTAAAAAATTTTAGCTCTTCTTGCAAAACACACGCAGACCAAGTTACTCGCAATCCAAGGTTTTACTGTAATTCTTACGATCACAATAACTGTTACTTATACTGCATGCATTGTCAAGCACGTGTGAGTAGGGGGCACCTTCTGGGATGTCACCCGGTAAGCATGACCACCCAAAGGAGACTCTGTTACTAACCCAAAATTCCTCATCTACAAGCAGTTCTAATGGCGTCACCTAGAAGATGAAGTGACCTCACTCCATCATCAGTCCAGGAAACCCTTCTGAACGATGGCCACCGGAAGTGGGTGTTCAGATGGCACCCCCCGACTGACGGAGACGGAGCTCCCAGTCAGACGCGTTCATTTCTCTAAATGCAGACGCCGTCGTATCGCGCAGCTCTCGTGCCTTTTTATTGTTTGCCTGATCATTCCATCATTAGATGTTGTTTTGCCATGGTGGTGCCCTAGATCTTCACGCTACCTGCACTCTCACTGCACTAATCACCACAGGAACAAAGTCGAATCGCCAACGTCTGCTCGCTATACTCTTATATTTTGGTCCTGCGTATCAAAAAATTGAGTGGGGTCTCTCAGCATGGCAGACCACTTGCCTTCTTCTTTATTTTTCTTAATGTCTCCTGAGCAACCTCAGGGCTTACCGCAAAGATTATGAGCGCATGAAACCAACAGGTGTAGGGGTAATCCGAAGAGGAGATTGCAATTTCAAGTCCTGCACTATAAGAAATGTCAGTAAAATTAATGGTAAAAATACTGTGAATGGGGAAAGTAAAACACCTTTTTCCAAAAAAAGGAAAGTTACCTTATGTTCTACTGAAAATCACCTGTGTATCTTAAACAATACGTTTCATTCTTTTTTACAGCCAAGTTCCGCAAAATCGATATTTTTGTACATTCAAAATGTGCTACATAGCGTTTACTGATACGTTACAATTAGACTGAAAAAAATCCCTGTTAATATTACAATGTAAAACTGTTAAATAGCGAAAGTAACCAACAGTAAAAGGTGAAGCGCTGGTTCAGTAGCCCAAGGTTACGCTATTTGCATAAGGACACGCCCCCTTTTACCGTATTGTTCCTGGTGAAGCGCAGACCTTTGCACAGTGGGGGCCTTGTATCAAGGATTCCAATGTTATGGCCAAGTTTTTATTTGAGAAAAAAAAATCATTTTGACTGAAACGTCTTGTTTCTGTCTGCGTGCCGCTTTGAGTGGTGTCACCTGAGCGATTCAACGGCACATCTGATGTTTACGCAAAGTGCCCATAAAAATACACCGAGGGCCACATCCTCAGTGGATACACAGTATAAGGTTTCAGCGGTAATTAAGTTTCTTTTCAAGCTTCAGGGTTTTGAAACTTCGTTTTCAACTGCGACTTTTGATTTGTGCTCAGTCCTTTGGTTCCCTTCTTGCATGTAATGGCGCACGTTTCCATTTCCTTGTCCTTTCCTTTTCCTTTCGGCTCGCAATAATTCCCAGACACCTTGTGTCTCATAACAACAGGAAAGAACGGCTGCTAGAGAATGCCAAGGGGCAATAAAATAAAATAAAATAAATAACACTAACATGCACTGTCATGCGTTTTCACACGAAAAATACTTAGCATATTACACTTTTAATGAGATAATGTGCTCCGCCATGGGAACCATGAAGTGCAATGGTTTTTACAGGTGTGCTGTGGGTAACCTGCGTTATACTGTTTGAAATCAAAACTGTCAACAGACAAAAGTAAAAATCGGTGACTAAAAAGTCATAAGTCGAAAAGAAGCTCAGCCCAGAGTCCTGACAATACCCTCTTGTCCTTTTCCTCAATGCTCCAATATCTGTCCCAGTGAGGCGCTATACAGGCGTATTGCCGTTGGTATAAAGGACCCCCAGTCACGTTTCCTGTGTCAGAGAGAGGATGTGCAGCATGTTCATAATGACCTTCAGCAGAAGTGTGTCAGGAAACGTGACTGGGGGTCCTTTATACCAACGGCAATACGCCTGTATAGCGCCTCTCTGGGACTAGGACCACCAAGTCAGGAGTTCTCTTTTCAGTCATTCTGGTGTGTGAATATCTATCTATCATATAGTGCCTTTCAAAATCTGTCCATTTAATAGTGCCTTTCACATCTATCTATCTATCTATCTATCATATAATGCCTTTCACATCTATTTGTCTATTATATAGTGCCTTTCATATCTATCTATCTATCTATCATATAGTGCCTTTCACATCTGTCTATCTATCCATCTATTATACAGTGCCTTTCAAATCTATCTATCTGTCATATAGTGCCTTTCATATCTATCTATCATATATTACCTTACACCTTATAGCACCTTTCACATCTATCTATCTATCATATAGTGCCTTTCACATCTGTCTGTCTATCTATCTATTACATAGTGCATTTCAAATCTATCTATATTATAGTGCCTTTCAAAATCTGTCTATCAAATAGTGCCTTTCACATCTATCTATCATATAGTGCCTTTCACATCTATTTGTCTCTCTATCTATTATATAGTGCCTTTCATATCTATCTATCTGTCTGTTTATCTATCTATCATACAGTGCCGTTCACATCTGTGTATCTATACATCTATTATATAGTGCCTTTCAAATCTATCTGTTATATAGTGCCTTTCATATCTATCATATAGCACCTTACACCTTATAGCACCTTTCACATCTATCTATCTATCATATAGTGCCTTTCACGTCTATCTATCTATTATATAGTGCCTTTCACATCTGTCTATCTATCCATCTATTATATAGTGCCTTTCACATCTGTCTATCTATCCATCTATTATATAGTGCCTTTCAAATCTATCTATGTTATATATTGCTTTTCATATCTATCTATCAATTATATAGGGCCTTTCATATTTATCTATTTATATTATATAGTGCCTTTCATATCTATCGATTATATAGTGCCTTTCATATCTATCAATTATATAGTGCCTTTTATATCTATCTATCTATCCATATTATATAGTGCCTTTTATATCTATCTATCTATATTATATAGTGCCTTTCATATCTTTCTATCTGTCTATTGATCTACCTACTTAACTAAAGACTTTCTGTGACAAGCCAGTGTACCCCCTGGAGACAAAGTCCGATCTTAACTGCTTTACCTCAAAACTTCTGTCTTCCTTATCGGACAAATCTCAGCCTAATTCCGCTAACCCATTGGAGGATCTCTTGATTCTGTGTTGTTACTTATGTCAACATATTCCGTTTTTCCCAGCGGTTTCAACTTCACTTTTGGTGTTGACTTTCCCTCCTCGTCTCTCCCCTTTGTTCGCCGGACCTTTAATTGCTTCCTGTTTTCCACCGAGGTGATTAACTTCAGAAAGCACATTGAGCTGATGGTCGCTCGGCATGTGACGGCACGGCAGTCTGAGGATTACTGTGAACGGTCAGAAGATGCCAGGAGATGCTAAATCAGTCATGACAGAGTTAGAACAGGATAAAAGGTCAGAAGCGAGAGATCGACAGAAACTGGCAACAAATAACAAATCAGGTGAAGTGAAAGTCAAAAACCAACTTGGAGTCGAAGCCAGGTAGGACAACTGAATACCAAATGGTGCTGATAAAATGTCCACCAGAACTGTTACACCACTCTTAAAATGACAACCCCAAAAAGGGAACACAAACTCCAGAGGACCTCCAGCGGGTTATTGAGATGTTGCAGGTAAGGAACATAGAAACTCACCGCACTACTCAAGGTGACCACATTGAGGTTATGGACTCGGCACGCATTAGACTATAAGGACCCCACAAACCTACAACATGGGGTCTTCATGCTTTGGTACTTTGGTTTTCCTCACCCAGTTTCATGGAAGCACATTGAGGTTGACTCTAAATGGTATAAGTGAGTGTGTACCCCCATGATGGACATATGCCGATGTTGGTCTGCCCTTCATAGCCTTGATGTAGTCTTGAAACACAGCAAGAGAGACGGAGAGATGGGAGTTCTCTTTGCTACTACAGTGATGAGAGGGTCTTCTGGGGTTGGTCACATTCTTGGACATTCGGCCATTTCTTCCTCCCTTTCATCTGTTGCCCTCATGTGCTCCTCATCACACTCATCACTGTGGACATTTTTCTCAGAGGTGCTCACTGGTGCATTTTTTTATTATTGTCTTGTCATCCCATTGCTCATCTGTGAGTTACCTCACTGTTACTAATTTTCGGAAATAACAAGAGCCAGCATTTCGGGAAGTATTTTGAAAACAAAACAGCAAACAGAACTTTATTGCTAATGAAGGGGAGAAGGCCGAGACAGGCCAAAGACCTGACGCTGCTTCAGACATTAAAAGAATTAGCAAATCCCTGCTACCTCCGCGCTGTTTGTCTTGGCAAAGCTGCACATAAACAGAGCAAGCCAGAAGTCTGACGGTGCGCGTTTTACTTCTTAACCGATAGCCTCACCGCACAACAAACGTTCTTCTTGCTGTTTGTTTCTAATCGCATCGTTCTCTAAACAAACAAAATGTCCCATGAGACATCCCAAGTATGCTGCTACTGTCAGGCTTGTGGGAATGAAGGATAATTTAACCTTCTATCTGTAAAAATCCAAAGTTCCCGGTAATTTAAATCAATTTTACGAGGGGTCTTCCAAAACAGACAACGAGCGGAAACAAACCGATGTGACATCTTTTCTTTCAAACGTTTCTAGCTAAGATGAAAACTGGATTTTTTTTGGAGAAGGACAAATTGAGGAAAGAATTTGAGCAGAGAAGAATTAAAAAAAAGGGGACAAAACAAAAGAATAGTTGTGGAAACAGACCAAAAAAAAGGCCAAAAGCCCCCACTGACAAACACAAAATGTTAAAAAAAACAACACCTTACTGTATCTAACAGTATCTCAGGAGACGTCCTCCAACTAAGGTACCAATGAAGATTGGTTAATTGTTTTTATATGAAACCCCAAAGCTTTTATATTGAGAGCTGTGAGCCGCCATCTTAAATAGGAAATGGGCAATGATGAGAAGCACCTGACTTGCAAAGGGGTTGACACCCAAAACAGCAAAAACACAAAATGGTGGCAGGGCAAAGACCTGACGTTGCTTCAGACATTAAAAGAATGAGCAAATCCCTGCTAACTCCACGCTGTTTGTCTTGGGAAAGCCGCACATAAACAGTACAAGCCAGAAGTTTGATGCAGTGCGTTTTACTTCTTAACCGATAGCCTCACTGCACAACAAACGCTCCTCTTGCTGTTTGTTTCTAATCGCATGAGACATCCCAGGTATGCTACTACTGTCAGGCTTGTGGGAATGAAGGATAATTTAACTTTCTATCTGGAAAAATCCAAACTTCCCGGGTAATTTAAATCAATTTCACGAGGGGTCTTCCAAAATAGATGATGAGCGGAAACCGTTGTGAAATCGTTTCTTTCAAACTTTTCTAGCTAAGATGAAAACTGGATTTTTTTTTTGGAGAAGAACAAATTGAAGAGAAGAGAAGAATTTAAAAAAGGGGGACAAAACAAAAGAATAGTTGTGGAAACAGGCCAATCAAAAAGGACAAAAGCCCCCACTAACATTTATTTTTATATGAAACCCCAAAGCTAGGATATTGAGAGCTGTGAGCCGCCATCTTAAATAGGAAATGGGCAATGATGAGAAACGCCTGACTTACAATGGGGTCGACACCCAAAACAGGTGAAGGCCCTGTGAAAACTGTTACACAAAATGGAGGATAGATATGTGAAAGGCTAATAAGAGAGCTACTGGTGTCAGTAACAGACTTGTAGGTGGCAGTGAGACGAGGTCACATTTGCCCAGTTGTGCCACAGGTTTACATTTAAAGACATTAACATCTGAATCCATCTTGTTGTGCCAAAGAAATTTGTTCTTTTCAGTGTTTCTGGTTGAAGTCTCTAAAATTCTAGGGTCGGAATGATTCATCATTATTATATATTTTATTACATATTGTGCCTTTCACATATACAGTATCTATTATACAGCACCTTTCATATTTCTCTATCTATTACAGTATATATATATGATAGACTACAGGCATTGATGCGAGTGGCAGGCTAACCAGGATCTCTGTGTGTGTTACAGCATTTTCTTTCCATATAGTGTAGAGCCCCTTCTCGACTGTTTATCTAGTACGTGTACACACCTTTAGTTTAAGTATATGCACTTATTCTTGAACTTTCCTTTCTAGTGCCTTTCATATCTATCTATCTATCTATCTATCTGTCTATTATATAGTGCCTTTCATATCCATCTATCTATTATATAGTGCCTTTCATATCTATCTGCTTTATCCATCTCAAGGGGATATCCTATATTCGAGCAGCCCACTCATATTAGTACTACTACAAAGTGAGACGATACGCAGAATTAACCAAAGGTCCAAGCAAGTGGGCTGATTACTTTAGGATTTGGTTTATTTGGCAGTGGACAACAGCTGTCCCTTTACCTTGTAACTCAGGCCATAGATATTTAGGATCTTATAATGAGAACATTGAGGAGGATGTTGAATGCACAACTGATTACATCAACTTCTGTATGGACATTGTAGTTCCAGTAAGAACAGTACGCTGCTATGCTAACAACAAGCCATGGGTTACAAGTGACATCAAGGGCCTTTTGAACCAGAAGAAAAGGGCTTTTAAAGGCGGTGATCAGCATGAGCTCAAGCGCGTGCAGAAAGAACTCCGAGTCCAGCTCAGGGCTGTGAAGGAGCAGTACAGGAGAAAGCTGGAGCAGAAGTTGCAGAATAACAGCATGAAGGAAGTGTGGGATGGGATGGAGAACATCACTGACTGCAGCTTGGAGCGGGGTGCCACCATGGAGAGAGACGTGGAGAGAGGAAACCTGACGAACAACTTCTTTAACAGGTTTGAGCACCCTAACCCACTCTCACCTCAGAGTACTGCATCCTCCAACCATCCTTCTGCTGATACCAGCATAGGAGAGACATCCCCACCCACAATTACAGCAGCTCAGGTGAGTAGAGAGCTGAGGAGACTTCGTGCCAGCAAATTAGTGGGTCCAGATGAAGTATCGCCACGACTGCTGAAGGCCTGTGCATTGGAAATGGGGAGTCCTCTACAGCGCATCTTCAACCTGAGCCTGGACCAGGGGAGAGTCCCGAGGCTTTGGAAAACATCTTGCATCACCCCAGTCCCAAAGGTATCACATCCTAGTGAGCTGAACGACTTCCTGCCTGTCGCTCTGACATCACATGTGATGAAGACCATGGAGCGGCTGCTGCCTCACCACCTGAGGCCACAGGTCCACCACGCCCTCGACCCTCTGCAGTTCGCATACCAGGAGAAGGTGGGAGCGGAGGATGCCATCATCTATATGCTACACTGATCTCTCTCCCACTTGGACAGGGGCAGTGGTGTTCTAAGAATTATGTTTCTGGACTTCTCTAGCACCTTCAACACCATCCAACCTCTGCTCCTTAGGGACAAGCTGACAGAGATGGGAGTAGATTCATACCTGGTGGCATGGATCGTGGACTATCTTACAGACAGGCCTCAGTATATGCGTCTCCGGAATTGCAGGTCTGACATTGTGGTCAGCAGCACAGGTGCGCCGCAGGGGACTGGACTTTCTCCGGTCCTGTTCAGCCAACATACATCAGACTTCCAATACAACTCGGAGTCCTGCCACATGCAAAAGTTCGCTGACGACACTGCTATCGTGGGCTACATCAGGAGTGGGCAGGAGGAGGAGTACAGGAACCTAATCAAGGAATTTGTTAAATGGTGCGACTCAAACCTCATACACCTGAACACCAGCAAAACCAAGGAGCTGGTGGTGGATTTTAGGAGGACCAGGCTCCTCATGGACCCCGTGATCATCAGAGGTGACTGTGCTGAGGGTACAGACCTATAAATATCTGGGAGTGCAGCTAGATGACAAATTGGACTGGACTGCCAATACTGATGTTCTGTGCAAGAGAGGACAGAGCCGACTATACTTCCTTAGAAGGCTGGCGTCCTTTAACATCTGCAATAAGATGCTGCAGATGTTCTATCAGACGGTTGTGGCGAGGGCCCTCATCTACGCGGTGGTGTACTGGGGAGGCAGCATAAAGAAGAAGGACGCCTCACGCCTGGACAAACTGGTGAGGAAGGCAGGCTCTATTGTAGGCACGGAGCTGGACAGTTTGACATCCGTGGCAGAGCGACGGGCGCTGAGCAGGCTCCTGTCAATAATGGAGAATCCACTGCATCCACTGAACAGGATCATCTCCAGACAGAAGAGCAGCTTCAGCGACAGACTGCTGTCACCGTCCTGCTCCACTGACAGACTGAGGAGACCCCACACTATGCGACTCTTCAGTTCCACCCGGGTGGGTAAAC
>JANRMT010062791.1:167389286-167402809 GCA_026402145.1 Polypterus bichir lapradei | reverse complement strand
CTTGATTGGTTTTGTTCATTATCATCATAGATTGATTTATTGTGCTCCCTTTTTGAGCCATTCCATTAAAAATCTTGTTTAAAATTGTCATTTTTTTTCTATTTTACCACCTTTTAAATTATTTCATATTTGTTATAAAACAAATCTACCTTACCTTTTAAAACTCTGATAAAATACTCTGACACAATGTGCACATAGTACTGATCCGGCTACTAGTCCAGGAATGGTTCCTGCCTTGAGCCGTTTGTTGCCATAATAGGTTCCAGCCCCATATCACAAAGAATTGGATTCAGAAGGTTTGCGAATATGTTATGTGACTACATGCACCTTTTTGAATACTTAAGAAAACATTTGCTATCCATTGCCAAGCACAGGTACTATATAAAAAGTGTTAACTGCACATTGAGATAAACATTCTCACACTGCATCATTTTTACTTTTGTAAAGGCATTGAAGTGAGATCATTCTAGGAAAATGCAATATCCCAAAGATTTTCTTCACATTTTCAGGATCTTAGGCTCTCACATACTCCATAATCTATTAAATGAAAATCTTTACATTGAAGTCTTGCAACACACTCCCACCATCCAGAATCTCCCTCTTTACTTTTGTACTACTTTTTTCAAGAACTCTTTCCAGGCACTCTTGCGGATCACAGAGGACAATTACAGAACAAACTCATTTGTAGTGGCAAGGACAACAAAAGCGTGGGATGACTCTCCACCAAATTTCAATAGTATACATGTTTATTGTGCAACTCTCTGTCTATATGTTCAGTGTGAGCTACAGTATGTGGTACAAATTACTGGTTACTAAACTTATAAATACAGTAAAGGGTAATTGCTAAAATGTATGTACCATTAGTTGTGTTCTCAGTGACGAACACTATACAGGATAAAACATATCTGCAGCTGAGACTGTGATGCCTCATTCATGGATTGTTTCCTGCTTTGCACATGATGCTGTCAGTATAGACACTGTCAGAGAAGAACCCCAAGCTGGATAAGCAGGTTCAGAAATGGATGGATGGATGTTAAACAGAGCAAGGCATCGCATGACACCAAAAGGCCACTACATCAATTATGAACAGCTACATATAAAACACCCAATATTTCATTGCAATTCCATTAAGCATCCTTTGTCTCTTTATTTATTGTGTGCAATATTTATATTTATTCATAATATCAATAATTTTAACTGCCGTTTTATTTTTCTTTAATGTTATATTAAAAGATCAAATGTGACGGAAAACTATATTGTTCCTGTCACAAATAACAAATGAACCTTTAAACGCTAAAAACCATAACTGGATCATTTATCAGGTAGTGATACGAAACCTTTTTTGTTATCACTAGTTATTTCATTCCACTGTACGCAATGTTAAAAAATGAGACACTTCCATTATATGTGCGCATACTGTGATATCGTCATGAAATTGATCCACTTCGTATGCTACATAAAAATAAAGAATTCGACCCATGATGGGCTTCTGCCTGTGTCTCTATTTCATTAAACGATGGGAACTATTTGGAATAAACAAAGTCTGATACCATGTTCGCGTTGGAAGACGCTATATACAATTTTTGTACATTATGAACTATAATGTGGAGCATTTTGTTAAATTGAAAATAACATGAATGATAAGGTACAGATTTCTATTGCCAGTGTATTTCAATTGTAAAAATAATTAAGGACGCTATAATGAAAATACTAATTTGAAATCCAGAGACAGGTATATGTAACAAAAAACTCACGTGACACAAACACCCTTCATATTGTCCGGACACTTGGGACAGAAGGTTAAACAGCCATCCTGACTAGCAATATTCAGAATACACCTTGCCGCATATATCTTCTTGTTAATCTAACAGTATAAAAACATATTGTAACTCGTAAGCTCGTCCTACCTGCCCCACAATCATAACCTCTCCTTCTTTAAAAGTTCTGGTGTCCTCTTCTTCGTGGCTTCAGAAAATGCACATGAATACACAGAGACAGAGTTCTCGCATTCTTCCAAGGTCCAAACAAAACGAAAAAGTTAACCCGAAGAAGCAGTGGGAGTCCTCAGTTAAACCGCGTCGCTCGTTTGCTGACCTGCTCGGCAGATTGTCACTTGCGTTCGCTGCTGGCGGACGTGCGAGGATGAAACTCAAATTACAGATTGGAAGGGATGAACTTCAGCGAACTGACAATGAAAGCTCCTGAAACGTGGGATTTCCCCGGACTGTCGCACAGTGAACAACCCAGTATGTAAGGGAAAGTTCGAAGTGCAAAATCTCAACAAGTATTCAAAATTGTACAAATGATACAAATGAAACTAACGAGGCGTTTAGCACAGGCGGACACAGCCACGCACCAATCATGTCAGTTCCTAGAATTCAGGCGTGCCTAGCCAAAGATCTGCTTCACCGCCCTGCCTTTGCTATTTTTGGGGATAGTAACATTATTGCAACAGGTCAGGCTCAGGCGCGCCCCCAAAACTACATGACTGTCGCCTACTCCTCTTTCCCTCCTCCTCCTCTTCTCCCGCCTCTTCCCTCTGCCCGATTTCGTGAGGGGGTAGAGAAATCCAATCCGCTCTTTGACTTATCGAACTGCGCCCCCCTACAGAGAAGGAGTGTGATGACAAATAAAATGCAGTAATTTCAAATTAATAACGCGTGTCCCTGAGTAAAGCCACAAAAGCTTACTCAGTTTCTAACTCTAACTTTCCCTCCTCCCTCCCATTCACTTTGACACATGTCACTTTGACGTAGCTCCGCCCCGCCGTAACGCTCCCGCCTTCGGTTTCCAATCATTGGAGCAAAAGTCAACAATTTTACTTCTCCATTGGCTGCAGAACAGGATATTCCGCGAGAATATTTTACCCTCGCCCCTATTACGGAAAGGTGAGGTGTGGCGTGACGTCACTGGTCTCCGGAGAGGTAAACAACTCGTTCTTTTAAAGAAGACACGACGCTAAACAATTTGTCCAGAAGGATGAGGCTGATTAATCCAGTTTGTGAATGGTCAGGCGCGCGAACAGAATCTCACAAGAAAAGAAATAATTCAAGCAAATGGCTCCGTGCTTGAGATCACAGTTTTAAAGTGAATTCTTATTTGAGTTAATAATATAAAAAGAAACATAAGCAGAAACTTGAGCGAATGGACAACGCTTTCAAAAAACAAATGGGATGAGGATTCGATGGATGCCATTTAAAACACAGATTTAAAGTTCTGTACGCGTTTACAAAAGACACACATCTTTACAATCCATCCATTTTAAATTGCAATTTTTAACATAAAAGAGAACATGCAAACTCCACGCAGGGAGGACCCAGGAAGCGAACCCAGGTCTCCTTACTGCAAGGCAGTCAGTGGCACAGCCACTGCACCACCGTACAGCCCTAAAACTCAAAATATAATTTAGAAATAAATAATACTGTAGACAGCAGGGCACGTATAATTAACATATCACATAACATGCTTCAACTGCTAATGCAATTTAGGGTAGTAGTGTCTGACAATTACACCATTATCACTGAGTGCAAGGAAGGAACCTGCCTTGGACAGGACACCAGGACCCACGAGTGCACATCTGCAACCTCCCAATTAACTTAACTTACATCTCTTTGAAGATATGTGGGGAAACCCTTGCTCCTTGTGGAAGTTTTTGAATCTACTACCCGTAATCTTAGCGTCCTTAAGAAATCATTTTCTGCAATTCTTCATGTTAATAACTTTATCTTGTATGGATCGCATAAACCCTTCTGCATCTCCAAAAATATCACCACAGCTTAGCCAGCTACTTGACACAATCTTATCCATACAAGGCTTATCAAATTCAAGAGGAAGGCTGCTATGCAATGTTTTCTGAGTCCACGCTTGTGTTTTAAGTTGTGTGGTTGTTATGTCGTCTGTGATGCTGCCTGTAGTACAATATGTAAGTTAAGTGATTTGCTTTGTGTAATGTTGATGTATGCTGTTTTGGGTGGAAGCATTTTCTTAAATTATTAATCTGTGTGTTGTGTAAATTAATTATACCTATGAGAAATGAAAATTCTGGTGTTGTCATATCAGAATTTTCCTTTATGTGTATAGAATTCTTTAATGTTAACATGAACTTAGCTACCTAACAATGTCTGTCCCTATTTTTCTAATGACTAGTGAAATGCGTATGGTCACACACTGTTCTGTCAGAAAAAAATCAAACAATGGAATGCTGCTGTAATTCTTAAATAATAATTCTAATAATAATATATATTATTATTCTAATAATAATTCTAATAATAATATTTCTTAAATTATTAATCTGTGTGTTGTGTAAATTAATTATACCTATGAGAAATGAAAAGTCCGGTGGGGTCATATCAGAATTTTCCTTTATGTGTATAGACTTCTTAAATATTAACAGGAACTTAGCTACCTAACAATGTCTGTTCCTATTTTTCTAATGACTAGTGAAATGCGTATGTTCACACACAGTTCTGTCAGAAAAAAAATCAAACAATGGAAAATGCTGCTGTCTGGTTTGTCTCAGTTGGTTTTAGATAATTGTGATGCTCTCTAATATCAACATCATATGATAATATAGATCCAAAATGTTAAGTAAACTGAAAGCAACTACCCACTCCCCAGAGAAATATATTTGCTATGAACTGCCTAAATTGAAACAGAAACACCTAAAATTTAAAATCCAATAGCTCTCATGTGAAATAGGACATGCCACACCAATGCAGACAGAGCACACATGCACGCATACACTGCATGACTTTAAAACACAAATCTCTGGGAGTTATCCGATAGCAGTGCATAATCCTGTGTGGGCAGGTATTTGCTGGATAGCGCAACATCAGCACACATGAAAATAAAATCAATTTTCTTAATTGTTGTTCTTTCCACACCAGAATTCTGTGTTTCTTTGAACAGGAACATCAGACTGCCTGCTTCTCTCCCATGTAGTGGAAGGAGCAAACATAAAACTTTCCTCAATAGGATGCCAGTCCACCACAGGGTGAACATACACAAACACACACACACTCAAGGGCCAATTTAGCAACACCATTCCACCTAATCTGAACATGTCTAGGCTGTGAAAAGTAACCAGAG
This sequence comes from Polypterus bichir lapradei, assembly GCA_026402145.1. Taxonomy (NCBI): domain Eukaryota; kingdom Metazoa; phylum Chordata; class Cladistia; order Polypteriformes; family Polypteridae; genus Polypterus; species Polypterus bichir. The sequence continues at coordinate 167,397,721 of JANRMT010062791.1, read as the reverse complement.
CACCCATGGGAAACCTAAGTGCACAAAGGGAGAACATGTGAATTTCTTGCATGCAATTCCGGGATATAAATCCTGTTTTCTTTACAGCAGCATTCTGCAGTGTCATTGTGCAACCCAATTTTAGATCATGTATTTCTAAATGCTGTTTGAGCACATATTGCCATGTTTGGAATTACTAGTAATAGTGACTCCTCTTATCACATGTATTGACACTGATTTGTCATTTGATTTATTTAAATCTTTGTGCAGTTAATGTGTTGTTGTGGAAATTAATGCAGTGTGTTCCATTGTGTACCATATTGTAAAGCAATGAATCATTTGATTCCTTTTTAAAAAAATGACATGGAAAAAAAAAATCACACCATAATGAAATATGTGACATGAATGAGCATTGAATTTTAGTGTGTTTTACTTGTTAGGTTGTATTTAATTTTGGCTTGGCTAGACTACCATAATATTTAAGGAAGCACACGGGCTCATTAATTGCTCATTATTCAAGACAAAGTCTGACAAGATAAAACTGTTCCTCTTGGTTAATTAGTTAAGTAGCAGTGAGTTAAACTTTGAATCAGTCAGTTAGTCAAGCTAGAAAGCAATGAGGTAGTCAGGCTTACCCTCCAATCAGGAAATCACATTTTGAATAAAACAAAAAGACAGACAAGCAACTCAGTCAATCAATAAGGTGCACAAGGAACCTATAAATAAATTAAGTTCAATACTATTCATTCTTCTGCGGTGGGTTGGCAACCTGCCTGGGATTGTTTCCTGCCTTGTGCCCTGTGTTGGCTGGGATTGGCTCCAGCAGACCCCCGTGACCCTGTGTTCGGATTCAGCAGTTTGGAAAATGGATGGATGGACTATTCATTCTTTAATTCAGTTAAGTGCAATTCATTCTTGGACTGCACTTTTTGACTGAGTACAGACTCAGGACACTTATACATACTTACTGCTAAAACACAATAACTTATTAAACTATACATTGTCTGCATACATAAACACAGATATCAATGTAAAAAAAGGTAAAACACAAATGAATCTCAATTGTTACCACAGATCAACATGTTAGACAATGAACACATAACATGTAGGTGTGTTCAGTAACTAAGTTAACTACTATGGAAGTTGAAGCATTTCACATTTTTTTTACTTCATTCAAGAGTTAGTTATTACATTTGTATGTATTCAATAGTTTTGTAACAATGAGCCTTATTTAAAAGTAACAGCGATAACATCATTCCATTCTATGTGTTAGTAGACATTAAATAGATAATTTTTAACAACATTTTAAAATGGAGTTAAAAATGATGTGATGTCTCAACAGTTTTTATACGCATCAGACTGCAAATCAAATGATGTGAAAATGGCAATGATTGATGTGTGTTAGTGGTGGAGGGTCTGTGACTAATTTTTGTTCAATTTTCGTAAACATAGCTTTTTTGCAATTATACCCAATAATCCAATAATTAGCGATTAAAAATAAGTATTAAAACACAATGACCAATACAGTATTAGCATAAAATTGGTATTGATATTAATCTATGAAAGGAGAAAACAAACTGAAATAAGTACCCCATCTAGCTATTAATATCAGTTAAAACACAGTAATTTGTTAAAATTATCCATCCATCCATTATCCAACCCGCTATATCCTAACTACAGGGTCATGGGGGTCTGCTGGAGCCAATCCCAGCCAACACGAGGCACAAGGCAGGAAACAAACCCTGGGCAGGGTGCCAGCCCACCGCAGGGTGCGCGTGCGGATACACATACACACACACACACACTAGGGACAATTTAGGATCGCCAAAGCACCTAACCTGCATGTTTTTGGACTGTGGGAGGAAACCAGAGCACCCAGAGGAAACCCACGCAGACAACATGCAAACTTCATGCAGGGAGGACCCGGGAAGCAAACTCGGGTCTCCTAACTGGGAGGCAGCAGCGCTACCCACTGAGCCACCATGCTGTTGTTAAAATTATATGAATAATTAAAATTTTGCAAAGGAATTGATTTATCTTATAACAGAAATACAAATGATACACGATGTGAAAGAAGATTAGAGGTTCACCATGAGTGTTTGCATATGTCTGGGACAGAAAGATCAGGGGCTTAAGCCACTGAAGCCTCCTCCCAATGCCACTGTTAGTTTTTAAATAGTTTTTAAACCTGTCCTATATTTATATTAGTTATGTTATCTGCAACTTTCCCATGTTGTTAATTAGTTTAAAGACAATTTAGTTGCATGTTGATAACATCAGTTCTATACAGTAATATTTTACAGATAATATTGTTGAATTAATACAGTTTGATATATACTTGCATAATTGCTTCCTCTTCCATTTATTTAAAGTTAAGTGACTTAAGTGCTGTGTGAACTGTTTGTACACCTGCCATTTATTGGGGGCTTCCATTGTATATTCAAGAAGCTTACAGAGGAGTAAAAGAGGAATATATATAAAATATAGAGGTTCAAGCAACCACTCCCAAGGTAATACAGAAACAGTAAACTAATTCCTAGTTGAAGTAGCACAGAGTATGTCAATGTTTTTAAGATGAACAAATTTGCAAATTCATCAATGCTTTTCAATGGGAAATTCTGAAATTTTAAAACTTATGTGATATGTTAGAGATACCTAAACAGAACTAAAACTGTCTTGACACATGTCTGTGAAGAATAAGTATACATTAACGAAACTGGTCCACTTGGCCCGAGTTGTTTCATGCTGACAAACGAACAGACAGACAGATAAATATGGGCATTCACAATAGGTAATTCTCACCTTAAGCGAACACACCTAAAAGATGGTCAAACAACGAGTCAGGGAAGATATTTCAGTCAATGGAACCAATTTCAGTGATTCAGTCAAGTTTTAAATCAGTAAATTGGTTAATAATACTTCCAAGTAAACCAAGGATGAAATTAATAAATTAGGCATACTTTAAACCAATCAATTTGCTAAACAGAACTGATTAAGCTGAGCTTTGAATCAGTTAATCAATTAAGCACACAAACACTAAATCAAGCTCCAAGACAAAATGAATTAGCAAAGATTTGATTCTTTTCAGTTTTCAGAGATATTAATATTATCTGTCATTCACTGATGAATCAAATAAGCACACTGGCAACTACTGGAATCGCTGTGAATTTGTTTCATCTTTTACATTTTTGACACATTTCCTGCTATCTTGCAGGGATATTTTGGGCTTTGTTTAATGCTAAGTGCATTGGAAAACTCAAATCTAGCATTTGACAATAATAATATTAATACTACAATAATGATACATTTGTAGATTCAGAATGTTTTTCATAAAGTTAAACATCACTAACACACTGTCACAGTCTGCTTTGCCATGATTGTTAATACATTTAAGTAGTTATTTGATGACTCCTGTTGTTTATGGTTGTCAGGGTGTTGCTATGCAAGGATATATCCGGGGGTGTGCGATGTCAGTCGGATCATTCCGAGTTTTGCTGATAGATACAAGGCCTCTCACTAGCATGAGCTTTATTTCATTCTTTCACCTTTGCTTAATCTCTTTGCTCCAGCATTGTGTACCCTGGCACTGTAAAATCCTCTAGTCAAGTATAGTCTAGTGTAGGCTAGTAAATATCTCATCTTCCAGAGTAGAGTATTGAAGTATGGTGTTTTTTAATCTATATTTTCTTATATCCGTAAGTTTTTTGCCTAATGTTGTAGATACTGTACGTTTAACTGTGTTTGCCTGTCTTATGTTCTGTCTGTTTAAACCTGAATTTTGCATTCAACTACAAATAATCTTTTATCTGCTAGTTGAGTTTCTTATATATTCAGCTCATCCAAGTATACATGTCAACATTTGTCTCCACTGCTAGCTGCTCTTAATAGGGAAACACACCATTCTTTTATTTAGCATCACAATGTTTCCCAAGAGAAGAAGCATGTGGCATCCCATTCTCTTAGTCTGAAACAGGCCAGTAAATTGAGGTTTGTATAGCTCTTGAAACTCAAAAATGTGGTAGGCCTCAAATCAAATGTCAGACTCTTACAAACACAAAGGTCTGAACACTTAGGGTAGGCCCCAAATGCACAAATCAGCCTGGTCCCAAACTTAAGCAGCAGGCTTCACCACCTGCACAGTTCAAAATGGACAAAGGCCTAAACAAATCCATCAGAGGGAAAAGGCAGAACCATAAAAATCTAAACAGCAAAAACAATAATTCTTTATAATTAAAGAGTTTATAAAAAAATTTCCAAAACATGAACAAAACAGAATCAGCAGTATAATCATAAAGTTTTGATTTAAAACTCTCCAAGATGGTTTGAAGGACAAAATTGATGGTATTTACAATTTTTTTTTAAATTAATTTTATTGTAATCATTCCATACAAATCAATCAGTTTTTACAAAAAGTAGGATTGAGAACAAGTTGACCCCGACCGCTGAGAGAGAGAGCATGGCCAACGGAGTAAAACTTAAGGCTTGTAAACATACCTAAATTGATGAGTTTGATAAACCAATAGAGATGAATGGAGAAGAAAAAAGAAATGCAGAAATAATTGCTTCCTCGGTGCTTTAAGAGCTTATTCTGAAATATTACTGATTAGATCCTGCCATGTTTTGAAAAAAATCTATACAGATCCTTTAACTGAGTATTTGATTTTTTCCAATTTCAAATAGTATAAAACATCGGTCTCCCACTGACTTAAAAGAGGACAGTTAGGATTCTTCCAGTTTAGTAAAATAAGTCTGTGTGCCAAAAGTGTAGTGAATGCAATCATAGTTTGTTTGTCCTTCTCCACTTTAAACCCATCTGGAAGAACCCCAAACACAGCTGTTAGTGGGTTAGGAGGGATTGTGAGACCAAGGCTGCCTGAAAGGTAATTAAAAAGTTTGGTCCAAAATGATGTTAATTTGGTGCATGTGACCCAGTGAGGCTGGGATTTGATTGCAGCGTTCGCAGGTTGGATCCTGCCCTGGAAACATTTTGGAGAGTTTTAGGCAAGACAGATGTGCTTGATATATAATTTTGAGTTGAATAATTGTAGGCTTTGTGCATATGGAGCTCAAGTAAATTCTCTGCATTGCTACTTTCCACTCCTTTTCTGATATATTGATTGAGAGATCTTTTTCCCAGTGTCCTCTTGGATCTTTGAAAGGGAGGGACTGTAAAATAATTTTATATATTGCAAAGATGGTGTATGAGTCCTTGAAATTGAGCAATATTTTTTCCAGCATGGACGAGGGTGCAGGAAAATCAGGCAGGTTGTGTTTAACAAAGTTCCTAATTTGAAGATAGTGAAATGTGTAACTGGAAAATTAAATTTGGAATATAATTGTTCATAGAATGCTAAGACGTTGTCTATATAAAGATCTCTAAGCAAGTTAATCCCAAATTTTTTCCAGATATTAAAAACTGCGTATGTTTGCGAAGGTTGAAAGAGGTGGTTCTCTTGCAGAGGTGCCACAGATAAAAGCTTTTCCATCTTAAATATGCATTCTACTTTGGTTCCATATTCTGAGTGAGTGAAGCACAATTTAGTTGTTAGTATATTGCCGATAGCTTGCATTTATTGGGGCACAGAATAGGGAATATAAAGAAGTACTGCAGGATTTTACTTCTATTGTGGACCAAGCCTGTGTATGTTCATCTATTTGTGTCCAGGTTTTTATAGCTTGTATGTTTGCTGCCAGTAATTAAACTGAAAGTTGGGTAGAGCCATGCCACCTTCTGCCTTAGGTCTTTGTAGGGTCGCTCTTTGGATACGTGGATGTTTTGAGTTCCAAATAAATGAGGTTATTGTTAAATCTAATTGTTTAAAAAATGATTTATTGATGTATTTTGGAATGTTTTGAAATAAAAAAAGAAACTTAGGAAGAATATTCATCTTAACAGTATTAATTCTTCCAGCTAGAGTGAGATGAAGGGTTGGCCATCTATGCAAGTCTTGCTCAATTTTTTCCATGCAGACGGCGAAATTTTGTTGATAAACAGCTTTATGTTTACTTGTGATGTTTACCCCTAGGTATTTAAACTGTTCAGCAATGATAAAAGGTAGGGTGTCTAATCTAATATTATATGCTTGAGAATTCACTGGAAAGAGTACACTTTTATTCAGATTAATTCTGAGACCAGAGATCTTTTGAAACTCTGTGAGTGCTGTTAAGACTGCAGACACAGTATTTTCTGGGTCTGATATATACAGTACCATATCATCTGCATATAGAGAAATTTTCTGTTCCAGTCCATCTCTGATAATCCCCTTTATCTGATCTGTATTACGACAGTGAACCTCCAGTGGTTCAATGGCGATTGCAAATAGCAGCAGTGATAAGGGGCATCCTTGTCTGGTAACACGTTCTAGTTTAAAGTAGTCTGAACAAATGTTGTTGATACAAACTGTAGCTTCTGGATTGGTATACAGTAGTTTGATCCATGCACAAATATTCAGGCCAAACCCAAATTTCTCCAATGTATTAAAAAAGTATTTCCATTCAATCATGTCAAATGCTTTTTTTGCATCCAATGATAACAATGTTTCTGAGGTGTTTGACTTTGTTGGTGAGTATATTACATTAAACAGGCGTCGAAGATTGAAAGATAAATGTCGACCCTTGATAAATCCAGTTAGATCTTGTGATATTACCGAAGGGAGCACTTTCTCCATCCTTCTAGCTATGATTTTTGAGAGTATCTTAACATCATTATTCAAAAGTGAAATTGGTCTGTATGATGCACATTGCAATGAGTCCTTATTTTGTTTAGGAAAAACGGTGATTAATGCTTGGCGAAAAGTTTGAGGAAAAGTTTGATTGTCTCTAGCTTCTGTAAATGTTGTTAATAGGAGGGGAGCTAGCTGAGCGGAGAATTTCTTATAAAATTCTGCAGGGTAGCCATCAGGGCCTGCTGCTTTCCCACCTTGAAGTGACTTTATAGCATCTAGTATTTCTGATAACGCCAGAGGTTTATCCAGTTCCTCCGCACTATTTGCAAATTTAAATATCACAGAAGTCCAATATCCTTGGCTCATCGCTTGCATGTTTTGCTGCTTTTAAAACACTAATGTCAAGCAGTAAAATCTGCAGCAGTCTACCATCCATGAATATACAATTTGACTTTTGTCCATGAATGAAACAAAATCTAAAACATTAACTATACAGTATCTATGTTTTACAAAATGGATCAAATCAGACTGCAAATCTCTAAAAATAAATGAAGATACAGTGCTGAGAAACATCATTCATCGAGGTTTGACAATTCTTACGCATTACCTTCACATGGGACAACTGTGTCATGTATCATGAAGTTGTATGAAAGACACAAGTCTGTTGTTTGAGCAGCTAAGTGTTTGTATAGCAGTCACATTCTCAGGGAACCACTGGACATTGCTGAACTACTTTGGTTGCGCATAAGATTAATCAAGAATAATGTACACTATTAAATTGTATTAATATATCTATACTAATAAACGGCAAAGCCCTCACTCACTGACTGACTGACTGACTGACTGACTGACTGACTGACTGACTGACTGACTCATCACTAATTCTCCAACTTCCCGTGTAGGTAGAAGGCTGAAATTTGGCAGGCTTATTCCTTACAGCTTCCTTACAAAAGTTGGGCAGGTTTCATTTCGAAATTCTACGCGTAATGGTCATAACTGGAAGCTGTTTTTCTCCATTTACTGTAATGGAGATGAGCTTGAAACCCGTGGGGGCGGAGATTCGTCTGACATCATCACGCCTCCTACGTAATCACGCAGTACGTAGAAAACCAGGAAGAGGCCCAAAAAGCGCTTTAGAAAACATGCATTATATAATTGAGAAGGCAGCGAAACAATAAGAAGCGAGCGAGTGATATATACAACCATATTCATGAGTTCTGCTACTTCAGAAACAAAGCACAGTGTAAACCTACACTTTAAATTAAGTTCATAGACAGGCTGCCGCTGGCGTTTGTAATTTAGTGCCTGCCCATATAAGGCCGTCCGTCAGCGGCAATCCAATAGCAAACTCCCACTAAATATTCACGGGTGAAGGACTGTGCTTATGCAGAGGAAGATGAGATGGTCAGGGTGGCGTTTGGCACAAACTGAGCGAAACTGCGAGAGAAAGTGAATGTCCCGCTAAAGGAAGACAGTGTTAAAAAAAAAAAAAACCCGTGCATGCAGTGTGTCAGGTCTCAGATAAAGAAGAAGACGAGCTGTTTATTGATGTAGTAAGAAACGTGTATATATATACCCCGATCTACATACTCGAATAATGAATACTTTATTCGCAATCAATGATTGTTTTGGTAAAGCCATATTCAGTGTATTCATTAGATGAACGGTAAAAAAGTAAGAGCGAGGGGAGGGTCACTTATTGAGGCATGCAGGCAAAACCACATTAGCACGCGGGCTCGATGTACGAAAAAATATATCTTTTCAAGTTCTATTTAGTCCATATGTGTCAAA
>JANRMT010062791.1:167373967-167389186 GCA_026402145.1 Polypterus bichir lapradei | reverse complement strand
TTATTAACTGTATTTTGTTACTGGTTTTTCACAATGGCCACGTTGGGTCATATCAACGAATTCAATGCTGAGACCGGGGTGTGGGAAGAATACACAGAGAGACTTGAGTGCTTCTTTCATGCAAATGACATCGATAATTCAGAGAAGAAGAGGTCAATTTTGCTAAGTGTGTGTGGAGCCGCAACGTACTCCACCTTGTGCTCGCTGTTGGCCTCTCGTCCACCAAGTAATGTTCCATATAAGGACATAGTTGAGTGTCTTCAGTGTCATTATAATCCTACACCATCGGAAATTGTACAACGTTTTTATTTTCACAATTATAAACAACTGCCTAATCAAAGTATGTCATGCTTCATTACTAAACATACAAATACACAACACAACCAGTTCTCATTTCTATTACAGCTATGCAATGCTTTGCAGCAGTTTCTTGAAAACATTCCTATTTAAACTCACGTACTTTTATAAGCATTCTTCATTTAATTATCCTTTTTTATTTTTAATTAGACAAACTGGAATCTGCAGATTCACTCCATTATCCCCAGTAATAATGTGTTGCTACATCTTTCTCTAACATTTACTCCTACCTAGTGTGCTTTCCAGGCTGCTTAGTTCATTGTCAGCTTGATAGCTGTGTACTAAACCTGTGAAGTGACACGATTAGTAGTAAACATTCAAAAACTGGTTGAACTTGTTGAATGCTTGTATCCAGCGCAGCCTTTACTTAACCTATTTATATATAAATATATCATTCCCTAGTGGTACAGCGGCGATTGAAAGAATCAGTAACACTAACGGAAGATTATACTTGCTTCTGTTTAATATTGGTATAACAATCACAATTATATAATAGTCAAACAAGAGCTCTACTTGACCAAAGCATGACGCATTTGGGGTTTCCAGTGATCGGCGCTTGTCCAGTCTTTGACAGAGTGTGGGAAGCCATTGTCCTAGGCGTGGGCAGGAGTGATGTCCTCCATCCAGCAGTAGGTGATCTCTGGAGTTTCATGCAGTTGTTCGATTTTGACACCTTCTCTTTAAACGTGCAACCTGCAAACACAGGTACAATTGATTTGGCCACTATAGAGGTTGCTTGCTTGGGAACCCTTAAAATGGCTGTCGAGTCTGACGACCCTGGCCAAATAAGGCACATCAACACTTCAGCATTGTGTCACATTTGATTTATCTCATCTCCTTGTCAAGTTCACTGCGTCATTTAAATTCTCACTGCAAATTAAATTATAATTATGAATAACCTTTATATATCACAGTGGCACACTAAAATTATACCCCCTTTCTTGGTCCTGACCCTGCACCCTATTATTACACCTCTAAATATTTATCAGATCTGTAATACTCTAACATTGAGGTAATCAAAAAGATTCCCAATTAGAAAAGATCCATTGAAAGAAATGCAAAGCCTGCGTCACTATATATGCTAGTAATGAAGATGACTGAACAGGCTGGCAGTAAATGGCCCAGTCCTCGGAGTCTGAATGCACTCTGAATAGCTCAAGTTTTCATTGTTCTCCTGAAGACAGTGAGCGGCTCATCACTTCTAATCATTGTAGGAAGTTTGTTCCATCACAGTGGGGCTGCAAAGCACTAAAGAAGGCTGGCTTTGCTTCCGCGCAGTCTCTGCCAAGTGTCCCGTTGAGGTAGATTGCAGAGCTAAGGTAAGGACATATGGTTTCACAATGGGTAGGATTTTATGCGAGCTATGTAGTCGACTCCAGGGTTTTCAGCCTTAATTCAGGCAGCAATATGGAGCTTAAGGAGAAAGACGGGCAGAGCTGTTACGTGAAGCGGTACATACACAACTTTGATAACATTCAAATTATGACAACAGTTGAAATACCAGACCGTTCTTCCAAATTAGCCTAATGAATTGATCGTTCTCCTCATGTTTGTCAAAGTTCTTGTGTCCTCATGGATGAGCTGCATGGTGTGTAAGTCCAGCAAGAAAGCACTGGCAGCTTTCCAGTCGCTACAAGCAGATGTTATACAGTGGGATTTTGTATTATTGAGCACCAGTGGTTAGCATTTCTGCCTCACTACCCTGGACAGACATTTCCTGGCATACATAACCTAAGCAACTGCTTGCAGCTTCATAGCCAACAGGGGGTGGATTCCATATGGATTTTGTTATCATTCAAAATTAGCCACATTACAAGTTGAAGACAGTGAAAGGGGCAACATGCATCCCAGCCAGAATTGGTTTGGGGTCCTTACCTGGCCGGGACACCAATTACACGGAAGGACAGGGGAGAGCAATAGTTCTTTCCCCATATGCTAGATGGCAGCATCCGTGGGTATCGGTACCTATTCAGACACCCACAGGGAATGCCGGGAACTGTAGTCTGGTTGTCAAGCCCTGCTGGGTCACATGGGTGCCAATAGGGGCTGCTGCAGGGAGTTAAACTCCCTAGTTTATGGGACTTCCATGTGGCCCGGAATGTGTTTCCAACAGGAGAAGCCCTGGCACTGGAAGAACTCCCAGGTCCTCCATAAAAGAGACCACACAGAGCAGGGAGTAGAGACAGACAACACTCACCTTGGAGGAGTGGCAGTGCAAACAGAGAAAGAGGGGGAATGAAGAAGAGACACCTGTTTAACTGTTTGTACCCAGGACTTGTTTGTGTGCTTGCGTTTAGGGTTTAGTGGCACCCCCTGGCTTTCACAACAGGTATTACAATGAATTTTAAAGTATTTGATATTTGATTTCTCTGGCCTTGCATGTACCTTCAGCGTTCCTTACCCCTCTTTCCTCAGTACCCTCGTGTGTTTGAACCTCTCCCTTTCTCGAGGCCATTCCAGGAAAGCCTGCTTCTCAGATTCTGTTATATCAAGGCACCATGCTCACATCCTACCTGCTTTAAAACTTCCTGTTTTTGAAGGCGACTATCAGCGTGCCTCCTACCCCTTTACATGTGTCTCAGTCTCTCTTGCCCACCATTTTGTCTTTCAAATGCGTCTCCAAGTCCAAACTGACCAATCAGATTTCTTGGAGGGATCACACACACACACACACACATATATACATCATAGCATTTTATTACTTAGTAGATTTTAATACTGCTTGGAGATTTTAATTTTTTAATTTATTTTTTTATGTTTTATGTTTATGGCTATTTTGGTGTCCTTTCTAGAATGTTTAGACCTGGGAATTTCAGACACTTTTTTTTTTTAAGGACCTGGAAATTTTAAACGTAATGCCATGACACCATTTTGTTTTTCTCAAAGGAGTCACCATTTGGTGGCAACTAGTTGCTGAAGTGGAAAAGGCAGTGGGAATTGTTTTTTGGTCCCCATTGAAGGTCCAAAAGCATGCTGATATGCACGGATTTAATCAAAGAGAAGGGGGAAAGGGAGGGGATTCCCTCTTGGAAGTGTGAATGCTTGGTGAAAAGACAGATTGTTTTTCCAAATGTGGGGTAAAGTGCTAATACATGCCAATCCAGATCCAGATCCAGATCCAGAGATCCTCTGTAGTCCATCTAGGGAACGTGGAGGCCGATGGTGCATTTCATTCTTTTCCAGATGGTTCCCATAATCCTTTTCTTTCCTTAGCCATCTGTATTGCTGTCCATTCTCCTTCTCACAGCCACTCTCTGATGTCATCAATCCATCTCCTGGCCGGTCTTCCTACTCACTGTTTCTTTTTCTTTTTCTCACTCTCAACATTCTGATGAGCCTCTCCTCACCCATCCTACATATGTGCACAAACAGATCCAACTTCCGCTTCTTATTAATTTCAGAAATAGTTTCTTTCTTGTTTAAGAACTTTTCAAATTGTTTCATTTTTGAAATGTTTCAAATTTCCTTCTTTCTCGATGTCCATGTAGCCCTCCCAGCATTGAACTGGCAGGTTACTTATGTCAAAGGATGAAATTTCACTGGTGGGGTAACCAATGAGTCCAATGAAACACTTATATTTATCCCTGCTGTTATAATATTTCAAAGTAATCCTCTGTAAACACTCACCCTTTTGTTAATTACACAATTTACCCCTTCCCCTTTATACACATATATATACTTTTACATTGTGGCGGACAGCTGAGGCTCCTGGAAGATGGAACGACCGGAAGAGGCAATACCTCCCCCGGGACATGAGGACATGAGAGGACAGCCCCCTTAATCTGCATTAGGACCATGAGACTGGAGCTTGGAAGCACAACCCTGTTGGGGATAATAGAGACCGCCAGTGGGGGCGTCTGGACTATCCCGGAGCCCTGAACTGCAGCAGTTCCACCACATCAGTAAATGCTGCCAGAAGAAAATCTAGGCACACATGGAGTGCTTCCGGGTACCCATGCAGCATTTCCGCCACACCAGGAAGTGCATCCGGAAGATCGTCAGTGCGCACATCTGGGTGAACTATAAAGGGGGCCGCCACACTCCATTCTGGGAGCTGGAGTCAGGAGCTGGAGGACAGAGCTTGTGAGGAGAGGAGTGGAGGCGATAGAAGTGAAGAATTAGAGAAGGAGGAAAAGAGAAAGAAAGAAAGAAAGAAAGAGCAGTTGTGAAGGTCTGTGTACTGTGTGCTAAAAGAAGAGAAATAAAAATGTGTGTGCTTTTTGGAATTGGGTGTCCTGTGTCTGTCTGGGACTGGGCTGATTCTCCCCAACATTTAGTCACTTATTTTCATGAAATCAGCATATAAGTACCTCACACAATCATGGATAGGAAACAAAAAAAGAAAACACGTTTATTAAACACACCACTCAAGAGATATTATCACAATTTACCTTAACTAAATTATTTGGTCCAAGTTACAACACAGTCAATGTTCACACATAGATATCAACAATAAAAATATCTCTCTATTATATAAAAAAAATCCTGTGACACAACAAGACTTTTTGGAAGATTTTTTCAAGTCCTAAGAGATGAGACTTTGGCCATGAGATGTTTTCAAGTCACTCCCTCCTCTCATTCAACCACACACAGTCCGCTCACTTCTCATTCGTGTGAATACTTTTGTCAGACACACTTCCTGCTCTCTCAGCTCTTATAAATTTTAACGTTTTCCTCACTTTAAGTTCCCAATTAAAGATGACGTATTATGTCCAAATCTTATTGAAAAATTTCATCACAAAGGGTTATCAACAGAAGAAATGAGTACACAGCAATCCTAGCACTGAGAAACGATGAATGAATGGCAAAAATGTCGAATTGTAACACGGCAAATTGGTTAAATGTTTATCAATAGACTATACTGAAACAGTTGGTGGTGATCATGCAGAAGATGAAAATATCAACTTACAATATCATGAAGAATATTTACAACCGTTAACACCATCCAGTCTTCCACTGCAAGAATTACTGTTGAAAGAAAGACGAATCCAAGAAAGGTAATGTAGTACATCTTCAGGGGATAATATTACACAACAAAGGAGATGTTGATATGCCATTTGTATTAAAACATTAACAGTTTCCCATTAGAATAGCAAAGATAATTAAATCATAGGGACAAACATTCGAAAAAGTCATTTTATTTAATAGAGAGAAAGAAACAAAATTCAATCACAGGCAGTTATACATTGTGTTGTCACAATGAAAGTCCAAACACAGAATCACAATTCAGTGAGATATTGACGAAAATTTAATTTAAAAAATTGTTTTTACTGAAGTTTTACAGTAAAAGTTTAAAAAGTATTTACGTGTTAATTTTAAAGCCAAACAGAACAAAATCGCATTACGCAACGAATTACGCTAATGCAACATGAAACATAATTTTTTTTTCAAATTATTACGATTTGCTATTTTTTACTATGGTGAATTACTCGCTGTAATGTAAAATAGTTAGTTCTATTATGCATTTCTAACAATTCAAATGAAAATAACAATCTGTTTAAATTGTACAACCGCATCCCCATACGCGAGTGGCTGAACCGTGAAGTGACTAGCGCATAGCACAGGCACAGGGGTTGGTGAGCAAAGCGAGCAGGGGGCAAAGCCCCCTAGTATGTATATAAATAAATTAAAAAAAGAAATCTTTGGAGTGCTTAGATGGAGTTCATATGCAGTTCACAAATCTTCAGGTACTCATATTGTCCTTCTAAAAGTTTTGCAGAGCTTCTGTAAGTGAGGTCTGTGGCTGATCGCCTTTATCCTTCTATATAAAAGCGGTCGGGATTGTCCTTCCGTTCCTTGAGTGCTATGCAGACACGAAGTTTTACACACGCCCCGTCCATTTTGCAATGCACGATGGGATTTGTAGTTTCGTTTTTCCAGGTAAAAGATGATTTTCTACTCCAGACTGTGCGATATCTTCTTCTTTCTTACTATATAAAAGCGGTCGGGATTGTCCTTCCGTCCCGTGAGTGGAAAGCGTAGCGGTATTCCGCTTATCACAGACTTACTCCTTGCAGCTTGTGGTATGAAGTGACATGATGTGAGCAGAGTTCTGGTGCTCTCATCGTTTCCTTGCTTTTATGCGCGATGCGCTGGAAAAATAGACAAAATTATGTCTCTGGAAATAATTAATGTTGATGGAGTACAAATGCCTCACCGCGTAATAAACATCAGGGGGGGTTCAAAAGGGCGACCTCAATATAGAAAAAAAGTTTAAATTTCATCACAAAAATAACAGAAACTACGAGTATTAAAGTAATACCGCTCAAATGCAATATAACCAAATTAATGAGTTTGTATAAAATATCAAATTGATCTACATATTGAATTGCCTTAAGAAGTGGTCGCCTTAAAAGGCGGGTCAGCCTAGTAAATAAATAATCACTGCACTTGCGGCTTAAGCAGTTGGCATTGCAGTGATATTTCAGTTCTGATATTAATTGTAGTTTTCCATCCATCCATATATCCATTATCCAACCCACTATATCCTAACTACAGGGTCACGGAGGTCTGCTGGAGCCAATCCCAGTGGGTGTGTGTGCGTGTGCCCTGTGGTGGGCTGGCACCCTGCCTGGGGTTTGTTCCTGCCTTGCACCCTGTGTTGGCTGGGATTGGCTCCAGCAGACCCCTGTGGCGCTGTGTTAGGATATAGCAGGTTGGAGAATGACTGAATGACTTTCTCGCTTTCTATCAACAAACATCTGTGCAAAACTCGCCATCGTCAATCACAAGTGCTTACTGCTTCAATCTGACGAGCCAAATGTGCTCAGCAAACAAACAATGAGCCTTTATGGAAGTTGCGCCACGTGACTATAATAAGCCCAAGTTACAAGATCGCTGCATAGTGAACAGCGCAACATAACTAGGGCAACCTACAAACAACCGCTCTGCATGACTGAACCAGATTGAACAAAAATGTAAGTGCCGTTTTTTCCGTTTTTACTCAATTTTCATTCTCGTTTTAATTCGTTCACATAGCACTAATTTTTATTTTTATTTAGTTTTAGTTTCTCTGTTTGCCTTAATTTCAGTTCTCATTCTTGTAAAACGAAAAACAATATTTTTAGTTCTAGTTCTCGTTTCCATTATGAAAATATCACTGGACCGGTGGGGTAGCATGGCAGGAGCGGTCTCCAGGTACGAAGCGGCACATGCGTTTCCGCACTTACATGCTCGGGTGCAGAATCACCGATGTCCGTAATTGGTGCCGGGAGCTGCTAATCCCTACACCTGTGCCATGTCCCAACATAAAAAGGAGAAGAGCAAGTGTGGAGGAGAGTTCAAAAAGAAATAATGAAGAAAAAAAATGAAAGGAAAAAGAGAGAGGAGGAAGGTGGGTGGAGAAAAGAGCCGGTGCGGGAGTAAGTAAGTAAGCAAGTGAGTGAGTGAGCAGACTCGCGAATGTGAAGGCAGGCAGCCGGGAAGAGACCCCCTAGAAAGAGTGTGTGGCCAAAACTCGGGGGGCAGTAAGAAGTGATTGCTGCAACAGTTCAGAGGAGCTGGAGTGACCAGAAGTGTGGACTACTCGCCACGTAAGGCCACAGGAGTCGAGGAGACTTGGGAGGGAGAGCCCCAGTGTGAGCGCCCTGGTGGCTGGGGACCTGAGTCACAGTCTGGCGAGCGAGCTGTACATGGACAGGAGACGGAAAGCAACTGGAACAGAGGAAGATCAGCTGCACCTGCGGATAGGGTGACTCCCCAGTTGCAAGGCCCCTTATGGGAGAAGCAGGGGAGCCGCCAGTTCAATGGAGAAGGCACCGGGTTTTTAAAAAGGGACTGATTCCAGCCTGTTGATTTTAACCTCATTTTAATCGGTCGTATTTATTGACTTTTAACTTCCACTTTTCACTATTTATTTATGAACATTTTGGAAACAATGCACAATTTATTTGAACACTGTTTTGCTTCTTGATAATAAAAGCACTTGCACTTTGCACCTCCCATCTTGCTTTGTGTGGTGTCCTCATCCTGGTCATGACTATTGATGATGTCAGGATCAAGAAGCACCCAAAATTGGAAGAGGGAGCAAGGAGCAGGACCTGCCCCATCACAGCTTCACATTGGCCTCCGTGGGCAAACACAGGAATCTCACAGCTCCGTCTTGGAAAACGCTGGTAGCTTCGACTTGATGTGAGATTATTTCTTGTTTTGTTATTTCTTTTAGCTAACACATTTCCGACGCTTCGTTTATCTGTCTGCTCAGTGCCTTCTCTTGTTTAACATTGACACACACACAAAACAAATTAAGGCTTGTTCTCTCTCCTCAACTTAATACATGCTTTCTTTACCCCATTTTTTTTCTCTTACCCTCTCTTTTAACACTCTACCCTCTCGTTCTGTTTCCACGCCATCGTTCTCTCATCTCCCTTTCTCTCCCTTTTTTTAAAAAAAAAAAAAAACGAATCTCATTGGAAAATTAACAGCGCGCTATACCTTGATCGGTAGTAAAAAGCACCAATCACATTTCTCTCTGTTCCTGCTTTCCCCAAAGAAAAGAAAAAAAAGGTTTGTGTCACTAATTACGAGACGGGTCTAACTGCAGCCTGCCATACCTACAGTTGTGCGTGAAAGTTTGTGAACCCTTTAGAATTTTCTATATTGCTGCATAAATATGACCTAAAACATCATCAGATTTTCACTCAAGTCCTAAACGTAGATAAAGAGAAACCAGTTAAACAAATGAGACAAAATATTATACTTGGTCATTTATTTATTGAGGAAAATGATTGAATATTACATATTTGTGAGTGGCAAAAGTATGTGAACCTTTGCTTTCAGGGTCTGTTGTGACCCCCCAATAACTGCAACTAAACGTTTCCGGTAACTTTTGATCATTCCTGCACACGGCTTGGAGGAATTTGAGCCCATTCCTCCATACAGAACAGCTTCAACTCTGGGATGTTGGTGGGTTTCCTCACATGAACTGCTCGCTTCAGGTCCTTCCACAACATCTCGATTGGAATACGGTCAGGACTTTGACTTGGCCATTCCAAAACATTCACTTTATTCTCCTCTAACCATTCTTTGGTAGAACGACTTGTGTTCTTTGGGTCGTTGTCTTGCTGCATGACCCACCTTCTCTTAGATTCAGTTCATGGACAGATGTCCTGACATTTTCCTTTAGAATTCTCTGATATAATTCAGAATTCATTGTTCCATCAATGAAGGTAAGCTGTCTGGCCCAGATGCAGCAAAACAGGCCCAAACCATGATACTACCACCACCATGTTTCACAGATGGGATAAGGTTCTTATGCTGGAATGCAGCATTTTCCTTTCTCCAAACATAACGCTTTTCATTTAAACCAAAAAGTTCTATTTTGGTCTCATCCGTCCACAAAACATTCTTCCAATAGCCTTCTGGTTTGTCCACGTGATCTTAGCAAACTGCAGACGAGCAGCAATGTTTTTTTTGGAGTGGTTTTCTTCTTGCAACCCTGCCATGCACACCATTGTTGTTCAGTGTTCTCCTGATGGTGGACTAATGAACATGAACATTAGTGTCAATGTGAGAGAGGCCTTCAGTTGCTTAGAAGTTACCCTGGGGTCCTTTGTGACCTCGCCAACTATTACACGCCTTGCTCTTGGAGTTATCTTTGTTGGTCGACCACTCCTGGGGAGGGTAACAATGGTCTTGAATTTCCTCCATTTGTACACAATCTGTCTGACTGTGGATTGGTGGAGTCCAAACTCTTTAGAGATGGTTTTGTAACTTTTTCCAGCCTGATGAGCATCAACAACTCTTTTTCTGAGGTCCTCAGAAATCTCCTTTGTTCGTGCCATGATACACTTCCACAAACGTGATGTGTGAAGAACAGACTTTGATAGATCCTGTTCTTTAAGTAACACAGGCTGCCCACTCACACCTGATTGGCATCCCATTGATTGAAAACACCTGACACCTGATCTTCAAACTAACTCATCATCCTAGAAGGTCACATACTTTTGCCACTCACAAATATGGAATATTCGATCATTTTCCTCAATAAATAAATGACCAAGTATAATAATTTTTGTCTCATTTGTTTAACTGGTTTCTCTTTATCTACTTTTAGGACTTGAGTGAAAATCTGATGATGTTTTAGGTCATATTTATGCAGAAATACAGAAAATTCTTAAGGGTTCACAAACTTTCAAGCACAACTGTATGACGTAGGTCAGGTAATGGCCACAACATCAGTCACAAAATGTCTTTTGAGTCAGAAAACCCAACAGTAGTCTAATGCGATGGATGTTTCGTGACTGACGTTAATGGCATTTTGTGATGTTGGGGTATTACATGACTGGCCTCATAGGTACTGCGCTCTACAGTTTCACTCTGTTGAAGTTTACTATTATATCCAACTAGTGGGGCATTACACCCATGTTCCAGAAAACGCATGTTACCAGTATCTTAATTTTGACTTTGTCCGAGATATTTCCACTTTTCCAGTGGCTACGTGTGACCTGGGGGAGATGTGTGATTTTTGGGGTATTTTTCTTTTATCACATTGTGTGGGATGATTATTTAAATATGTTTTGCAAGATGTGTCACTTTATTATGGATGACAAGGAGGGGATTATTATGTTTTTTTTTGGGGGGGGGGTTCTCGCTAGTTTATGGTGTTTGTGTTTCTTGTGTTCTTTTCAGGAGTGACGTTCACCACTATCACTTTGGGATTTAATTTAGCTTGTGTCGTGTGTTCCAGATTGGGACTAATTGGGAGGCAGGACTTCAAGGATCGGCCAGCAGTGTTTTTTGTGAAGTCGGGACTCTTGTTTTTTTTTTGTGGTTTGTGTGTGGTACCCCGAGAGTGAATGCTCCAAAGAAGTGCAGACAGTTAGAGGAGATTGCTTTAAGCCGGATACGTGCAGCGGCTGCGTTGCCTTAAATTGACAGGATCCAGGACGGACCAGCGTGAAGGAGAAAGGCGAAGCGAGTGAGACAAGTGATCGGGGAATCCTCTGACTGGTGTGTCCAAATGACTTCATGCTGTCCCGGTTTTGACGTAGTCGAAGCCCTGAAGATGTGGGTACCATCCATGCTGTCTTTATCTGGGGTGATTTAGACTTTGATCTTAACCACTTGTGTTCGCTCCATTTGGTTATAGTGGAGAGCCCTGTCTGGCACCGTGTGTGTGCAGCTAATGGAGCAGCGTGGAAAGTTGAGACGAGCTCATGTGGGTTACCCCTGGTGGATGCAGTATATCGAGCTCAATGAGTAAAGTCTGCAGAGCTTTTGTAAGAGCGGGTGTTGACAGTCCGCTATACTCTCCTTACCAGCGTCGGTTCTTCTTGGCTTGCGGGCGACCTCGGTAGCGTAGCAGATTGAGTCTTCGATGTGTGGAAAGGCACACAGAGATGATCACCCCAGTTTGTGGACTTTTTGCCAATTATATTTTATCTCTTTAATAATACAACAGTGGAGATACAGAACACTTCTCTTTTTTATCCGCCAAATTTCTCCTCCCTTAAATAATCCATAAATTAACTTTATTACAACTTCCTGACATGAACTCCTGCTGACACTTTTAACTTTTACACCGATCTAAAGATAATTGACAGAGACGGGAACTCGCGAGTATCTGTGCAAGCGCCGCTTTGGATGTATTCTGTTTTGAGTTTGGTGATCGTGGTTATTTTTTTTATTAAAAATTGGAATTTTTGTTTAAAAAGATTGTCTATCCGATGTGGTGGTTGCTCATCCCTGTATATAAAAGAACCTGTGCTTAGCAGCACTTTGGAGTTTAGCTAATTTTGGGTTCCCTTCCCTTACAGGGTGGCGTAGACGGTCAGTTATTTCTTGAGTATTGAGTGGCGTGGAGTTCAGGGGAGTTGGGCATTTAGGTGTCTCCTGCCGGGGAAAGAAAAAAATACAATATGTAGTGCCAAACCACATTCTTACATATGCACCAGTACATATACATTAACTACCGGTACTCATGAAGACAAGAAAAGGAAAGTGCACAGAAAGCATTTTCCTTATATTAATATACAACTAATATGAGATGCTCCAATGTGTCTATAAGTAACGGAGTCCCAGCTCAACCCACAATTCCTTTATTTTATCAAACAGTAACGTAACAGCCCACTTTAAGCACTGGGCATGATGATGTCTCCCAGAACTCTCCAGGGTGGTGTGGCACAAACAAAACAAAAATAAAAAGAGTGATAAAAATCATCGACCCAATCATGCAGAAGTCAGCAGGCTCACTTTTGTTTCTGATTTTCAAAGGGATATGTTCTGATTTTTAGACTGTTTAGCCCCTCGGTTTGATTCTTGGTTAATATGTTTTTGCGTGGCTCTGGTTATGTCTCCTCTAATAATCTTTTCCTGTCTCATTGAGAGAGAACAATGTGCGGATATAGAAGGAGACCCTACACAACCTTAAAGCAGAAAACTTGACAAACCTTAAGAAGAACCTGAATGAGATGCTGGGCCAGCTTAGCTATTAGCTAAACAAACGGGCTTGATGGACTGAAAGGTTTCCTCTCATTTCTCAAATTTCTTATGTTCATCCTGTCAGATCATATGGGCTGCTGTAATTGTTAACAAAGTCACAAAAAGGGAAACCACTGACCACACAGTCTCAAATTTTATTTCAAAACTATTCAGAAATCGTACTGAGTCGCTGAGCACTGGGCTGAAATTTACAAAAACAGCATTTAAAAGTGTCCTTTATTAGCTGGATGTGCTGAGCTCCTCATTCTGCGTCCTGGGGGCCAGCCTATTAATCACCGGAACCCTCATGTATAAAAAAACTCGCTTACGCTCAGGAAAAGTGCATGGACCATTTCTTATGCAAAAGTCGGGATTTATAAAAGACGAACTTGGTCTGAAAATGTGCTTAACGCTACAGCAAGTTTTGACCATCCGTCAATCCTACACAGACATTTTTTGGTTTTGGAATCTTGGTGACTCCAGGTAGCAGGTCACTAAAATGAACAGAAACTCGTGTCTCGTTGTGCATTTCACCAACGCCTCGTTCACATTCTGATGTTCTCAAACTAATTATATCGCAGTCAACTGACATGTTCTCTTCATGCAGTGTTGTTAAGAACGTCTAAAGCAGGGGTCTCCAACACGTCGCTCGCGAGCTACCGGTAGCTCACAACCCCTTTGTAAGTAGCTCGCCAAAGGGTTAATGAATCCCACATAAATATGAAAACTTGATTAGTCAAATTAGGGGTGGGCGATCTTTCCAAAAAAATCATAACACGATCCAGAATCTGAATTGCAATCTATCTTTTCAGTGTGGCATACACTTAAAAGAATATCCGGACTCAAACTCATCAAGACCTAAGTAACACTTCAATATCAAACAAATTTGAATTCAATTGTTTTCTCGTTCGCTACCTAAGCGGAGTTAAGGAACAAGCCCCGAAGCTGGCAAGTGACTGAGGAAGGCCCCTCCCCTCGACCCGCTGCGTCCCACTCGGATTCGCGCTAATACTTCGGAACCCGCAAGTGAACTATGATACACAGCGAAATGAGAGAAGTTGCAAAATCAACTGGAATTTTCAAGCAAATTATAGAGAAAAAAACGATCAAAATGTGTAAAGTAGTTCTCTCGTGAAAAGCAGACAGACATACAGACAGACAGACAGACATTGGATTTTATACACTGTACCAGTAACTGCGTACTGCACAATAACGTTCAGTGAATACGCTTGACTTGAGCATTCCTAGTTCTCATCCTCTTTCTCTATACGTTTACCATTCGTTTCCTGAGCAGCTCTTCTTTTCTCCACCCTAGGGGCCCGCTGCTTCTCTTCTTTCGTCGACATCTTTTCGCGCTAAAACCGATTAAGTTAGTTTTTCTGTTGCAATTACTTAGTATGTTTTCTTTAATTTTTCACTTAAGCTGGCACTTAAGTCTTCAGTCTGCCTCATGAATCATTACCGAAGGTGGTAGGGACTGGGAATGAGAACGGCGCCCATACGCATGTGCTGCACAGCCGCCCTGCTGCGCGCTTCCGAGAGTTGATTCTACAATAAAATAAAATAAAACAAAAATAAAAAGAGTAATAAAAAATCATCACCTCGAAAGCGGATAGTAGACGTCACGTAGTATATGTGTACCAAATTTCAAGTTAATAGGTGAAACGGTTTGCGAGCTACAGGTGATTTAAAATCCTGGACAGACAAACGACCAGCCATGGTACACTGTAAAAAATGTCAGTAAATTTAACGGTACAAATACTGTAAATGGTGAAGGTAAAAGACCTTTTTTTGAAAACAAGGAAAGTTACCTTACGTTCTACTGAAAATTACCTGTATATCT
The DNA here is from genome assembly GCA_026402145.1 of Polypterus bichir lapradei. Taxonomy (NCBI): domain Eukaryota; kingdom Metazoa; phylum Chordata; class Cladistia; order Polypteriformes; family Polypteridae; genus Polypterus; species Polypterus bichir. The sequence goes on along the minus strand of JANRMT010062791.1, from coordinate 167,374,566 downwards.
TAAACAATAAATTTCATTATTTTTTACAGCCAAGTTCTGTAAAATCAATATTTTTCTACCTTCAAAATATGCTAAATACCGTTTATTGATGCATTACAGTTATACTGAAAAAAATCTGTTAATTTTACAGTGTAAAACTGTTAAATAACGAAGGTAAACAACCGTAAAATGTAAAACGGTAAATCACTGTTTCAGTAAAACCGGTTACAATATTTGCATAAGGACACGCCCCTTTTTACAATATTGTTCCTGGTGAACCGCATACCTTTGAATAGTAGGGAAAAAAACTTAACCTAAGTTAGCAGACTTATTTTTCCCCATGTGCTGAAGGTTTTTTGAGGTTATGGAAGCTGATTTATGGTGGGTTGTATTCGATAAGTAGGACACCATACACCACAAAAGAAAACTTTACTTCCCCACCAGACAACGTGCCGTAACTTACTTAAACATTGAATTGTTTTCAATGTGTATAGTTAAATGGTATATGCTTGCTATTGGTTGTTGTTACTTAACTGATGCAAACTGTGTTTATTGATTGTAATATTTATTACACATTAATTTCTGGTTATGGTTAAACATTCCCTTCTGTTGGAATTTGT